>VZRW01002405.1:56876-574347 GCA_013398125.1 Aegotheles bennettii | reverse complement strand
CAGGATCGGTACCGCCGGCACTGGGAGAAGCGGTCACTGCCCCAGCCGGTGCTGCAATTCGAGCGGGCTCTCCGTTTTTATTACCGTTATTTTCTGTGAGGTTTGCACCACGTTTAAAAACACCCCCAGGAAAGAACTCGCTCGCTGCAAGCCCCGGCAGCTCCCGGGAATTCCTGCGCAGAGATGAATATGGATGAAAATCGCCCCCATCCCCGGCACCGAGTGAGCACGGGATGTTTATCAGCGAATCCCCAAATGCAGTTTATTTACCAACCAAGTTCTCCACTTCCGTGAGACACTCGGAACACCCCTGTGGCCGGGGCACGGTCACCACTGCCACCAAGCACCAGGTGCTCGGGGCCACACTCGTACGGGGTCAGGGTCAGTGCCTCCTGCCAAGGCACAGCCCAGGGGCCTGGCCCAGTCTGGGGCAGTTTCTCCTGGATCGGGCTGGGGCTGATGCCACGATGCCGAAGGAAACCGAGGAGGGAGTAAAAGCTTTAAGGATTTCTTTATTTCCCCCCTTGGGTTGGTTTGTTTGTTAGCCACATCTCATCAGCATAGCCGCCGGAGCAAAGTTCATTTCAAAGAATTCTGATCACGAAATAACCCATCAGAAGCTGCTTCTTTCTTCCCTTCTTACGTATCTGCATCAGAGGCTTCTCCCTTCTCCTCTGAGCACTGGGCAGAAGGGATCATGTACCCAGCCTCACACCATTGAAAGGAGGATAAATCAGAGCACTCATCAAGTGATCAGCTTCAAAAGAAGATTTTCAGAAAACCCCCGAGCCCTAACAATTTGTAAAACGACAATTCCTCAGCAGCCTCCGAGCTGTGTTCCAGTACAGGAGCTGTATCCTTGGGCACTGGCACTGCACAGTATGCAAACACATCACACTCCCTGTTTGTCTCACACACCTTCCAGTGAGGGCACAGGGAAGCACCATCCCTTTCTCGTACAGAAAGCCAGAGCTGCGGTAACGGGATGTCAGCTGCTGCAAAATGCTGGGGTTGCATTCATTATTTTTTTTTTAAATGGTGACTTTATGTCCACTTTCCCACACATGTTAAGATTTTGCATCTGCAGCAAAGCTGTGTTCACTGAACTCGGGTTTAGAGCAGGAGAAAACTTCACGGCCAGTGATCTGAGCCGCCCGTGTCATGCGAGCCACGGACCCGAGCACGCCGCAGCTTCAGGGCAGAGGGGGGCAATTCTTTTCATGAAGAAGAATCCCTCTAACTCATCAAAAGAGAGACAGACGTTGCCTGTACAGAGTTTAAAATCACAGCAAGAACTTGTTACCCTTTGCAACCTCTCTGGACGGAGTCTGTTTCTCCACTCGGTGAAGAGGGAATCGCTCGAGGTACACGCACAGCCCCTTCCCTTTCAACTGCCTCGCCAGCCCCGAGCAGGGATGGAATTCTGCGCTTCAGAGCAGGGTTGTTCTTTGTTTGTTGATTCGCCCCCCCCCCCGTTCTGGTTTAAGCAGGTATTTCAAATAGAAACCATCTAATATAAATATCAGCTTTGCAGAAAAAACACTGCTGAGCTATCAAACATAAAATCTGGAGTGCTTATACTGTGTACACTTCGCATACAACACAATTTATTTTTCTATGCCATCTCCTTTTACAAAATCATCCCCAAATAACCTCTTCCTGCCTATTAAAAGTATGTTCTTTCTCATGTAAAAAAAGGTGGAAAATATATGCATAGTGGTCCAGTCTTTGTTATTACTTGCTATTCCTCACCAAATGTTTAAATGATTTTCTGAGGCAAGTGTTGAGCTGTATCAGAGCAGCGCGGGGACAGGGGAGTCAGTTCTACCCCTGGGTCAGTAATGAGCTCCCTCAGTGCAGTCCTGAATTCGGTCCTAGGCTACAAAGTCACTGAGCTTTCTCTTGCATTATTTTTATTCCATGAATATTGATTAAGAAAATAACTGGTTAATGAAGGGGAAAAAATGCACTTTTTGCAGGTATAGTGGAAAAGATAGTTCACAGCAAGTAACTCGGCTAAAGCTGACCAGCACGCATCAAAAAACAAGCCATGAAATTTAAAGGCAAATATTCTGTCCTCAGCTCACCCCTTTATGACAAGGTATTACAGCCCATTTCACACTGTTTAGAGAGTCATGCTCTTTGCAGGCTGTTTGACTGTGTAAATATGAATGCAGAACAGAAGAACCAACCTCCTTCTCGCTAAATTCCCTAAACTTCAGGGAATTTGAAGACAGACCTTTAGAAGCATTTTAAGCCCTCTGAATATAAAATTTGCCCTTTCTCTCTCAAATAAAAATGGAAAAGAAGAAGCCCCCAAAACCTTCCCTGAACGTTTTAGAGAAGTTCATCAACCAGATAAACATCAGTGCTGATGGGATGGGTGTATTTTTTTTAAATGTCATTTCTAAGCAGATGTTTTGCTTTCAGCAGGAGCTGGGCAGAAACGGGTGGCAGGATTTTTGGTCTCAGCTATGTGGGATGGCAGAGGATACGGTCTATTGTGGTTTTAAATTTTATGAATTTAGGAACTGCTCCAGTTATCTACGGAGTCATTGTTCTTTTGAGTTCAGGGACGTGAAAATGAAGTCAAATTAAAAGCCTTTAGAAAAATACCTTTTATTTGGTACTTACACGAGAGGTGTCAGTTATTCTGTGCCCATATATATATATGAGAAAGATTGTTTTAAAAGGGGCTTTTTAGTGTTACAGATTCATCTCCTATGAACTTACGTTATTACATAAATAATCTCTTGAGAGCTGATTTTACATGTGAAAACTGACACAGCAGAGCATGCCCAGACAAGCTGGAAGCATGCATGCTAAACCTGTGTACTGACACGTCTGAATTTTTTTTAGGGTTCCTTAGCAAAAATAGCCCGTATTTACAGTGAAATAAATTGCCTGCCTTTAATGGTCATTCTCCCACAGCATCCGCTGAAAAGCTTTCGTCCACACGCTGCACCTGCTAAAATCAGATTAAAGAACCAGAGCTGTTTTCTAAAGGGTCCATGTCTGGGGGGAGGGTGAGGAATTAAAAAAGGAACCGCAATCAGGAAGACTTTTCAAAAAGTATTTAGTGGTTATAAAATAGGAAACTGAAAAGGTGATTCTCATTTTTTTAATGCAAGAAGTAACTAAAATAAGAGCAAAATAAAAGCCATTGATAAAAAAATCAAGTTAAAAGCTCTCCTTTGGTTAAGGTTTAATTCAAAATAGGAAGTTTGTAAGCAAATTAAAACTATTGCTATACACCCAGCAATCCTCCAGTGGCCGTGGAGTACTCTGCAAAGAACAGATATTTGCGTTCTACTGATTTTTCGGGGCAGAAATGCATCACCTTAGTTCAAAGAGTAGGTGTTTTAAGGATGTTATTGGGTAAATGTTGAATTATAATGTTAATCCGTTTACTGATTATTAATTTGGTGCTTGAATATTAGGGAAAAATATGTGGCTCTCAGTATTTGTCCTGATTGAAGGGTAGAAATGAAGAGAAATAAACCCTGACAGACTGAACGCTTGTTTCGGTAATTACTAAGAAAGCCAGCTGTGATGTACCTAAAAAGGACAGATCAGGTAACACTTCTGCTTTAAATACTACATCTGCTTTCAATATCTGTGGTCATTTCAGGTCTCTGTGCAAAGTTATTTAATGCTGCCGTTTGCTGTGTAACACCAATGCATCCTGTGATACTGGAGTTCTGCCAGTTCAAAGGAGATGGCCCTATGGAGCATCTTTTTCATGTCATGGCTTTTGCTAGAGGCTTTTGTTTAATGCACACCGTCTTGTCTCTCCCACTCTCTCTCCTGCTCACACGTGTGAAAAAGCAAAGTAATTTGCAATATAAATTACAAAATCAACTGTTGAGTTTACAATTTGAATATGCATGAAAATATTGCATAATATTACTACCTTCCTCAGCCTAATATAGGTAAATATGCCTGAGATCTGTGTTGGTGAAAGAGTGAGTATTTATATACTGTAGATATTAATTACAGTTGGGCTAATTCAAAGTTTCTGTTATTAATTCCTTTATAGTTTCACTGCTATCGGGATTAACTGCAGCCACCTACAAGCACAACTACTTGGTAATATTCTTAATTACGTTGAGAAATTCTTCTTACAGTTAAAAGAGTGCTTTAACAAGCACCTTCCAGTCTCTTTTATTCAAAATAAATATTAGTCCAGAAAAGAAAAAAAAAAAAAAGACCAATACTCAGAGAATAGAAATGGGCCGTAGGGACTTAGACTAGCAATGATTTTGGTGAGTGCTTAATTTCTTGTTTGGTTGAAAAAAGACTGGATTGGCTATTGACAGGTCCCTATCAATAGGCAGACCCTGGAGGTCTGGCTATTTGCACATGGCCTGATTGACTTGTCCTTAATAGACATATAATTGTTGACAAATACCTTCCAATAGACTGTGGCAGGCATGGCCAGGCAGACAAAAGAGGCTCCTCTACATGAGACAGAAGCAGAGCGATTCAAGGGATGTGGCACCTTAACCAGGAAATTGCTGGCTTCCCCAAAGCAGCTTCTAGAGTAAAACCTGCAGAATCAAGCCCGTTTTCCACCTCCAGCAGCTGACAGCCAGCTCAGACATAAAAAGCAGCATTGTCCAAAGAGCGCGTGGGATCCATTCAGGGTGTCCCTCTTCTAGGCAACTTCAAAACACATCTTAATCATAACGTACAGCTGAATTGTAACCGCAAACCTATGCACTTAGTCCCCCCCTTTTCCCAGGGCCTGTGGCTTTTTAAAATACGACTGGGTTTTTTCCTGTTACTGTTTGTTTGTCCTTAAGCACCCACCCCAGCTGTTAGTAGGGACAGGATCGTGGGGTAGGTGAACCTTCTGCTGTTCTTAAGGCCTAATGTTTCCACCAGTTCGTTAAATAATACTGCAATATGAATTTTTACAAGCAGAAAAACCGAGTGCACTGGCTGGAGGTGCACAGTTCTGAAGCTTTCCAGGCTCCATCAATTCTTGCAGCCATTGTGGGTGGTTGGTGCCTCTGAAAACAAGATTCAAAAATGGATGCTTAATGTCGGTCACTTATTTGCAAAATTTCTGGCTGACTTTTCAAGGCACCTCAGGAAAACTGTGGTGGAGCCTGCAGTTTACAACTAAGGATCTGGGTCTAAACACAGCTTCATTTTGTGCAGTGCCTCCACACATACACAATTCTAAATGAGAGAGTTTAATACGTTTACTGTGCTATTATTTTCTGTGTTAAATAACAGCACAGAAAACGAAGAGGTGTAGGCAAAGGAAAAGAGATAATAAACTGCATTTATCTGTCCTCAAGATAATAGTTCTATATTAGATATGTTGGGGAATTAATTACATGGATTTTTAGAATGTTTAGTACATTATAGGCATTGCAATACTTGTCACAAGACAAAAGGCCATTGAAATGATGCAGTACAGCCTTAGGCAGCCATAAAAGAACAAATTGTTCAAGTTTGTGCATCAGCGCGAGATCCAAAGAACCCTGGCTCCAAGAAAAATAGCCGGGAAATTTAGAGAGATACCTCCTCTGTGGAATTACCCAGAAGTGGACTGAAACCCAGACTCTGGCCTTTCAGTCCTTGGTTTGGTGTGCCTGCCTTCCCCTGTCAGCAGCAAGAAATCACAGTGGAAAGTTTGCCTTGCAGGATTTCTTCCCTTGGTCATTCTGGATTTAGTAACGTCTTCCCCCACGGGATACGGTGCCTGTCAGGTAGAGGTAACACCCTTATGCTGGGGGGTAAGCGACTTGCAGAGAGGAGACAGAGAGGTGGGGGAAGAGGGTCAGGAAGGGTGCTTCTTAAATCTCTAAGCTAATGTCTTCAGCCTCCCACCTCAAAGCTCCCCCACCTCTTTCCTCCCAAACTAATAAAAACAACCATTAAAACCAGAGAGACGGAGAGAAGAGAAGCAGTGCAGACCGTGATCACAGAGGCTAGCAAAGTGGGTTACAAATTAGTGTGACACCATCAAGGTGACACTGTAGACAACCTCTGACACCCGACACAAAGCTGAACGCCTTGTGCCAAAAAGACCTTGAGCCTTGTCTTTGATTCTTATTGATCAAAAACATAGATTAAATACAGTATCAGATGGCAAGGCTAAAGCCTGGGATTCTGCATACAGCAAACACCCTCAGACATGAAAGAAGAGATACACGGCAGAGATAGAGGGACAGACAGAGAGACAGAATAATTGTATTGTGAATAAACAGATGTAGGCTGAGGCAGGCAATTCTATCTGACAGATGGGCAGGGCTTTTTGTACCTACTGCACTTCTTACAGGTCACGAAATCCAAATGTCAATAATATTAGGAATAAGGGGCAACATTTTTAATGGTGTTTTTGCAATCCCCAAACATTCCTGAGCATGTGCATCCCGTGACCAGCTGCTTCAAAATGGTGTGCGCGCCTCTGTGTGTGTGGATATGTCCATTAATTCAGAATTACTCCAATTACGAGCTTTTGATGCTCCAAACCCCTCTTTCTAACCCAAAAGAGATGGAGAGCCCTCGGCCTGTCCAATCAGATCATTTTCCCTCCTGCCTGCAGCAGATGTAAGCAATTTACTTTTTTATTTCTGCATATTCAGTGCGAGCGGAGCTGTTGGTGACTTCTCACCCCCGAGCCTGCAGGATTCTAACCCTATCAAATTAAAGCATTTTGCTCACTTATTCCCAAGCGCTCGGCTGGTGCTTAGCAGGCCTCCCACTGCATAGCAATGGCGGGCGTTCGTGTCCGCTCATACCTTGAGCCTAATCAGAGATTATTAAGGAAAATATACAGTGCTTTAATTTGATGAGACTGGTTATAGGTACTGCAGTTAAAGGTCACACTCTTGCGTGTATCTCCCTCAGTCACTGTAATATTTTCCTCTCGCTTGACAATCCTCAGCTCCAAACAATAGGCCAAGAAGACACGTTTATTTTTGTCACGCTGTGATGAGCTCAATAGGGACAAAAATGAATTATTTAAAGTTCGCATAAACAAACAACCCCAGGCCAGGTTCCCCTTAGCCCACTCATCCCCTCTGAATTTTTGCACACGTGTGTGTGTGTGCTCATGCTTTGTCTCTCTCTCGCCTTTAGAGAACACGTGAAAAAAACCTTCCTCAGTTGGAAAGCAAAGCCATTTAGATGTCAGGTCTGGATACGATGGTAGCCACTGCCTGCTGCTGGGTGAGACCTGGTCTGTGCAGAAGCACCAGGGTATATCCCAGCCTCATGTGCCTAGAAAGGACTTCTCAGCTTCTTTGGCTCTGAAAGCTTTCCCCACCCAGCAGGAGGTGATGGAGCTATCCAGAGTGAAAGAAAACACACGTGAGGCCTGATACAGAAGGCTCCGAGCCTTCCTGCTGCCACAGTGGGGACCGAAGGGGTTCAGCTGAGTTCTGTGCAATTTAAAGGTTGAGGGAGTGAGGGAAGTGCATCAACTCCACCCTGCCTGCCTATGCCATGACAATCAGCTCACGGCCTCGTCTGAATTCACCCTGAATTCTAGCAGAGGCTCTGCTGGTGTGGAAGGGGGCGGGGAGGGAGGGCACACAACAATTTTCTTCTTCTGTCAGCCTTAACTCTGCTGCCATTCGTTAAACCAGCGAGGTGGTTTGGTCTCCTGTAAGAGCTGCGTGGTGCGAGGGGGAAAGAGCGAGCCACTGAGAGACGGGTGGGTTAATTCTAATCTCCTTTCGAGCCTAATGGCTCGAGCATATGTGTCCATGCAGCAGACCAACAGCAGGCTTATTTACCTCCAACATTTACATGAGAATTGCTTTATGCAGCTGTATGTAAAAATTCAAACCACACAGTGTCACTGTATCACACAGGTCAATCCAAAGCCCAGTGGCATTATAGCAAGAGACAAAAGCCTCACCACGTCACCAGGGGTTCCTTTAGGACTGAAAGTTGTTCTATTAAAAATGAAAAACAACAACAACAAAAATGTGAGCTTATTCCTACTGCTACCCCTCCTCCAGATTTCCCTCCACATTCCTCAAAGGCTGCCAAAATTATGAAGACCTGGAGCTCGATCCTGCTTTTGCCTCTCTCAGCAGGCTGCAGGGAGGGCTGCAAAGGACGCCAGGATTGGGCCAGCTTCATTTTGTGCCTGTGAATAATCCCGTTAGCTGATCCCCAGGCAGAGACTTTTTATATACACATTACTGATGGGCAAAGGCAGAAGAGTTCACGGAGGTGCGGTTTCAGTATTTATCCTAAACAGAGGCAGACAGGCACAGGCTACTTGGGATGCTACAGGCATCCTGGGCCGTCTGGTAAATTGCTTGTGATTGCCTGGTTGTTGGTTGGTGTGTCCGTCCCAGTCCCCCCCTTCCCCTCCAGTTTAAAAGGGTCTGTGATATCTCCAGAAAAGCCACAGCAAAATACAAGCTATATGCATTTCTTCAGAGAAACAGAGGATCCTGCACTGCAGGAGAAATCAGGATCTTTCAAAATCACCTTAATTATATTGTGCTATGCTGATAGTATCCCACCTTTTGCCACACAAAAAGCCACCCTGCTTCAGGTCCCCTAATTCTGTTTCTCAAATAATCTGATCAGCTTTGACTGGCAAATTTGAGCGGTATTTCTAGCATGAATGTGGTAAGGTACAGCATTAGCAGTCTCTGCATTGGAACTCCCTCAGAAAACACAAAAGTAGATATCAAGGGCAAAAAAGTTACCTGCACTTTTTTTAAACTTCATAAAAAGTTTTTCTGTGGAGGCTTGGGACAGTTCTTATTTTAGTCTGAACCAATTATTCAGCCTTAATACCTGGACCCTGGTATGCTTCTGTCTTTGATCAGAAAGAACTTGCCTGAAGGCCAGCTCAAGAGAGGTTCAAAGTCAAATGCTTTGATTTAAACCACTCTGCTTTCACCCATGAAAGAAGATGAGAAGAAGCTCTCTAGTACAAGACACAGATAAGTGCAATGCAGAATGTCACATGCAGGATTACAATGCCAAGCATACGAAAAGAGACATTTCGGGGAGCAAAGTGCTTAAAACACAAATCACCCTAACAATCTGGTGGTTTTGGCAGTGGTAAAACACCTGAGGGATTACAGTAAAATTCTCCAGCCTGCAAGAAACCCCATATACTCCACAGTAATGCAAGAAATAGAGCTCTTCAGCAAGACTCAAGTCGCTTGTGGCCTGAGAGCCTCTGGAACAACATTTATAAGGGTCTGCTAGCAATGTATGGAGGATGGGATGCTGCTGGACCATTCCAGTCCTCTGAACAATTCTTTGAGACTTTTTGCTACATCACTCCAAACAACCATTTAGCTATGTGACTATAAAGGTATTTCCAGAGTTCATAAAACTTGGAGCACACTAGAAACCTGTGCCTTAGTATTTTAGTGAACAGTAGGATGATTCTGCCTGCCATGGATAGGGACAGGACTCAGGCCCAGAAATCACCCTGGCTTCTGCACAAAGAAAGGAAGCACGGCCTTCTGATGGCAACTGTAGTTTGTTCTCCTTTCCTACTTTCCTCAGGTACCTTCATGAATATTTCAGCCTTTGAACCCCCCCCACAGACAAAAAGAAAAGATTCTCCTTAGGCTTCACACAGGAAATGAAATGCAGGAAACACAGTATCAAAACACAGCCTTGCACTGCCAGTGTCACCCTTTTATTGCTCGGGTTGTAATCACTCTTTGTGGGAGTGATTATTTGCCCACCATGTACACCAACGAGGCAGGCACGCTGCTCTGGCTGGAAATGCAGGGAGATGATTTTCCCCCTTGCCACTCAGAACTTCACTTTGTTGACAAGAACTAAGGGAATAAAAAGGAGAAGGGCTTTTTCAGATATCTTTGTCCACTTCTGGTGAATGAAAGTAACTTTGCTTTAACTCTCAGTGCTGTGGTGAATACGTTTAGTCACTGTATCCTGCTGGGTCTTTTCACTGGGGAAGTTTTGATGGCAGAGCCCTCTTTTCTCCACTGACGGGTACCTTAGGCATTTTCCTATCTTCTTCTTTTCATTAATTTGCCCCTTTCTGATATCCTGGTAACTCAAACAGGAGAAGCCCAGAATTCACTGCAGTATAATACAACTCTTAAGGCGAACCAGATTTGATTTTTTCCTTGGAATAGGACTTGGGGCCTCTTTGGAAGAGTGTTCTCCAAATCCCATCCCACAATTGTACCAGTGATTTCAGTGTATGAGCTTTGCTGGCCACGGCCTCCTTTCAGGATATACCTTTATCAAATTCTAGTTCTGTGAATCCTGCTTGCTACGCTGCTTCATCTAAATCATGGCTTGCTGAAATCCACATACTTCCACACATACATATGCACACAATGCTCTGTGGGAAATCTGACACAGCTCGAAATCTACCTAGGTGAAAGGCACTGTTAGAAACCAGGGTGGAAGGAAGAATAATTGTTTCTTCATTCCAAAGTTCCTGCCGTGTTCTCTGCCAAGGAAGGATCTCTGCTTTTTCAGTATACTGTAGTCTCCACCTTTGGTAATGAGCAAAAACCATTTCAGTGCTACTCCAATACAGTTAGAGGGCACCTTCTGTAGCCACTGCTTTTTTTCAAAGTTTTTTGACTCCCCTGGCACAACCTTTGTCTAGAGAAAGGTAGATCTACACGGACATGACAAGAGAGATCTAAAAATCTCTTCATGCAGCTATGAGCCAGAAAGCAAAAAAGAGTCAGAGAACCTTAAGAACACATCAAATGTCATAGGTTTTTTGATTGTGCCACGAGACTCTGGAATTCAAGGAGGGATTCACAGTTCATACGGATGCTGTTAAAGAAGATGAGAGAAATGGAAAACTTCAGAAAAAACGTGTTAGACTTTGGAAAGGAAATTAACCAATCACAAGCCATTAAGTGAATGGAAAGAGAACAAGGGAAGAAGGAACGAATACTGCTATGGGGGAAAGGATGGGTTGAGAGTGCAGAAAATTTCACAAGCCAAAATGAACACCTTGCTTTTCTTTTCTATTAAGCGTGGCAATGTCAAACATTAGGAAGTGACAAGGACACTGTCATTGAGAAATACACCTACATCTAAACAGGAAACAAAATTAAAATGTCAGTGCATTCTGGCCAGGAGGCTGGATGATCTCTAGCCAAGAATGAACACATGAAATTGCAGTTCCAGTAGCAACTGTCAGTAGCTCATAGAGCTAGCAAAATGTTGCACTGTAACATGGGGAAGGAATAGCAGTACCCACCCCCTTTGTACCTACTTCTGGTACCTTGTACCATAATTTCCTTCTCTTTAGAGTAGATAAAGGGGATTTAGGAAAGACCTGTCAGTCAGTCCATAATAGCTTACCTGATTTTAGAACAAATTTGAAGAATGAAGCGAAAGGACTAAAGGGCAAACATTTCTCATATGGGTTTCCTGAAGCTAGACTGTGCCAGGCTATCCTGAGAAGTTTTTTGATAAAAATTATTTTTAAAATTAAAATTCTTAAAATGTATCCAGTCTTCATTAAAGTATTTCAGCAGGTGCCACTTGGGAACTACTTAATTCACTGGGGGAAAATAGAGAATTAGTCAGAACTGTAAGGTCTGGGGTGGTGACAGAGGAAGAGAAGATGTAATATGCTGCAGGGGGAAATACGGGGCTGGAGGGAAGATATTAGGGGAGTTCCTCCAAGATCAGTCTTTGAACCGATCTCATTTAACAGTTCATTAATAAACTTGGCACAAAAAGTAAGAGTGTTCAAATGAAATTTGCAGATTGTACAAAGTTGGGAGGCACCATCAACACAAACGAAAATCGCAATATCATACAGGAAGAATTGGATGACCTTGAGGACAGAAGTAATAGAAATGGGATGAAATTGAACAGTACAAAATGCAAGGTCATGCACTAAAGGACTAATAATGAGAATTTCTGCCAGAAGCTGTTGGGAATGACAAAGAAAGAGAAAGACCTGGGTTTCCTAGTTGATTACAGGATAAATATGTGCCATAATATAATGCAACTGAAAAGGCAGATGCAATCCTAGGATTCATCACCTGTAATAGTGCTAATAACGAGAGGAAAATATTAATGCTAGTACACAAAGCACTGGTGAGACATTATCTGAAATACAGCGTAAATTGTAGTTACCCATGCTCGAGAGGGATACATGCAAATTGGAGCAGAGGGTGCAAAGAGAACTATTACAATGATCAAGGAACTGGTGAATTTGTGAGAGGAAACTAGAAGTGTCTGCTTGATCAGTCTACCTAAATGATAGCTTAAAGGGACACAGATAGAATTCAGGAACAGGGGCTGTCCATTCCAGCTGTGTAAGGATATGCATATGTAGGGGTGATCCAGGAAGAAAAGGTATGAAGCGGCTTTGAGTTCACATAATTTGGGAATTACAAGATGTTTCTAACCATTGGAGTAAAGAGTCCTGAAATGACCTTCCAGTGAGTCTAGTGGAGGGGAAAATCCCAAACCAAAATACTAAAATTCATGCAGATAGTTTTAAAATATAACCTGGATAGATTATGAATGCTATAACATAACACAACATAACATAACATGGTGGCCATGGGGAAGCAAAGTGGATTTGCTATTCCAGACACATGTTTTTAGATTTACAAGTGATCTTTTGTATTATTCCTTTAAGGCCCAGGAAGATGGGAAGAGACATCACTCTGCCATCCAAAAGGATGACACCAGTAAACAGGAGACTTTATAACATAAGAATCTTTTGGAGATAAGAGTTAGTCAAGTCAGTATCTCAAAGATAATGAAAAATTTAGTTCATGTGTTATGTCATATCTTGAACCTCTTTTAAAGAAAGATACTACTTTTTCAGCTGAGAAGATCTGTGGATAAAAAATTGATTTTTCCTCATTCTAAGAGCTTGGTTACCAGCAGTAACATATCCTCTTTAGTTTTCTCTGGAAATATGTCTTGACATCAATAATTTATTAGAGGTCCTAGATTTGTTTTTTTTATGACAGAAATCAGCTATAGGTACCCATATAGCTCACTGGAAACAGTTCTGGTTTTTAAAGACATTCTCACAAGAAAGGACATATGAATAAAATTGTAATACAATCTGGCAGTATCTGGGGCTCAAATCTCTGTACTTTATATACCAAAACAAAAATTTTGTGACATAAAACTCTCTTATCTGCCTGACCTGTTTTTTTTTTTCATCTCTGCCCTTTTTATGTACAACAGGACATTAAAAAAGAAAAAAAAAAGCAGAATTTGCAAAAGGCCAGATAAAAAAAAAGACAAAACTAAACAGAAAAACAAAATCACCAGGAGACATTGCAGGAGGATATAAACAAGACAGCATCCATCTGATTGTTTACCCGGAAAGTCATTTTTGCAAGAGTTTGCAAGAAATGAAGAGGAGCTGGGAAGGAGCAACTCAGAAGAAAGCAGGTATTTTTGCTGACTAGGAGGATGAGTATTGACCTGATGGCTTTCAATATTGTATCCAACTACAGCATGTGACCTCCTCAACTTCATAAAGGCACAAGTTCCAAAAACTTTCCTCACTGAGCATTACAATAAGCCACTAAAAATGGAATAATTTAACAACTGCTTCTGTAGTACATAAGCAGGGTACTAATGACATTTTCAGTTCTGGAGCAGGGCATGTTACTTGCTTCCCAATCCTAGATGGAATTTTTCAGGAAATTCATTTCTTCACTGAAAAACCTGGCTTCAAACTAACCCAGTGTTATTTGTAAATTCTAATAAGGCCAAAAAATGCAAAATTATTCAAAAATTCTAGACACACACTTTCAACACTTTTTAACCATATACTTTGCCATTTCCCTCCAAATTTATCTCTCTTTTGGTCCAAATATTATTGAAGCACATCAAAAAATAACATTAAAACAACCCAAGCATTTTTGATACAGGTCAAGCAAAATATTTTTTGGTAACCCAATGCACTTTTTGGGGGTAGGACTGATTCTTGTGCAAAACACCTTTTTCTTTTTCCCCCAAATGTCAGAAATGTCATCTAAATCCCATTTTATAATTTTTTCTTTTCTTAGTTACTGGATGAGAAAAATCAGTTATTCAGCTGCTCTAATGGCAACAGTTGGAGGGACAGAAGGGGAGATTTTACACTGCTGGAGTTTAGACACCTAAACTGGCCAATGCTGCTTGTGCTTAGCAAATAATAATGATGAAATGAATCTTCTGTTGTCTAATGGATGCCTGGGGCCAGTGGAGGATGTTTGTGATAAGAATGCTATCAGAGCTTCACAAAAAAACTAGTGAGGAATAAGGCTACCTATAAAATACATAGGTATATACCAATAGAAAAATAAGTGTATAAATAGGTAATAGGTATATATAAATGTAGTCAAATGACATGAATATATGAACACATTCCTGCTTTGAAATGGTGTTCCTTATTATGAATGTTCTTGCTGATTTGAAAACTCAGCTAAATATTACATTAAGAAATGTTCTTTAATTACAAACATGGCAGGCAGCTACAGTTACTTCTTTCTGCACTGACATGATAACATTATCTCACTGTAAATTCTTGCTTCACTTTCTAAGGTAAGTGGAATGGCTACTGGTGTATAAATAAGGAAACGTGGGGATATGCTACAGAGTGCTGCTGACTACTTACTGCTGTACAAGAATAACCTCATGCAGTGGAATTCAATTTGCCCATTTACATGGATGTGTCTCGGATGGGAAGTGTCATTGTTCTGCCTTGCCAAGCACTAGAGCTCCCGCTATGGAAACACAATGAAACCAAACAATTAGTTAAAATTATTGCTCTTAAAGAAAACGGATTTGCTTGTCTGTCTTCTAAGAAAAACTCTGTTACCGTATACTATCAACCTTGGCTTGACTGGCAGTGATTTTCCTGGTCTAGTCTGCTGGGAACCTTAAATGAACATGAGCAATTATAAACCCAAAGTCTTCAGCAATTTGTAGGCATTATCTCAGGATAATTGCCCTGAAATGTTCACGTTGCAAAGCAAAGGTAGATAATTTAAAAATCCATCTTTCTCTGTGTGTACTACGAGTTGGGCATAACACTCTTCCCTCCTGTGGGCCTTGTAGTAGTATAATAAAGCTTGGAATTGGTCCTTTGAAAATGTCTATTGCTGTCTTTTAGAAAGCAAAGAGGCCAAATCCGAGTTTAACCTTTTCTGACTTTATTATTTTTATAAAATGAAACTCAAGTCATATTTTCTGGCAGAAACAGAGAAAAACTGGAATATTAAAAGTCAAAGGAACAAACCTGCCCTGAGGAGCTCTGGACAATAACATCCATTGCAAGAAAGCTCTTCTGCTCCCTGGGTGAGATGAGTACCCCACAGAAGGAAACACTCCTCATGGCTGTCCGTGCACTAACTGAACTTAATATGTTCTGGAAGTTTTACTTACCAGCTTCTAAAAGCACTCATAAGGGCTCAGCTCCCTCTCTACAACTGGGAAAAACCTCCTGAGAAGTGCTGAACATTTATCTCTTCTCATGACTCATACAACTGCCTCATCTGTAGGTGGTTTCCTCAGTTCCTTGCCCCCATCCTACCGAGCAGGCAACTGAACTGCATTCATTGCTGCACTGATTTATAACAGCTCTTCCCTCCACTGCACGGAAGGAAGACTGTTTCTGGCTTACGAGCAAAACACAGTGATCTCCGAGCTCTTTCTGCAAAGAACTAGCAGGAAGAAGGGTATATGGAGGAACAGAAAGGAGCAGGAACAGAAAGGCTCACACCCTCAGAGCCTTTTTAAGGCTTTTACCACATTTTTTCTTGCTTTGGCATAATCAAACCACGCAACAGAGCCCTGAGTGAAACCAGACTTTTGCAAAGCCACAAAGCTTTTCTCAGTGAAGAATGGAGAGTACTGACTTCCGAAAGAGGAAGAAGAGGCTCCCAGAGCAGAAACACCTGGTACAGGTATGCGGTACCTGTACTTCAATTTAACAAAACTAGAGAAGTCCAGCTCAGCATTTTTCAGGGAACTGGTTATAAATATCAGCAAAAATGACAGCTGGATAAACCCAAACAAAAGATCATACATCAGGAAGACCGTGTAAAGAGAGCAGTTACTAAACAAGAAATCAATGAAGTAACTGGTATGTTGGAAATCTTCATTGAAGTTTTTGGCATTTGTCCACTACGAGAAGTCTGGGGACTTGAATACTTTCTGCCTTTTGCATCCATATCCCTTTCCTCTTCTTCACTCCATCTTTTTTCACGCTCAGCTTATACTATAAAATTGCAAAGTACCCATGTTGACATGCTTCATCAAACCATTTGGGAGTCAATAACAGTCACTCCTGCTGACAATCACGTATTTATTACTTGAGTTTCCTTTTGAGGCAGGACTTGCTCTCAGGCAGGGCTCCATTCTCTGCAGTGCTGGAAGACTGCGAAGCATGACAGGAGTGCAGGGTATTACCAGCTGTACCAAACACATGGCAAAATCAGACCAAAGGGTAGCAGACACGTATTCTCCCTTACTCCAGCACTGTCCATTGCCACAGCTGTCCAAGTGCACTTGTTTTTATAGACCCTGGAGAGTTGGCTCTTTTCTCTTCCCTTTTTTAAAAAATAATTGAGGCACAGAATGAATAGGGGAGAGGAGAAAAGGGAAAAGGGGAGTTATCAGCAAGGGGGCTGGCTGAGTGAGGTTGGTGACCTGATTTCTAGCATACTGGGGGTACTCTGTGACCCCTGTAATTTTACTGCCTCCTGAGTTATCGCTTGTGATTTTCACTGGAGTGAAATGATACATCAGGGAACAGTAAGGATTCCAGCAGCCCACAGACAGGCAGAATACAAAGTACCTACCAAAACAGCTGCCGTACCTCTGGCAAAGATGTATTTTTAATCCTTTTGAATGGAGACTCCAACTGCCTATCCAGATCCCCTAAGGCTTCGTTAATTGAAAACGCTAGAGAAGGGACCTTTTTTCACAATCCTGGGCCTAGCTCACAGTGCAGAAGCTCCACAGGCTTCTTCAACACAGCTCTCCCGGAGCTTAATCCAGAATCACAAATTCTCTCTTTGGAGTTGTGGAATGGAGCTTGTTCCCCATGAAGACTTGTTTTCCTTAATGACCATACAAAAAACCCTTGCTCGCTCCAACGATGCCATGCTCAGTGGTGTCCCACCAAATAGCAAGGGCTTGTAATCTCAGGTAGCTTAGCAACAACACGGTGCCCTATCAGAGACTGGACCATTTTTAAAAAGTTTCACGGAAAATATTGATCTAGAAGAAACTGGTGTCAGAAGAGATCTTTCCTGGGAAAAGAATGGAAATGGGGTAGATGTACTCTCCTTTGGGTGGAATTTCAACTTGCACAAAAAAGACTTTTCTGCAGTGTCCAACCCAGTTCATTAAGTTCATCATGGCTATCTTAAAAAAGTGAAAGCAAATATGAAATTTGAAATATATACTACATTCTGCTTTCGAGTTAAAAAATGGCACCTTTTCGAAAAACTAGTGAAGTCCTGTTTCATTTCTTGTTGGAAAGGGGAAAATAGTCTTTATTTTAAATCAGTTGGAAAGAGCAAAAGGTAAAGTGACAGAACAGAAAGGGTTATATACAATTCCCTTTACATGGAGATAAACGCATTGAAAAACTTTAACCAAGATACTTCTGGCAAGATTTCTTGCTTGAATTGAAAATGCATTTTCTATTTTAAAAGTTTAGGCAAGGAAGTTTTGACTCAGTGCAGTATTCACACACCTTTTAAAAACTCCTACAAGCTGAACATGTAATTCCAAATCCCTCTGGAAAAGTCCTATAAAATTATTATCAAATAAATAGAATTGTATAGTAATGACAGGAAACCATCTGTGAAATTGACTGGAGAATTAGTTCCCTGATAGGAAATGCAGACAGCAAGGCAAGAAGTGCTGTAGAAGTTTGTCCCCCCAAAAATGTGAATATTTTAAATCATTCAGTGAAAGATTTCTTTCTTTCTAGCAGATTAATGTGTGAAGAGTCTCTGCACGAAAAATGTGTGCTGAATTCTTTATAATTTCTAAAGAGAAAATCCAATCCAGATCATAACAATGATGGTTTTTCTTATTCGAGTGCTTATAGCAGAGTACTATTCGAATGCTGAGACTGCTGACGTGCTTGCTAATGAATGCAGTTTGTAACATGGGCACCTGTTTCACCCATTCCCCCATTTTTCCAACATCTGATTCATTTTGTTCCAGCCAGCAGTGGACCAACATGTGACACAGACCAGGTTTGAACCAATGATCTACAGCTCACCTGAAATAGTTGAGCAATTCTGATGGCCTAATGCTGCCAACAGGGAGTTGCTGCAGGGTCTGAAGAAGTAGAACAGATTTCTTCATGTCCCAGACAAGCAGAAGATCAGATGTTACTTTACAGAGCCCAGGCAATGGGAACTATCAGGCATGCAGCTTTATTGCATGGCTGGTCCTTCAGATTGCAACTAAAAACAATGTTTCTAATACAAATTTGTGTGAACTTTCCCTCCCTCCTGTTCCCTCCCTTGGCCTCGAAGAGCCTTTTGGCCATTTCAAGTTAGAGCCTTAGGGTTTAATTATTAGTATGACAAGCAGAGCTTTCACAGAGGTGAAGGGGGAGTGCAGAGGTGAAGTGGCTGGAGACATCCTGCCTCAATAGGGCACAGGCAGCAATAACACTGTCCCGCCTTTCCCAGCTTAGCTGCCTACGCTTTCACAAACCAGCTGGCTGGGGGCCCAGGTGGCCCACGGTCCTGATCCTACCCTCAATCTCCAGCTCTCTTTGGAGGGTGCAAAGCCGCTTTTGGGCCAGGGGCCCCACTGTGATCTGAATATAGAAGCACTTACACTCCATGCAAGAACAAGTGTGGGTCTGCACACACATGCTCCCTGGGGTAGAAACCTCTCCGAGTTCTTTTGACCTCTCAGTGCACCTTTCCGTTTTGATCCTTTTAAAGTCCAAGACTTATACTTTAGGTTTTTGCACAAGATGAGAAACAAAATAATGAACATCATTAGTAGGCAACTCTCCCCTGTGTCCCCTACCCCCATGCCATTTACACCCTACTTGCCCTTGTAATATTACTGTATGTATCAGACAAAACTCCACTATTTCATTGCCTTAAACAGCAAAATGTTTTCAACTCCCCTATGTGTCCTTGCCTAGTTCATGGCTTGATTTAATTTTACAAGGCAAGAGCTAGAACAATTATCTGATTCTTCATGTACAGCAGGCTTTCAGTGGTCATTTCTGAAGTTTTACTGGTTCATAACCTCTGTAATCAGAAGACCCAGTTAAAAAAAAAAAGAAACTAAGTGAACAGGCAGGAATCTGTTCATATTATCCCTTCCTAGCTGTCCAGGCTTTCATCCTCTTTTCTCCCACACATGCCCTTATTGCTCTGCTACTCACCCACCAATGAGGGTCTGTCAATGGCAGTGAGAGGTCAACATCAAAGCACTTTTACAGCTAGCAGCTTGCAGCTAATGCTGGCATTATGGATAGAAATAGAGAGAGAGAGAGAAGCATAGGGATTGAATGAATGGCCCTCTCATATAGAAAGAGACCGAAGAATAGAACAAAACCTCCTATTCTCCCACTCTTTATAATACTCCTGGGCCAAGTGTGCGTATGTGGTACACAGCTGAGTTTGAACTGCATTAGCACTCTTTCAGTTTACAAACAAGAGGCCTAATTTAGAAGAAAAATCTCCTATCTGATTATTTCTTTGTGTTCACCCATGTGGTAAAAAATGTCTGTACAGAGAAGGGAGGGGGGCTACAGAGGTGGCTTATTAACTTCTTTGGCTGCATCATCATTGTGAAGGGCAATTGGGAGATCATTATTCATCCATAATTTTCAGAGCGAAGGAAAAAAGTAGTAAAACTGTCCCTCAAAAAAAAATAAATTCAATATGGATTACTATTTTTCTAAAGAAGGAGGTGGGTGGGTCAGTCCCACACTAACTATATGACTGATGCTGGTCTTATCCCCTGCCCACACAAAAACCCAGGAATTATTTTTGTCCCATGCAATCAAGGCTGAGATTGGATGTCTTCCTGTAAAGACGTTACGGCCTTGGTATAGTGAATTTCACAATTCCATGAAATTACCACCTCATGCTAGGTAGATAATTGTAATCATCTCTCCTGGCTCACCAATCTATAATTCTCTAGGGAGGGGGGAAGGGGATTCAAAGCTTGTGTGACTGCGAAGTTGTTACCCAGAGACTCCAGCAGCAGGCTCAGGGATGAATATTGTTTCCAGGACTGACAATGAGTATTACTGGGTTTTTCTCCCTTCTCTGGAGTCTGGGACATACCATCTTTCTAGCCCCACTTGGGTACATAATTCAACAAATGTCCTGCTCCTACAGGGAAGCGAAGTTTTGGCAAGATCTTTGATCAATTCTGCACTTTTCTAGTGACAAATCAAAGTTACAGTATTTACCTTTTACACCTTGCTTTTGTAATAAGAAGCCTCATGAAAAAAGGTGCAAAACCAAGTTATGCTCACTTCACATCTCTGCAGACTACACCATTCCTACAAAGCTGAATATGAACGCCTTGAAGTGGTCAATTGAAGACCTGTAGAGCCTTCGGAGGAGAGAAAGGCAGCCTGAAAGAGATACTGGGCAGAAGGTCCCTTGGGTTCCCACTTCTACCAACGCCTGAGGTTGTTGCAATCACCACTGAAGCAGGCAGCAGAATACACCATCAGCACACATCAACCCAGTGCAACACCTGCACACCCAAATTCTCTCCAAATCAGGGATTTCTGACAGCAAGAGTTGGTTCATATCCATGCCTTAGCAAACTATTTTTACATCTGTAACTGGGACTTTTGTCTGCCCGTGCAGTTGATACATATAAATGCATCATCCTAGCTGGAACAGCCTACTCTGCACAGATTTACATCAGGGGTAGCTATGGGGATACGAGAAGAGGGATACAAGTGAAGAATCCTAGTGACTTTGAAAGTTTCACCGTGTTCTTCCTTGAATTTAGGATGCAGAGATCACAGGACAGCTGGAAAAGCTCCTAAGTGATAGGTACTGAAAAAACCCTGATCTTGGAGACTAACCTGAAGAAAGCATCAGTGATCTTGGAAAACAGCTGGATTGGTCTAGAGGAGTCTGTGTTTGCTGGGGGATTTAAACTCTATGTTTTCAGAGACAGACCCTCAAGTTTGACATGTAATGAATACTAAGACTTGCCTTTCAAGCAAAAATACGACAGATCTTAACCATGACAGTATCCACTACTTACTGCTTACAAAAATTCACTATGAGACAATTAAAAAAAAAAGGTAAACTGTATGCGTGTGACGTGTAACTGCGGGATGCCTTGGTGCCTTTTGAATACTAACACTTTTCTACTTTATTACAGATTTTATCCTGTTGAGTTTTGTAAGCATTATTTTACATATTTTTGGATCAGATATCAGCATAATCAGTGTTAGACAAATCCATTCAATTTTTCCCCTGTATCTTCTCCCAGGACAGTATCTAGCAGGGTACTCCTCTTGCACGAAGGCCTCTGGTTCTTTATATCATTCAAGACAATGAATGTGCAACCTTGCTCGTTACATACTGATTTATTTTAAACAGAAATCACTCTCAGTAACCTCACAGAACTGTGTTCCAGTTATATTTGGTCAATGGGAGAACTGCAAGTTCAGAAATCAATGAACCAAAGACTGCTAGGTCAAAATTGGTGTTAATTGGTGGATAAAAGAATGACGACACAGGATCTCCCACCTACCCTTTCTGTGAGTGCAGAACACCTGTCCCTAGGCTATGAACTTAAAAAGGCTGAAAGGATTAATTATATTACTGTCCTTTGGGGGTAACTGTATTGGCTCTCTAGCTCACTAAAAAGAAAGCAGATAAAGGGTATCATTATTATTATTACTGCTGTTTTGCACACTCAGTCGAGGCTAAATCTGAGTATATAAATCCAATAGTTTAAGTATTTGCCATGATATTGATCTGTTTTGAAAATTCACATAGGAGCAGTGAGAAGCAGTGTAAGCAATGAGTAGCTTTGGAAGCCAGTATACCAAATCAAAACTTGTATTTATCTTCTTGAAGATGGCTGTGATGGTTCATTAGTTAGTGCATGTTCATAACTATAGACTGTTTCAGAAAATAAGGACATAAATATTTAAGCTTTGAAAAGGAACTCATTTACTGGAAATCCAACTTTCTCAGCTAAGGTTATAAATAACTCTGATGTACTGCAATCAGCACACTATAACGAGATCACATGAGTGGCTGAGTTCTCTTTAACCTTTGATTGTTTAAAAGTGCAGATATTCATTTGTACTAAGGATTAGTGATTATGAACACTGAAATGAGTATCACCAGGCATAGCCTTGTGCAGAATATGTCCCTGCAGTGAAAGTAGTCCTGTCCCCTCCTCTCCAGTTTCTAATCCTAAAATGTCTTTCTCTCATAGTAATTCAGTTGTAGTCTGTCAAAACACTGAAAGGGACATATATTTCAAATTTATCTGTAGGGATTCTGTAATGCTAGAACAGGGCTTTTGCCAGAAGATATCTCCTGAGACACGTCTGTTCGTGTTACACACTTTGTAAGCAATTGTATTAACATGCCATGTGTAAAATACAGTTTTTAAAGTATATTCTCCCATACAATCATATCTGCTGCATAGTACATGCGTATTAGCATGATACACAGAGAATCCTGAAGTTTCATCTCTACGGGGTCCTTCCTTGACAGTGTTCTTGCAATTCCAGTTCTCTGGCAAAAGATTAGTTAGTAACTAGTTAGTAACTAGGGGGAGGATAATTCCTACTGGTATTTTTTGGTTAATTGATTGTCTAAGCAGATGATTTAAAGATGATTACATTGCAATGTTTCATAGTAATGGACAGCACTTCCAGCCTTGTGAAGACTTCCAAGCCAGCCTTGGATTAAATCTTACAACAGGTGGGACTTCCTACGTACCAGTGAAGTAAGCTACTTAGCACTTACTCTGTATTATTAAACCCTCGATAAATGCAGAAGGTGAACCATAGGACAGTTATGTAACCTGCCCAAAAACTACAGGAAAAAACAGAGCAAACAGAATAAAGTTCGTAAGTGTCCCAAACATGCTCGCAAACAAGAAGCCATGCAGGGTCATGCATTCCAAATATTGTATTTTGCACAGCTTTACTTCTCTTGATCTGAAAGTATTTGCTAATTTTGCAGGTTACTGCAATACAGCTTACTAACCAATTTCATGATGAAACAACCACATTTTCAAATTTATTGATTTTTGTGTGAAAATAAGCAACTGTCCCACCCCAAAATACGAAAGGCAGCAAAAATCCAAGAGAGAAAACTTTCTTGACCAATCATTCTTTTATACAGAAAAATATGAAGATGGGTTGGGTTTTTTTGCTCACTTTCCTTAATACTTCACGCTCAAGATTTGAACCCTGTTCTTGAGACACAAAAAGCTTCTTCAGTATTTAAGGATATTAGAACTAGAGTATGCTGCAAACAACATCCGAGTTTTTTTGTCTGTTAGGAACATCTGCCTATTCCAGGAGGGATATCAGAAGACATGTCCAGGCAGAAACACAAATTGAGAAAACGTCTGTGGCAGCATATGAAATCACCACAACAAGATAAATAATAAAATATTTACCATGACACAGTAAGTCCCCCTCAGCATGGCAGTGTAGGGCAGCCTCTCCAACAACATACTTCCAGCATTAAGTCATGGAAGTGGTGTCAGAAAATGGTTTATTGTAAATTACGGCCTGGATTGCTATATATCCACTACACCTCCAGGAATCTGAACTCTGAAGTCACTTAGAGGTAAGGTTACATCTAGAAGAAAGGATATCTTCCCTGGGAGATAAAACAATACAGCACTTCTATGTTTTACAGATGTAGCGAGAGAAAAAAAACACATTGGAAATGAACATCAAGCTGGGGGAAACTTTTCTGAAACCAGAAAGCTTTTTCCAGAAAAGTCAATTAAAAAGACTTGTTTCTTGAGCATTAATACTAACGCTGCTCCTCCTTTGGCCTTCAAACTGCACTAAAAGTCTGTTTCTGATTTTAACTTCATCTGCTCTTATCGCTTTGATTGAAATATGCAAAATCTTTGCCATCTATTTGATCACCATGGTGTGTGCTATAGCTCGAACAGAACATGCCAGCACAAATAATGTAAATAAACAGTCAAATCACACAATCACTTTTGTATTCAGTTAATTTGAGTATCTTTCTCAGGCCTTTCTTCTTATTCTGATTGCAGAATTTGGGGCACCCAGAATAGCAGCTATTCCTAATCTTTATCTGAATTGCCTCAGCAGCATTACATCTGAACAGACTGAAAGACCACATTCCATTTAAAAGTAAATAAATTCATGCCACAGACCAGTGAGAGACAAACTAAGATTTTGAAAGCTAGAAATTTTTATGTTCTTTTTAAAATAGAAAATGTCATTTTTTACCCAGAGAAAGGGATTTAATTCTCAAGTAGACTTCTTTATTCCTTTTCTTTTTAAAAAAAAAGTCTTCTTAACTTTGATAAAGCTGATTATTGACTGAAGAAGGTAAAAAGTCTTCTGCTTATCTGTAGATACACCTCAAAATATAAAGCAGGACCCCCGTGGCACAGTTGTATATCACTGTCCCCTCTTACAGTATACATGGAGAAAGACCAAGTGATTTCCTCAAAATTACACAGGCTATTGGCACCAAAACTTCTAGACCAATCCAAAACTGCCATATTAAGCTGCACCCTATTTTTCTGGAACAAAGCCACTCTGCATAATTTTCCCTGAGGAAATAAATTACAATTAAATAAAAATTGAATGAATGAGGGAAGAGAAGCCTAAATATTAAACTATATGTGTTGGAAAAGAATACAACTTTTTGGCTGATTCCACTGTGTCTATAAATTACAGAATAACGTAATGTATCATGTCTCAGATACAAGAACAGCACTGAAAAGAATAATTTAGTTTCTTATACACAGAGTTAATGATGAATTACCATTTACATGTTTCATCATTCACTAGTACACATGGCTATAATTCAGGAATCGTGACAGTACAAAATCTATTACTCTAACAAAAGATTTGTATCAGACAATTATCTTGATGGTTCCTGTCTTGTTCTTGGAGTAGCAGAGTATTCAAAGAGCAATGTGAGTTACCTGCCAGCTCTGGAAGTTCTTAGATACCAGTGAGCCTCCCTTCTCAATCGTAAAAATGTAGAAGAAAAACTAATGTTATTTTTATGTGTAACTTAAGAATGCTCACATTCGCCTTTCTCTCTTCAGAAAGGCTACAGTAAACCATTCATCTAGCCTGTTCTTTTTGTTCTTTTAAGAGGATTCCATGGGCTGCAATTTTACCTGTGTTTTCCTTCAACTTTTATATGTTATACAGCCAGTTTCTGAAAACCTGGCAATTCCTCTCTGCACAAAGCAACTGACCTGTTTTTCCAAAATCATACTACATTATGATGTTACAAACTGCACTCTGAAGGTCATTAATTCAGGATTTAATGTTGTATGGGATAGTAATTTCTTATTCCCCATACTTTATGTATAACTATAAACCAAAAGAAACCTTCAGATTAACTCTTTAATCGCTAAATATGACACATCTATTCATAAAGCCATTTCTTTCAGTAGAATACAAGTAAATATGTTATACACCACAGGGACATGGAATAAAGCCGTGAAATACTCTAATCCTGAATTAACTATTGACTCATTGTGCAAGCTTTCCCATGCCATTTAGCCTCCATAAATCTAGCTATGAGACTTCAATGAACACAAAACAAATTATGCCCAAATCCAACTGGGCCTATCTGGTTTCTGTCATGGTTTGACATCACCTGCTTCATTTTATAGCTCAGCTCACATTAGCAATCCATATCCAAACTCATGCAATCTCATCTGTGCTACAAAGTCCACAGAGAGAAGACCCATCTCTTTTTTTTTCAATAACTCGACGAAGCTCTTCCTGGGCATAAATTTTCCTTCAATACCAACATGCATCTTGATATTTTGATCCTCTGCTCCATAAGGAAGAGCTGAACTGCTATTGAATGTGTTCTCAACTTCCATTTAGTCAAAAACTTTGCTTCGTGGACCAGCTAAGAGAATCAAATGTATTTATTGACATTGTCTCTTTTATTCCCAGTGTCTTATCTAAGAAATTTTCAGTGAGTCTGTCAGATTCCTTGATTAAATCATACGCCTCAGCTTTGAGCCTGTTTTTCCCTCAGTTGACATCTCGCCCTAAATACAAGCTTCTCTGCTTAGGGCTACCTCTTCCTCATTCAACCTGTCAATCCTAAATTTATCAAAACTCAAGATGTGGATATCCTTTTAACCTATTTATCCACATTAGATAATTCTTGACTTCTCCCCAGGAAATATTTCTGGGAAGCTTTCCACTCTTTTGTCTGCCTTATTAGGCTTCAAGGTTGTCACATTTCTCAAATTCATTTGTACTTCTGCCTTTGATTTCTTTCAGGAAATGACAATTCATTTATTGAGTTCCAACTCGGTTAAGACAATGTCCACGGGACTCAAAAGCTCTCCTGCACGCAGTACTGAGGCTCCATCTGTGAAGAGAGTTTAATAGTTCTTTTCCATAGCTGAAGATTCTGCCTTTCCAACAACAGACTTGACTCCCTTCTGACTTACACTTGATTTTATTTCCATTATTGTAACTTACCACTTTCAACACATTGACAGTCAACTGGTGAAGGAAGAATTGAGACCTTCATAAATGCCTAGCTCTAGGCACATCAAAACATCAGGTGGGCACTAACACAGGCATTGGACTGAGACCCCCGTAGTTAGAAAAAAAAAAAGGTCAAATTACTCTGCTTTTACTGTGTAGTTACACACAGTGGTAAGACGCAGAAAGGTTTGTCCATCACGCCTCTTCCCCCTATTATCATCACTTCTCTACTCTGCCACTGGAAACAGAATTATAGTCTTGGATTATGCCATTCCCCAATTCCAATCCAAACTGGATCCAGTTCAGGTCTCAGCCTATCTATCAAATACACAAAGATACAATTAGTAATCCTACTGAGTATGATTTAACCTGATTTCTCCACTAGACAGTCTTACAGAGTGAAATCAGTATTGAACTGGTGCATTTATCTAAAAAATAACTATGCTGGTTCTGAGGATATCACATGCATTGCATCAGGAATAAGTCTGTACAAAGGTGTTTCGCTGCAGAAGTTTTCCTTCCTGTCTGAAGTGTCTGGAGCCCTATCAGTCTTTCATTGGGCATATTACATTCCCAGGATACACCAATGTGTCACACTGTAAAAATAGTCCCAAAAGAACGTTAACTGTAAACTTTACTGTGTTACAGACACATAAGTAAAATAAAAAGAGCTTTTCAGATCTATACATTTTAACATGTAGTAACTATACCTTTCTCATGTGGACTTGCATACAGAGTTACAGTAAGCAGTTCAAACAAGCTATCTGTATACAAGCTATTGTTTACAGTGCCTCTTAAAGAGGTGCTTAATTGTTCTTTACAGTTTATCAATATATTAACTATGGAACAAAGTAGGAAGTTATAAGAAAGCGAGCAGGAAAACAGGATTAGAAGGTAAAGCCCAGACTCAGGAAAAGGTTACAGCCCATTAAGTGATAGGCAGTCATGGTCATGTGCTGAGTTAGCTCTGGTCACTTGTAAAGAGCACACACGTATGCGGTTATCACAGATCAGCAGCAGTAACTTGTAAAATCCAAGTCTTAATTCCCAAACAAATATGTCCATCACGCTAAATGGAAGTAGGTATGTGCCAGTATGCTTCTGTGATTTTAAAAATTCATTTGAAAGATTAAAAATAGCTTCTAGAACACATTAAAAAAATGTGTTTCTATGTTGTTCTTTGTGACACCCGTTACTTCACTTGCAAGAATGTTGCAACACTGTCCATCTTTATGAGATTATAGACCACAGAAAACACATGGGGATGACTGATTCTCTTTACATGAAAGCTTCTCTGCACCCATCTGGCAAAATAAATAAAGCTTACTAGTGAGGATAGATGACGCTCAAATCAAGGCCCTTTACGCTGCTAGACTGGTGCAAAGCAAGAAGCCAGTGTCTAGTGTTCGTCTGACAAGAAGCAAATCTATTTTTGTTTATAAAACCTTGTGGTAGATCATTAGAATAAAAAACCCAAACGCCCAGATACTTGTGCCTGTTGGAGGAGAGTGAGCTGAAATAGCACTGAAGACTGTTGAATCTTCCAGGACATTAATAACCTAGAACCACTAGAAATAACCATGGTAACAAACAGTAGCTAAGTACAGTACAATCACCCTGATTACCATAGAATTAGCACAAAACAAATGTTTATTTTTCCTAAATACGTGTATTATGATGATGATGATAATGTTAGTAACTACCCCAAATTACAGAGTATTTGCCCAAAAATGCCAATGGCATTGCATTAAATGCTTTGCTCTGCACTTGTTTTCAGACTTGCTTGTAGTAATTTGTGTAAGAAGTATATTTATAACAGATTCTTTCCTCATTCTTTCACCCACCCTGTCTCTCCTCCCTGACTCTCTACCAGCTTCACCAATTTGAATATCAGTTGGATTCATTGATCACTTCACAGATGACCACAACACTTTTCTGACATTAGTCATCGCACCATTAACCTTTTTATAAGGCTCTCACCTAGTGGACAACACAAGCTTGATTTTAATTTACACTCAGGGATTGTGTACTCAGGGAATTATACTACAATAACTGAAAATATGAATTTAAATCAATAGACTGTATGCAGGTTTGGGTTTAAGAGCACTGAGGGAAAAAAGGTCCTATGTTAAATGAAGCAAAAATGTTGGTTGCGCAATGAGAGGGACTTCTGTTTGCTTTTCTTGAGCCCCTATTGTCTAACCCCACTTCTTGTCTTAATTCATCCTGCAAATGATCCTAGGATGCCATCTGATTTCTCTGCTGAGCTTAGCTCACTTCCACTGAGCCACTGCTCATACTCGCTGGATCATGGTAAGCATGTCTGGGAAGCTAAAATGGCAAAATAAACTAGCTCAGCCACAACAGTGATGTGGATATGTCCCCACATTAACACAGCACCAGTCAAACCAGCACCAGGAATGACCAGCTAAGCTGTAACATTAAGCCACATCTTTGGCTACAATACCAGTCTTCATCATTTAGTTAATTCCTACCCACAGCCCTGGACGCTTGCTTTTGTTGCTTAAGTAGTATTGTATTTTAAATTCAGATCTGCACCCCAAACATTGAGAGGAAAATAAATTGTTTCTTTAAGGCAAGTAAGTTCTTTGCTCCAGCTGACCTAGCATCATGGTTTTGCTGATACACCCAGGAGGAAGCACACTGTACAAGGATGGGAAGGAGCAGCTGGTGACAGAAGAAAGGAGGAACTTTGTAAGCCATTTTTCTTGCTAGAGAAGGAGTGTTCTGGAACTGCCCTCTTACAGTCCTTTCCTAAAGATATCCTTTGGAACTGACTTAAAACTTCAGTATAAGAGAAATATTCTTATATACATCTTGTAACTGAAGTAACAGTTAATGGTTTTCCTGTTAAGTATGTTGGATGGTTCCGTTACATTGCCAAGTGCAAAGAAATCCCCACTAGGAAAGAATCCAGCCCCAAACCACATGTGGTTCTGCCGCCTGGGACAATGAACACCAGATCAGGCAGGGATTGACACTGAAAGGATCCTGAAAGTAAAACTAGAGAACTGAGGCAAAGCTGTTGAGTCTGGCAACTGAGATCTAGAATGAGATTGTCACATTGATTGACAGACATTCAATGGACCCGATACCCTTGTCACATTCACCTTATGTCAGTGGAACTGCATTAACTAAAATATAATGACTCCAAATTTATACTGGTGCCAGTGAGAAGGGAAAAAAACCTCACACACAACAAAACAGGTTTTGTACACACAGCCTAGGGAAATGGTCAGTTGGTGTAAGTGTCTGAAGCTCTGCCTAAGCTGAAAGAGCTAGTCCAGTTTACACCAGCTGAGAGCATTTTACATGCATACATATGGACACTGCACAGCACACATACTATAGTTTTCATTACTCAGTACACATTCCTCTGCGGCAGAAGTACATACGTACACACACGGGCACACGCATAAGCAGGTAAGAGTCGCATCATTAGACAAATCCACCGTATGTGTTAAGATTCCCAGAAAGTTGAAGTTAAAATCTAGTCACAGACTATCAGGCTCACATCAATGTGAGCCGTAATGACAGCTGGCACTCGGCTGTTTTCAAAACCCCCTTTTACAGTATACAGCATCATGCTTCGACACGCGATTGAAGTAATTAGCTGCCGAGCGGCTGAACGTACCCCGCAGAGCACTGGTGTCTCGTCTGACACATCTGGGCACAGAAAGTAATTGAAACAGCTGCTTCTACCCATATGGCAGCAAAAGCTGGTGGTAGAGAGCCTGCTGGCTAGGCTGTACCAACCTCAGACAAATTAGCCATCATTAATCCCAGAATCTGACCAGCATACACACAGCCACTAATCAAGACATCTGGGGGAGGGGTGCTGAGTGAGAGGGGGAGGGAGGACTGCCAGGAAAGAAAGGGGCCATTTAAGATTATTCTTAATGGCAACAAAGTGTGAAAGAAAAAAAAAAGCCTAATTTTTTAAAAACAAAAAAATAGCAGACCACCTCAGCCCTCCCTCGCCAACACTTTCCTCAGTCAGCTTGTCTAGGTGGCTTCGCCCACGCTGTTCATTAGAGGGCTGCTAAAATAGCAGCATTGCTTTCTGAAAGTGTCATACTGATATATGCACATGTCTGGCATCACACAAAGATTATAAATAGCAGCGTGTAAGCTAAGAACCTGGGGTATTTTTACATTGTGGTGGATGCAGCAGCTAAGGCTGTGGGTGAAAACTGGTCCTACCCCTGTACATAAGTACTTGAGGTGCACCCTCCTGTTCTGCAGGCCAAAGTGTGGGGCAGGCAGAAATGTGTGGGCTGTTCCCTTTCACACCTGGAACACCATTCTTGGCTCTGAACTTTGTCACCTGCAGGGAAGTTGTGTGAAACAATGTAGCTCTTCTTGGCATTGTAAAATACAACATGCAAGTGGCAGGAGAGAGAAAACTTGCACCTCATAACCACAGAAACAGACTGCCACATAACTAGGCAGGGAGGAAGGGATTGTGTGAAGCCTGGGGTACTGTGTCTCATGTTTGGATTACTTTGTGTCCAATAAGGTGTGAGCCCAAATGTGATTTTTTTCCTGTTGCTGCGGTATTTATGCTGTCCTCTTGGATTCCTCCCAGCCTCTTTTCATTAGCTGAACTTACAACACACCCTGCTTCTTCAGAAAGGTCATTGTTTTGGAGTTTTTTTCCTACCCATCCATTTGTATCTCTCAAACTCAGAGAAAAACAGCATGCACCATATCTCTGTCCTGATATCAAATGCTGAATGGTTGAAGTTAACCAGTCAATTTAAGAGTTACTGAGGGAACAGGCAGCCCACTAACTGCATATGCCATGCTTCAGACACAATGCTGGAAGACCTTTGAGTAATGCAAGTATAAACATTAGCATCTTGGTTTCAGGAGTGTGCTTCTGATTAATCCTGCTTACTGTGCTTTGGTTTGAATTGTGGAATCATCTGGGTTCCTTTAGATTCACCCATTCCTCTTGGATGATCTAAAGCAGAAGATACGTGCCACAAGTGCACCTACTGCACTCCAGCTGCTAATGGGACTAGAAACAGCAGAGCCAAAAGCAGTCCCTCAGAACCAGAACAGCGTGGATGCCAAGTCCTCACTGTTTTGCTTAACAAACCCACTCCTACCAGACTACTTGCTAACATGCACATCATCTCCAACAGTGTAACACTCTGGTGGTGTAATAGTGTGAGCACAATTGTGTGCAGCACTTTGCTGCTACACATATTTACTCTGAGACAACCAAAATAAGCTGTGACTTATTCACAAACTGATTACATGCTGCAAACAAGCTCTTGGCACCGATGCTCTACTGTTTCTGTTTTAGCTGTTCTCTGCACTGCTTTAGTAGTACAAAGTGGAATAACTTGCATGTGGACTCACAGTGTCCAAAAAGCAGCACATTCCAAATAATTTTGAAATAAAACTCTTGCACTCTGAGATGAATACTGCTGCTGTTTGCTTTAAAGCAACTATGTTCCCAGCTCCCAACCATTCAGCTTTCAAATCCAGAGATGTACCACAGGCAGGTGGGAAATCCCACAACCAAACTGGGAGAGGAGATTATAACCAGTGAATTACAATGTACCTACACACCTTGCAGGCTTGCAAAGCAAGATCTGTCTGGCTCCACAAGTACTTCATTGTGATCTTAATGGTGCACTCCTCACTGTGCCCATGCAGGATGAAGAGATTAAAACCACTACTGTCTTGTGGAAGGAGAGATTGTCTGGATGCTCTGAGAAAACTAAGTAACAGCTGTGAGGTTATGTGGTGTTAGTGATCTCTCTCCTCTACTCCCTTGCCCTGTCTCTCCAAGCCTAATTGTTCTTTGAACCTGCTTTGGGAAGTCAGTACCATTCTTTATACATGTTTGGAAAGTTTGAATGTTTCTACAAAATAAGTAAACACACAATGGCTTTCTCTGTTTGGAAATTAAATCTTATTGATGTTCTGCTTTATGACTGATGAGATGAAAGATGCCATATATGTGCACAAGCCACATTATGGCTTTACTGTAGGCTCATCTAAAGGAAGAAGGGCTACAAGACAGCAACTGAACTGATAATTAACAGAGTAAAAGAAATTTTGGGGAGTAAATGAAAGGCAAACAATTTCTATAAAAGTTTTTCCTCAAACATTTTTCTCTCCAATAATACACTATGGTTCCCTTGACATCATAGTCCTGTTTTATTTGTTTTTAACAAACCTATGTCACATAAGAACAGTATCTGTCTGGCAAGCTCTCCTGACAGCATATGTCTGTGATAAAGGAGGCCAGCAAACTCCAGTACATTGAAAAAAATAGTACAAGCAATGTGACAGTTTTGGCTGTTTGTATTGTCAATGCACAGGTTCTGTCTTGCCTGGCTTCTAACAGACTGCTGAAGACTAACAGCTTTGTGGGATGGGCCTGGTCAGAAGTAGTAAGAGGAGAGCAAGGTAGCCCCTTGTGATTTGTTTACGAGAATGTTACTTCCATCAGTCTGTGTCTGTGAGGGATGGAAGTATGGTGTTAATGCTTCCCTTGACACACTGATCAGGTAACATTGCCAAAGCGTATCCCTCCCTTTCAGACATTCCACAGCTTCTGGATCCTGAAGGCAGATGTAAGCTGTGTCTTCTATTGAGGCATCTGCAACGTGGTCTTTTCTTTGGTTACAAATTCACTTTTTTTTTATTACTGCTTGGCTGGCAGGCTAAGCCACTCTTTATTACAAAAGAAAGCTGTAAGAAGAGTCACAGGCTGCAATTTTTCTTCCAAATGCTGCTGGCTATTTGCTCTCCAAGTATTTCCTTTATTCTATGCAGTTTTATTTCCACAGTTAGGCATTACAAATATTCTGCAATAATTTTGTTTCAGCAGTATAAAATTGAGTGTTTTCCAATGAATGCATGGAACATTTTTTTCATGACTACTTTGCAAACCTTGCCAGATACAAATTTTATTTCAAGCATCAATAATTCACAGTCTGACAGATCAACATCACTTGGACTAGTTGATCCACCACTGAAACACCTGGAGTGGTGGCCACTTCAGTAACTCCCTATCATATATCCTGATACAGCTCTTCCTCTGGGATACATCCTAAATTAAGTAAGAAAATGATTATCACTGATTATCAGGCCTTATAGTTTGATGTGTCTGTGTGTCCTGGCTAAGCACTTGAAGTAAATGAGATTTCTGTAACTTGGTGAATCAGCACAAGAAAAAACAGAAGAAAACCCCTCAGAGGCAAATTAATGATACGTTTTTGAACTGAACAGTTGAAATAGTTTTAAATGTTGCAACTAGTATTCAGATATTTAACTATTTTGGAGGACATTTTGCAGTTCAAACAAGTTGACAACACAAAATTATGTGTTATGAACTACCTTAGTCTGCAATCTTTTGTGAGGAAGTTTTGCTGAAAACTTTCTCCCCTTTGACAAAGGAATTTAGATTAAATGAACAGAGGTGGATGCAAGAACAGAACAAATCAATTTCACTGCTATAAGCCTGAAGCCTGTGGAAAAATAGGTGAAACAACGTGGTCAGACCAGCAGGAGGTAAGGTGATGCTGTGAGAACTACCCAAAGAGAAATTCATCATGGCTGGCTCACCTAAGGGATGAGTAAAGTGTAAAGAGTGCTTTGGAAAGAAGTATGACAAAATTCAGGGAACGAATACTTCAAGCAGCAGCGGAACTTCCCTGACAGGGGGATCTTTTAGCCTGTTGGACAGTCACTGAAAACTAAGTTCCGTTCTTTGTGACTGTCTTTATAAAATCCAAGATCTCGGTGGGAAATAGGGTTCTAGGTATGGAACAATCTTGAAATTGGAGAGGAATAAACTTGGCATATTTACACTGATTTTGCCTTTAATTTCTGTTATTGAGAAGGGTCACAAGTTGGTTCAGAAAAAAGAGTGTGTCTTTTGCTTTTTCTATAGGAGCTGGACACTTATCAACTCACACATTACTTATCTGTGTATTCTTTCAGAGAAAGTGGAAGAATGTGAAAAAGGAAATGCGTTTCTCCTTTTAAAGAAGGGAGTTTTGGTAAGTATGGATTTGAATGGTTGTCTTTTAGCAGTGACAATAAATACTCAGCATATGCAAGCACCTGCAAGGCTGCATTGGTAAACATTTAAATAAAGGACCTCTTCCACCCCTGCCCCAGCCCTTTGTCCACTACTATATTTATGAAACTAATTACATTTTTCAACAAGAGGATCACTGTTTGCCTTCCAATTCCCTTCCCAATTTGAGCCCCAGGCGTATGTACCACATTGCACAATTAAAACAGTTAGCACAACACCTGGATTACAACTCTGCAGTCAATCGAGAGCCATGTGTTACACTCTACGTAAAACCCTAGCCATGCACATATTCTCTCACATAAACACACACTCCCCAATAGAGATTTTGAAAGCCTATGTGCTTTATTTCTTTATATGAGTAGCTGTTACACAAATTAAGATTTCTGTGCCGAGCTGTTGCAGACAATGGCCTGAAATGTTCAGTTTTCATATAGATTTGCTGTCAGATATTTATGAAAAAAATAATTCAATTTGAAACATCTGCAGTTCTTCATGTGACACCTATCCTGAGGGCATGTTCTACCAGTGCCTGCAGCTTCCTGCCCAACCATACCAGGTTATGAATTAATTATTAATCTCCATCTTGTGTGTGTGCATGCATGAAGGGGTGTATGTGTTAGCAGTCTGCCCACAGACAGTAAACACTTCTTCACTCAAATACTTTAAGTCATCTGCAACATCTGTTACCTACCTCTGCTAAAAGTGTGTAGGGTTAATTCTATGGAATTGACAGATTGTATTTGCAACGAGTATCTAAAACTAAAGAGGCTCTAAATTATTTTTAAGGTATTTTACAAACAGAATTATCCTTCAACATTCTTTTAAAACAGTTGGGAGTGAACGTTCAAATAGTTCCTAGCTAAACTATGATACTTATCTGCATTTCACACCAAGACATGATCGCATTTTAAGTATTATTCGAAACACTGAGCAACAGGATGATACCAGCTTTCTTTTTGAAGGACGCTCTCCAGCTCCTGAGAATACAAGTTAATTCACAAGAGTGACTCCTGCTCAGTAGGGTGCTGTTTCAGCTCTCCAAAACTTGAGATGGCAATTCTTTAGTCCTGAGCAGACCGTATACATTCCTGACTCTGACTGCTGAAGATGTTATGATACTCCCCAGAATGTCTATGGTCCCAGCAGCTCAAATCACTCCATCCTTAAAGCTACAACCCCACCTGAGAGACAGACAGCAGGATTGTAAATGACACCATTCATCTTTCCTGCCAAGCAGTTTTACCCCAAATTGTGTTTCCTTTATTTCACACCCTGCCTTCCCCTGACCCCTAAGCTTCATCACCTTTTGCGCTGGGCTTCCACAGTTGGTTTTTTTTATTTTTAAAAAAAAGTTCTATGAGAATGTTTTTAATTATAATTCAAGCAAGAAAATATATGATATTGTTGGAGACCCCCTTGGTGCATTCTCAGGGTGGTTTGCTTATAAATCAAATTACTGAGGGCTTAATTGTGCAACTCTTCTGTCTTGCAAGCCCTTACTCATCTGAGTAAGTTCAGGGAGACTTCCCAGTGGATAAGTGCTCACTAACATGTGTGTGCAATCTGGCACTACATGAATATTACTCTCACATATTTTGTGGCCCAGTGTATTTCCAGTATTTGCAGTGTGTTAGATACAGTTTAATGATAAACATGTGTTAAAAGTGATTTATCAACATTATGGTCCAGTTCCTAACATCCCTACTCATACAGAGTGGTAACCCACTCCTTGAGGAGTCCTTTTTAAAGGAGAAGGAATCACATACTGGAACACATCAGAGCCTGGCCATAGAAAGCTCAAGTCTGCTGAATACTTTGGCCTAGCTCACTGAAATATTTAAACACACACTTTCATTTTAAGCACATGCATATATTCCCTCCATCTCTTTCTCCTTAGCAAAGAAAGCTTGCTTGAAAAATCTTGAAAACTTGAAAAATCAAAAAAGTAAATGCATGTCTTGAAAATTTCTGTGGGCTTAGCCTTACAGGGTACTGATTTGTTGAGAGATTTTAGCCTCTAATTAGTTAAATGTTTTTTTGGGTTTTTTTAGATTCTGCCTCAGTCACCAGCACCTCATAGGACTGACCCTGCCCAGAAGAAACAATTTCAAAAGATATTAATAATCTAGAAGTTCAGCCAACAGGTTTGTCACTTGTTTTTAAATCTATCACATGTATAGGGTTGATTTAAGACTAACAAGCAACCTGTAGTTTGGGAAATGCCTTTATCAAAATGTAGAGACATCTTTCTTAAGAAAACTAATATATACCCATGTGCTAACTATGTGTATCTATAATGGATATGTATATATGCACATACTGGTATCTTTCCTGTATCTCAGGAAACAAACTTGTCTGCTCCTAACCCTATCTTGATTTCAGAAAAACAGATATACTCTACTAGGCCCCATATGCAGGGACAGACATGCATTCTGAATAATTTAAATATTTCTTCTTATACAATCAGCTGTACAACCAACTGCTCTCCTGCCTACTGATTTACAGAAACCCCTCACTTTCCTACTGGACATTAACAGAAAAATATGCACAAAACAAGGAAAACGAGACTAACACATGTCAGCAATCACCCAGCAAGCTCACTGAATGAACAACTGTAGTCTCAGTCTATATCTCTTTTAGTTTACAGATTAATGTCCTATGTGTGCATTAATGTATTTCATGTGCATTACTACTTGATTTCATAGTGTATGATTAACAAAACAAGCCTCTGGAAGTCACACAAGCACATTTGCTTGTTACAGGGAATAGAGTTGATAAGATGCTCTGTAATAACAGACCTATGCAGCTCCCAACAAAATACAGCAAGACATGTAAGAAAAAAAATTGAAAATTTAGCTTTTAGTGATAGTGACTGCATGTAGAGCCTGCAGCAGTCTCATCCGTCTGACCTTGCTTTGTGAACTACAAATGACCTCACTGAAAAACAACAGAGACCTTTTCTTGCTCTAGGCTGTCTCTTGATTGTATCTCTTCCTTCAGGTTACTGTAACTGCTCTTTTCTAGGGGTTGGGAAAAAAAAAAGAGAAGCAGACTAGGAACACTTAGCTGAAGACCCAAAGCCCCCCCAGGCCTGCTTCTTCCTCAGTTCTACCATCACTCTATTAATAACAGACAACGTTTTCATTAAACGATGCACTTTCCCGCTCCAGGATAGACTTGAGTTTTCTGTACTGATCATTATAAGAGTCCCAGGAGGGCTCCTACAACCACACTGTCTTCACAACAGAGACAAGAACTATCTGTTCCTACACAAACCATACGCTATACTGATCCCAAGAGTGAAAGAGACCTAATAACCCACAAGTGAAAGAGGTACAGAGCCTAGTTATCAAATTCCATCCTGTAGGATAAAAGCATCCCCCATTCAAACTTCTTATACAAGGTCTTTGCGGATAAAGATTTCTCCCAGCTGCCCTGAATGGCAGGAAGCCGTTTCTCCTGCATGGCAATTACCCTTGCTTTATTTTATTTTAAATTGAAGAAACCTCTCTAATCATATTAAATCTTTTTCAGCTCTACGTCAGTTGTTGTTGCATTCAGGAAACAGTCTCCAGTTTAATACTTGAAGTGGTGACAAATAGTGGCACAAATTATTGCTTCTTTCTATGATTTTTCTCCCTCCCTTAAACATTATTATTGATACACATTTAACCCTCTGTTAAGAAGGCCATTATGTTGTGCAAGGGTCTGTACAAACACACAGTGATATCATCAACTGGTCTGAGGAACACGCAGTCTAGAGACACTGCATGGTAACTGCATTGGAAATGGAGCAGTCATCACCTTTCCCGTTCAGATTGGGAGAACATTTTCAGTACATCCTCTTCAAAAGGTGAATTAAATACTATTTGTATTTTCAAAGACTCCCCTGTATCCTTAATCTTTTCTTATGAAAACTGGATGAAGAAGCTCAAAAGATCAATAATTTAAACATGGAAGCAAACAAGCTATCACAATAACTGACCACAGGAAATTTATCAAACTGCTGCCTTGGAGCACTTGGAATAAAAGACTACCCAAACCATTAATTTCTAGAATATTACCTAAAATCTGGCTAGGATATAACCAGATATGTACCAAAGATATTTGAGTTAGCACTGCTAGTATCACTTAAATTCAAAGCCTAGCAAGAATTCTCAAAAACATAATCCTACTGAGAAAATAATGAAAATTTTACAATTTAAAACTTTGTGCTTGCAAGAGTTATGACTATTGAAAATGTTCCAGTAGTATCAAGAAACAGATTATGTTGCCACTACTACAGTTAATGATGGTGCATGGCATGCCAAATACATGTGTACTGCTAGTCATGCATGGTGAAATGAAGCTTCGCTTTTTGGGTGGTCACCTTGAGACAGATTTGCAGAGTATGCTGTTCCACTGTAATATCAGCTAAAAAACTTGTAAGCTCTTGAAAAAGAAGGTGCTCCCTGTTTACTCGTACGTTCCAAGTCATGGAATAAGAATGGTCCAGCCAGCAGCTGCTGAGAATTTGCTACCAACTAATGCGTCAGCAGTAAATAAACCTTCCCTCCCTGACAACCACCTTTTATAAAGTCCCAGTCTACAAAAAGTATGTACTCTAGATTTTTTAAATGTCGGTATGCCTTGGAAATCTATATGACAAACTTTTGCCTAGAAATCAATTCCGAGTTACAATTTGATTAGCAGAAAATTGCCATCACATTTGTTTCTACATTTGTCTACCTCATGTCCTTTTCATTCATAGGCTGGCCGATTTAAGCTTGCTTTAAAAACTCCCCAAGAAAGTCTGTGACATTAAAATGTCCTTTGATGCTCTTTCACTAAGCAGTGAATATTAACAGTTATGGTGACCCTGTTCCCTAATGTGTCTCTGTTGGATCAATAGCAGTTAAGTGCCACTGTTTTACAATTAAAAAGGGGATCATTTTAAATTTAAAAGCTCATAGCTAATTTTCTTCTTGGCACTTAATAGCATAATTCATTTTTGGAAAATCACATAGGGAGAGCATATACTTTATTCTTTGTTGGCAGCCTTACTGGGGCTAGTTTTAGTACTCATTGTTGCACTACGTATAATCTACAGCAATGCCCAGTCAAGCCATCCACATGGCAGGAAGTGTCATATTACTCCTAAACACGAGTTCGATCTGCAAGCAAGTAGAAGAACCACCTGCTGGTTTTGTACCTCAGCGAACATTTTTTTGATATGCACCTCGTAGTGAAATGTTTTCAGTGTTTTATTTCTGCACCCTCTTGTTAGACACTGCCTCAGCTCTTTGTAGGCTGAGAGGTTTGTGCTCTGCTCGAAGAAGCCCAGAGGCAGGCAGAAGTTTCTGAAGTTTGGGTTATCCAGTACTGTGTGCAAAATCATACACACTGAGTAATACAACACTGCACTTCCTACCTGTCAAAAAAATCACTCCATTTTCATGATTTCATCCTGTGAGGTGTTTGGGTTTTTTTGATTTTGCAGTTGGGAAAACTGAACAGAAGAATTACTGAAAAACCTACTGCCTCTTCCCCAAGCCCCCTACAGGTATTTTGAGTCTAAGCATTTCCACTATGGGATTAGTAGCTCAGTGTGTGCCTGCACGTTACATAGGTTTCAACGTTTTAGCGCAATTATCCAGCCAACGCACATGAACAATCTTGCTGTTCAGACCACATGTCCTACAGCTGCATCAAAGTGGTCCATCCTTAACTTCTGTTCCTTCACCAATAAACCCTTTAAGAAGAGGGAATGTTAAGTAGAAGCTTTCCTATTTTCAATGTTTCTGCCCTTAAGAGTCCTAAGCATGCTGAAAGTGAGCAGCAGCAAGAGTTGTCTTCAACTCTCCCAAAGTCTGCAAAGCCTCTAGAGGGGACTGGACTACTCTTGGGAAGCACGTGGCTTCCAATATAGACACAGAAAGATGGTTTGCAGTCAGGGGCTTTTGACCAATGGCCTTTCAAAGTCTATAGCAAATCTTTTGTCTAATGGTCTTGAAGGATATTAGCTTACTGAGCAAGGTTAGAGATGGGATACAAAGCCATGGCTTTTTCCATGATTGTAAAGCATGCCAAAACTCCACAGTATGACTCAGAACTAGGGCAATACAGTTCTGTCTGAATTGCGAGACCAGGAGCATAGGCACATTAGTGTAGAACGATGAATTAATCAGTACTCAATTAATTGTCTTTCTCCTGGAATCCGGCTGTTGTGCCTTACGGACACACCATCTGACTACAAATACAATTCAGTAAAGTAACAGAAAAAGTGTAGTTAAGCTGTGCTACTATGTGCAAATCCACAACAATAACGCTCATTTCCAATTTCCGACTACAGATTGAAATCTCTGGTTCTGATTCAAGTTAATCAGAAGGGCTCCTGAAGGAACTATTGGGCTTGGAAGCCTCATGACCTGCCTTAACAAGAATACTTTGAAATTGAATATATTCAACAGTCAACAAACAGCCTCAAACCATTCATGTCATCCACACAGAATTCACACACACTCCTCTACTTCCCACCCCACATCAAAAAAAACTCAACTATATTTCCAAAACAAAGCAAGGTTATTTTGCAAAATGTTCCCCAAATATTAAAATATTATGCATTAGTTCAATTATTAATGCTTACACTGTAAACAGATACTAGTTTCCTTCACACTTTGTAATATGCACCGTAACACAAGTAGGGAAAATGAGGCAGTTATCTTTCTCTTCAAGAACTGCAGTTTTCAAATTGGTTCTTGTACCTGGGATTTTGAAATCCATAAATTCAGGAAGGTCCCAATCTCCAAAAAATACCAACTATTTCAAACTGGGAACATGGCCACAGAACTGAAGAAAGTTTAGGACTACACTAGAATAAAAGGTGGCATTTCCTGAACGTCAGCCATCAGTCTCCTTTGACACCACAACAGAGAAGCCATCGATACTGGCGTCTGTACATGATTACAGCTACCGCTGTAACAGTCGTACTAAGGTGGTGCTGGAGAAGCATTACCTGATCGTTTCAGTAACTTTGTGAAGAAACCTACTGTTCTCTGTCCCCCTTTTCCTCCGAATAGTAATATGTGAACTCTAAAAGATATTTACGGAAAACAGCACTTCTGGGCCCCAGCTGACACTGGTTTCAGCAGACAAATAAGCCTTCCTCATTTACAGGTAAAAACTAGCTGGGGCTTTTAACGTAAAAGCCCATATTCATCCTGAATTAAATAAATTCTCTTTTAACAAATCACTGCTGTGCATTAGTAAAAAAAATAACTGGAGCCACTGAGCTGCTGCAGTATGATAAAGGCACATCAAACAGGAAATGTTCGGGTTAATGCAAGCTGGCTCCCCCAGAGACACTCTCACCCAAATGGTCATCTCTGTAACCCAAGTCATCAAGGGGACAAGGAGGCTGGAAATGGCAGTAGATCAGGTTCTAACAAAGTGTGCTGGTCTAACACGCCACTGTACAACACAATTAACTGCTTACACCAGGCATTGTCTTGTTTCTGCCACGTTACACCTCTCACATTTCATGTAATAGTGTTTGCAAAGTGCTCCCAGTTTTCAATTAGTCAGCCTTGCTCTCCCCCTTACAGTCATCTGTGCCGTTCTGACTGACTCCAGGGGACTACTCGGAAGTCTCAATGATAAAAACTCTCAAAGCACGTGTTTCAAAGACATTGGTGGCAGTCTTGCATTTTTATTATTTTCTTTTTTAAAGCTGGTCATTAGACACAATTTATTCTATACCCCTCTGAAGAATCAAATCAGGGATATAACTTCTCCGTGCTTTCCTGCCCCTAGATGTACAAGAGATTCATAACAAAATAAGCAGTAACCACTTCATCTGCAGAATAACCTTCCTGTGAGTGTCCTTCTACCTATTGATTTGCTGATCTCCATCACAAAATCTCAAACTACCTCAGCTTCATACCCTGCTTCTCTTTGAAGCAGACTTATGTAATTGCATACAGATAAAAAAAAAATCAAAGACCCAGGAGTTTAGTCTCCCCTCTCTGTGCCCTACAATGAACACCACAATCACATTGGGCTTTTTTGTGTAATTATCCTTTTATATCCTTTCATACCTAAGTGAAACGTATGCCTTTTAGGATAGGAGAATAGACATAGAGCATTCTATAGGCTTGGTTTACATTAGGTACTAAGTGCTCATAAGTACATGCAAGACTGTCAGTCACATCACAACGCACCACGTGATTCTAGAAATGCATTACTATGTTTATGATCCAGATACTGTATTGCCACTTGAAACAGACCTGTGTAATATGTGATTTCAAACTCTCTAAAAGTTACAGAAGGTTCAGATTTAAGGTCTGGTCCCAGACAGATACACAGCTTATTTGAAAAATGCAGATTCTGCAGGCAGCAAGTTAAATGGCTCAACAGGTCATAGCACTGGCTTGTAAACTGCAGATGACCAGAAATCTTTAAACAGGTTTGTACCTGGTACCCCAGTTCAGAACAACTTCAAGAAGCAACTAAACCAGTCCCTTGTAGGAATTTGATTTTTACACATCTCAACTCAAACTTTTCAGGGTATGAACACCCCAGACTATGGAACAAAAAATATTCTATCACACAAACACAGATGCAAATGTGGTTCATGTTCTCAGTTTTCAGAGCTGGATGTGAAATCGACTCAATTGCTGAATATGAACTGTAAATAAAAGTATCAGCTGGATGAGTATGACCTCTACTCTTTGCCAGTGTCTGGAGAAGGAATCATATTTTTGGTCCTATACATTTTTAAAACACTCAAGAAGGTCTGAGATATCCACCAGGCTGCAGACCTGATTTGGAGGCCAGAGGCCCCCCTACTGACTCTGGATTTGGACCAGGGCCACAGAGAAACAGCAATTCTTTCAGCTTGCATTAGAAGACAATTGCCATTTGTAGGCAACGTGTGAATATTCACAGGCTTTATTGCACTGAATCAAGTAAAATTCTAATCTGTATTAAGTTATTGCAATGTTTGAAACTGAACAAAAAACTTTTAATTAAAAATCAGTAAATTCCATATGGCTCCCAGGTGTTCCTCAACCTGGTCCCCAGTTTACCCTTTCCCCCTCACCAGAAAAGAGATCTGGATTTATACACAGAGCCACCCTTCACTCTGCCACCATTCTGATATTACTGTATCCAGTGCTGCAGACAAAGGCTGGAGCTTCCTGCACAGTATGGGCCCAAGTCTGCTTTCCCATTATGCAGCATTTACAGATGTTTTCAGGAAATTTGCTCCAGGTAGGTGAAGAAAAGGAATAAACTTCTTGGCCTTCCTATATATTAATCTTCCCTCCCTTGTCCCAGCATCCATGTGTAATTCATTCTCCATTCAACCCTAAGATGTCCACATTCCTAAACAGACAAAATCAGTCAGGATTTTATATTAAACCTTGTTGAGTTTTCTTTAAAGCACTTTTATTGGTTTTCTTTCATTCACATAATCTAACCACCCAGTGTTCAAGAAAAAGCAAAACTTAGAGGTACTAGCTTAGAAGTCCCTGACAATATTTTCCTTCTATTTATAATGTTGTAAAATGTTGTAGCACAGAAACAACCTTAATACACTCCTTGGTTAATTTACTCTTATCTTGACAGAAGGAAAATACAGTAAGACTTAAACTGATTATTTAAAGGTATATTCCAATTACAAGCCAAAATGGATTGTGTCATGTGACACCAAAAAAACCCCTCTGTGCCTTCTCAGTCATTTTTTTCCTATTTTTTTTAAACTCAGAAACTTTAGAAATGCAATTCTCCAGACTTCTACTTGAAAGTCTGTGGCATTTTCATCACTACAGCAGAAACTGTTTTAACCAGGTTAAACAAAAAGAATCACTCTAAACCATGGAAAAGATTACCTAATCCTACCTGTGATTTCAAGAAAAGGTAAATGTACTTCTCCACATGAAGATTACAGTTGTGAGATCTGTCAGCTCCTAAGCCTAACAATGTCCCAAACACCCACATGAAAACTCAAGGAGGCAAAAGTAAAACCCATGTGTCAATGAAAAGAAAACATATTTGTCTACTGAAGACTACTTTGGGACAAAAGAAAAGGATGAGCATAACAAAAACCATACAAGACTCTGCTTCCTGCAATATCCTATGAAAAAAGGCTGAGAGAGTTGGGGTCGTTCAGCCTGAAGAAGGCTCCACAGAGACCTTATTGCAGCCTTTCAATACTTAAAGAGGGCTTATAAGAAAGATGGGGACAAACCTTTTAGCAGGGCCTGCTGTGATAGGACAAGAGATAATGTTTCTAAGCTAAAAGAGGGTAGGTTTAGACTAGATACAAAGATTGAAACTAGAGACAAAGGAGAAATTTTTTTACAATGAGGGTGGTGAAACACTGGAATAGGTTGCCTAGAGAGCTGATAGAAGCCCCATCCCTGGAAACATTCAGGGTGGGAATGGGCTCAGAGCAACCCGATCTAGTTGAAGATGTCCTGGCTCCTTGCAGGGAGGTTGGACTAGATAACCCTTAAAGGTCCCTTCCAACCCCAAATATTCTATGATTCTATAATCTTTATTCATCTGTAGAGGGGAAAATGGCGCACACCTCTGCCCAGGAAATCTTGACACTTAACACCCAACAGTTATTGAGCCCTGTTTTGTCATCTTGTCATTCACTGTTCTCCTCCTCCTTCTGTGTGTTCTCTGGGTTGTGCTGCATGTCCTCACATTGCGCTCTTAAATTACCATTCAATACTGTGCCCATTCAGTCCCTGAAACTTTCAGAATACATACATGCAGGGGATAGTTGCCTGAGGAGAAGTCCATTTCCTTCTTCTGGTCCTTCATGCTAGATTTGATGCCACACAATTCCCTAAATATGGATATTTGCCATGGCAACAACCGCCGCACAGTTTTGCAGAACTCACCCCTTAAGTGGCTTAATGGATATGGTATTTATTCCCTTTCTAAAGATTTAGCTTCAGTGACACATTAATACAAACATAAATGGAGCAAATATTTGTGTGCTTCTTGGGAATAACAAAGACACATTTATCTGATACACACAGAAAAGACATTTTTGAACCTCATTAATACATGAGTAGAAGTCAATGGAGGAAAATGGATCTTGTTAACTGGCTTCTTGGATACCAATAAGCATCTCATTTGCCTTAAACATATCAACCTAGCAACACTATTTATTCAATATAGAATAATCAGTGACATTAGAGAGCCCCGGCATTGCACACAGAGGAATGATTAATCTATTATTCATTCCACAATAAAGACTCTGAGGGATTTACCATATGAAAAGTGATATTCAGAAAAGGAGGTGGTATTTTTTTTCCTGACCTGTATGGGAATTCCTGTCCTGTGGGATGGATTCCATTGAATAACGGAGTTCTGGTTGTAGGGTTGTTGGTTTTTTTGAAGTACCTTTCCTTCCTGCAAGGCAAGAGAGATTTCAGAGGACTAAGGGACTGAGTATGTGGTATGAAGACACATGCAGGCTTTCTACAAACTTTCTACAAACTGTATCACTTTCATGCTTTCTGAAGTGATGGAATTGTGTTGATATGAAAATGGAAGCACCTTCTTGCTAGCTGGTGGCTATCTTGCAAAGATGGTTAGTACTGAAATACAGATATGAACACGTGTATGTAGAGTCTTGAACAGACAAGACACTTGAGTGAAACAACTGGAAACCTCACAAACGAGATGTCTCCATCACTATCAGAGGCCTGCTCTCCTTATCCAGAGGATATCCACAATTCTTAACTGCATCCCAGAACCAAAAACCTCTGAGGACATTTTCCCTGCACATTTCTGCATAGGCTAACATCACTCCACTAGCTCTTGAACCAGAGCACAGCCAACTACCTCCAGGAAGGCCAGTAAACAACCAGACTGTGCACCTGCTTTAGATAGTTCAGATGCAGCCATTAATTTTTTTCATGAACAGTTTAATAATTACTAAGCATCATTCTGCTTACTCCACAGTAACAGCAATGGCCTGAGTTACAAGGCATCAGTAATCCAGCCCTACACACAAACAGCTGTGTCTTTAATTGGTGTCAAGATGGCACCTGGAAAGAAATCATTTGAATATAGATTTAAATAACACAACAGATAACTTGCAAGAACTATGGGTTCATTTGTGTGGACAGCTTGGGATTCTGCTGTTTCAAAGAGCAGTGTTTTAAAAATTTATTTTTTTCAGCTAAGAAGCCGAGAGGCCACTACAACCAAGGGGAACCTCTAAGTAAGCACTAAGTAAAAAAAAAAGAACTGGGATTTAGATCTCGAAACTGTCTAAAAGGCAAGTTGTTATTTCATTTTGAAATGTAATTGAAAATAAGAATAATGAAGATAAGTCCAATTGCTCTAGAACAGCCACCTGCTCCTTGTAGGTTCTGCAGTGATTAAGTAGTCTTTTTAGCACTTTTTTTCCCCAGTGATGAAAGACTTACCCAGGAATCCTTAAGTAAGGATAATTTCTTTTGACAAAGGTATTTGTAATAGAGGGAAGGGAGAGTGCTAACCTCTCTCTCAGTTAACGCACCCACTCCGTGGGCTGCCAGCAGAGAGTCCAAAGACAAACTTGCAGATGAGGACTCTCCATTCCAGTTTTGAACAGGCCAGCAAATAATAATGCAAACTTTTACCATTCTGGCTAGAATTAAATTAACCTTAGGGCCTGCATCATAAGCATATTGGCCTCAGCACACCTGTAAACACCACTGAACTGAGTGTTTATGAAAAGCAAGCTGCACTTCTAAGAACCTCTGGTGAATACACTGTTGGACCCTGATCAGGCAGACCTCATTGGTACATTTCTTTTCCTTTCACTATTAATTTTGGAGAATAATACAGCCCAACTGACATCCAAATACCAGTCATGAGTTACCTGTTGTCTTGAAATACACTAGAAATACACTAGACCAAAAGCAGCAATAGCTTCTCTCATCAGCTCTATAGCACTTGTCACCCATGTACACCTTGATTTGAACTCGAGACCTCAGAAAAAACACTTGCTTTTTTATGACTGAAATAAGGGTGCTGCTTTATGCCACAGTTGCAAAACTCAGATATGCAAGGCATAAAGAAAGGAAGAACAAGGCCCTTAATTGAATTCACAATCCATTTCAAATGAATTGCTAAAGCCCTAAAACAGAAGAGCAGTTTTGCATTCTGCTAACATAATCCACCTCCATCCACGTTACTCCCCATGAGTCACACACACACACGTGCGTAAGATGCAAGAAAACACCACAGAGCAAGCAGCTGAATAAGCATCTCCTTTTAGGCTGCACACTTGAGTACAAAAATAGCAAATATCCAGATAGGATTATTCCAACTACTATCTACAATTCATTGTTAATTATGAGAAAGATGTCTTCACTTAGAAATTCCAGTTTTGTGCCAGCTAGCTGCATTTGTTCCCTGCTGCTGTCAATAACTGCGTTTACTTCAGACCTTTCTAACACACCATTTCAGGACCCGTTTGCGGCCTCTCAGCCCACAGCACAGTAATTCCATCTGTTAGGCTATTGTTCCTGCAGGAGACAGCATTTTTGTGTTACTGTCCTCTGAATTAGCTTATAACAGGGGCAAATGAAATGACAGGGGCAATTAAGAGGCAGGAGCATCTACCCCGTAACCAGCAATACAGGTCCTCAAAGCTTTAAAGCTACAGATTCTACAGAGCAAGGCTGACAGCCAGTGCTGGCACCAGCCCCTGTAGGAGCATTTCCCTGATGGCTCACTGATGGCAACAGCACTTCAGCAGTAGGGTGGGCCTTTCCCCATGGGAGGGGCTCTCACGGCCTGCACCACGCCAGCCACCAGCTGCCCCTGCCCCACCACCCAGCCCTGGCCCGGTGTGAACGCAGCTCCTCCCGCTTACCGCTGTTTCTTCCCCTTCTACCCGCTTGGTCCTCTAGCTCCAGGGGCTTGCAACATCCTCCCTCCATCCCTCCCTGCAGGGACCGCATTCATTCCCCCGCACGCACTCCTGCAGCCGTACCTGCACACACCGTGCGCCATGCGGCAAATCCCCTCCTTCCCTCAGCACCGAGCTCCGTGCGACAAAATGGCTCCCGCAGGCGGGGGCTGAGGCCACCGGGGAGGGGGCAATAACCCCTTGCCCTGGTCATGTGATAGAAACGGAGCTCTCTGATTGGCCGAGCCGCTGCGGGCGGGCAGCTGGCAGCCATGCCCCGCGCGCCATGGCGGTGTTCCCTCAGGGTGCGGCGGGCGGGGCGGGCAGCCCGGGGCTGAGCGAACCCCGCAGCCAGGCTCAGCTGTGGGAGCCAATTCCCGGATCCTTCACCCGACTCCCGCAGAAGTCGCAAATTTTCGATGCAGCCCCCCCCACCCCCTCCCCAAGCCCAGGGCCGTCTCTCCTGGACATCGATAGCTGGCGGGGGCGGGAGGAAAGTTTGTGGGAGAAGGCAGCGGTGCTGTGGCAGCTGGCGGGGGCGATGGGGAGAGCCCGGGAGTCGCAGCGGGTCTCCAGGAGCGAGATAGGGCCTATAGCTTATTGTTCCCACGCAGGAACGATCAATAGAGACGTAATTACTACTGTTACTATTTGGCATCGCTAAAAAGGGTAGCGCAGCTTTGTGCCGGCTCTTCCATTGAGGACGCAGCTCTGCAAAAATACCTCTTTTATCCTTCTTTACATATTTATTACAACTCTTTAGACTGATCCATGCAAACGAAATGAAAGCAGCCAATAGAAAGAGGCCGGCTTGTGCCAGCAATCCCCAGACTGTCAAGCGATCACTGAAGATTGGACAGGTCCTGATGAAATAAATGTTGGCTGCTGACTCTTCCAATTTTGCAACACTCCTCTGTGTCACTGGAGCAGCCTTGTCCAAGATTGAGATATTTGCAAACTGTCATCTTTCATAAATATCTGCCTTGAGTGACACTTTGCCCCCCTCCATTTCCCTTTGAAATGTACCTAGCTGGCACGGAGCCTGCGGGATTTCATTGCTTGTGATAGGTGATTAGCAAAGAGATGATTTCCTCCTCCCTCCCCCTCCTCCCCTCTGCCAAAGGGCTGAGTGACAGGTCCAAAAGGCGAAAGGCAGACTGGGGAAGCAAATCTGCCAGAGGCAGAAGTGATGACACTCCGAAAACACTTCATTCATCTTGCCAAATTACAGGCTGGGCTGGGGACTGATGGGGACTGGAGGAGGGGGGGGATAATCTTTTGCGTTTGCCTTGCATGCTCTCTGCTCAAAAACATTGCAGAGCAGCTCCTCAAGCTTGAGGGACGCACCCCAAAACCCTTCAGTCCCTGGCCCGGCGAGCTGCTCCTTGGCTCCTGTTAGTAGCTTTCTGACGGAGTGTGTTAACTTCATCAGGGATGTTGGATCCCTTAAACTCACACAGGCTTCCTGCATAGACGTCAATAATTGGGGCTGAGAGGGAATTTCAAAAAGCAAAATTCAGTAGTTAAGTGTCTGGCCCTCCCAGAGGGTGGAGCTGGTGCTCACTGTACAGTGTGCCTTCTTAGTAGGGACCCGCTCAGAGGCAAACCAGGTGTTTGTGGTTGAGGCATTACCTGTGCCTGCTCTGGGCAGGCTCCAGCCCTTGGGTGGGTAATCTGGGAATTAACACAGGTGTGAGCCAGTGCTTGTGCTGGTTCTCTGTGGGCTATGATGTCTTCTAAACAACAGCAAAAATTAATTGTGTGCTTGGACAAAGTTCTGCACAAAACTTTTTCTTTTTTTTCAGGAACAATACCGATTTGGCAATGCAAAATCCACTGGACTTTTTTTCTTTTTTTTTTTTCCTTTTTTTTCCCCTCAAAACACTATCTAAAGAATGGCATGATTGTGGGTTTTTAATTTAGGATTTGGGGTTTTTTCAATTTATTGGTTTGAAGTGGACATCTGTCTTAAATGTAATTACATTTTTAAAATTAATGTTTAATTGTTTAACATTGAAATGCTTCAGACTTGCCAATTAACTACTTCAACCCAAAGTAGTTTCCCTGAATTCTCAACATATCCCAAGTTACACTACTCACATTTTCACATTTGACAATACTTTTTATAGCAAAATTACCAAAAAAAGAAATTTTCTGTTTTCCTCCTACCTTTGCCCATGGCCAATGCAAGCAATGATATATCATCAAGTCTTAAATTTACTCTTACAAGTGAAGAACAGGTCAGTTATTTCAGCTGGTGCAACTGAAAGTCTCTCTCTTCTGTCATCTTGTACTTCAAGAGACACACAAACCACTCCTGAAGAATGAGAGAAAATGATTTTATTTTAATAATACATGAGGTTTTGCTACATTTCAAAGGTAGCAGACCAGATTCTGGCCTCTCCTACACTATTCTTGGGCCTAATGTGCACTCAAATACAGGCTTAATGCTAACGTAATGACTTACATGACTTTTGTTATATCAGGACCTAAATCCCAAATAAATGCTGATGTCACTTTTCATTTTTACTTGTGTAAATGAAGCCTTGGCTGGCTTTCTGTAGCATCATCTCCTGATGGTATCTCTCAGGGTAAATTGAAAATGGAGACTAGGGCATAATAAAGTGAATTCCTCATGGCAAAGCAGACTCCTTGTACAGGACAGAGTCAAATGTCTACTCTAGACAGGAGAAATGTAATCTAAAATGAGCTTAGCTAATCAATATGGAATCAAAAAAGTCAGACATGCAAAAGATGACCTGCAGTATCTGTCCTGGAACTGTTTACTAAGCGTTGATTTGGTACCAGGATATTTTGTAGCCATGCAGATTTTAAGCAATATTTCTAACTTTGCACTAAGATCTATTCAGAAGTAGTAATTCTGAAGAACTTTAAAATATTCAAATGGTGAATTCAAACACAATACCGTTCCCTTTATCTCCTGAACACTAAAGATGTGCAAAATTTGCACTCAAAATCTGCATGTTCCCAAATGCTGTGTGCACTATATCCAAATCAGCAAGTACTTGATATTGACAGCTGGAAAAGAGACTTTTTTCCTTATTATACAAGCTCTTGCTTCTAAATTGGAAGTGCTGGAAAATGACCATCATTTGGTGTTGGAACCGGGGAGAATCATCAAACATGAAAATAAAGCACAGGAAGGATCAAAGTCTGTCAACCCTTTCTGGTAGATTTCAGTATTAAAAGTGTGCAAAAAAAAATAAATCCGATGCCATTTATTTTGAAAAGTTATGTTCTATCATCACTCAGCAATTTACAACTTCAAACAGCTAATTGAATATCACATACAGTGTGAGGTAGGCTAGCATAACAACATATTATCCCTCCCGCCTGCCTCAGACCGAGAAACCTGGTAAGAGAAATTAAAATGAGCTTCTCAAGGACAAACACCGAGTTTGTGATAGAACAAAGATTAAAACTTGGAGGTCCTTTGTTTCCCTTCAACAGTGTTAACTGCCTTTCTGTTTTATATGTGTTTGCATACACCCAGATGTGTAGTCACACACACAAGAAGGAAAAAAAAAAAGACAAATAAAAACCAAAAGCATACGGATGGGCAAACATGAGTGTCAGCACATGGACAAATAATCCAGTTCTGTATCTAAAGAGGAGTTCATGTGAAACTGAGGCACCTCCATTCCTAATTACAACCAAAAGTAAAAATCCATCTCAGCTGTCCCTGTAGCTTAATTATTTTCCCCTGCAAAACCCATATAAAAATGGAGCAAAGGAATTCCTCATGCACAGTCACTGAGTATGTTGGGGGATTTCTCTTGGGAGCAGGAGCTGTGATATGCACCTCTGAACTCAGGTGGCTGGTGCCTGCCAGCAGAAGAGGAGTTAAGTTTGTTGCTCTCACCTTGGAGATGTCTCCCTGGTGCCTTGGATGAGGATCCCAATGCACAAGGAGGAACAGGATTCATGCACATGTTCACAATTTCCCCGTGGTTATCTCCACTGGAGCCATGTACTGATGTTAGGTGGCTCTGCATTGAACTGGTGGGGCATCTGAGGATTTTAGTGGATGTAGCCATCTAATTTCTGAAGAGACAGGAGAAAGTTAAGAGAAAGTGATAAATGCTACATATGTGAGCATGAGACACAGTGTAACCCATCAGTCCACCTACAAACACACGCATGGTACACATGACAAGTTAATTGTGCATTAATCAGGATATAATCTCATACTGCTAATGCAAGTCATGATGTAATTTTACCTTTACTACTTTATACAGCTATGGCCATTATTATCATCTAATAAATTGTATCACTTCAGACTGATGAATGACACTAGTTAATCTATCTCCACCCAATTTGTGTATTTCACATGGTGATATAGCATGACTCAGATTTGCTTTTTACCTGGGGAAGCTGCCACATACTTGTCTTTAGCTCTTTGTTGGACTTTTTCAGAACATTTGCAACAGAAGAAAAAAGAAAGGTCTTTGCTTTTATTAAAAAATAAACCCCCAAAGATTTTACCAGGGACAGTGATTTGCTTTTGTTAGGATACCAATTCCTTTCCAGTGAGCCCAGCTCTGAGCAGAAACAGATACACTTCAAGCAACAATAACCAAAAATGCTGACTTGGAATTTATCAATCCACATTTGGCCTTCCCTCATGTTCGATGCAAGAGTAAATAATTGCACATCGACGCCACTCCCACAACTTGCACATGGGCCCACTTGTTAAGTCACAACCAATATAGCTGTGGCTAAAACGAAAATTTGTCAGAATTACTTGGTCACATTTTCCCTAGTTTTCATAGCTCATCTCTTTACATGTACAGCTGTGTCTGATCCTCACACCTTAAAGCCTTCTAAAGTTCTGGATGGTGGTTTTTTTTCTTAGAACACTTTTTTTGTGGTAAATATGAAAATGTAAAGAGAGAACATGGATCTAAAATGAGTTATTTTTCTAATGTTTTCCATTAAGCAGCAGCTGCCGTTACCAAGCTGTCATCTTTGTTGCTAGGGAGATTTTGTGCGCATGCCAGAATGGGACTGGTTGGCTCAGTGCGTCCACCCTACTGCTTGGGAATGTCATTGCACTGGTGTCGGGCTTCCTCTGGCCTCGGTGGGAAATGGGCTGCAGGAGCAGGACTCCTCGCTAAGGTCATTCAGCACTGCCTTTCCACACCAGCATAGTCTTGTCATCTTCCTCCCCCTGAAGTGAAAAAGATGAAATGTTTCATTTTGACATTTTCAAAATTTAAAACATCCTGATTTTTTCATTTCCAAAAGACACTTTAAATTTCACATACAGTTTTCTGCCTTCTCCTGAAAGGAAACGACAGATAACCTCAGTAAGATATGAAATATTTCAGGCAGTGCCAAGCAACATGTTCTTACTTTGACTCAGCCAGCAAACCAAAACCAATAATCAACCGTGTGCACAATGCTAATCAGTGACTTCAGTGGAACTTCTCCTGCTTCTAAATGTTGTGTAAGTGTTAGAGAACTTTGCTGGCCTATACAAAAGACAATAGATTTGTTTTGCAAGTTTACACTCCAAACACAGAAACAAGGGCCTGGTTTTTTTTCTAATATTAAACTCAGTGGAGCACAGATTGCCTTTCAAACTGCAACATTTCTTCAGTCTACAAGGTAAGACTCCAAGACAGGGACAGATACCTCTTTCCTTGGTTAGCACACTGTGATCAATGTATGGTTTCTGAGCACATAATAATGCAGTAAGAAAGGTAAAATGCTCACAATTCTTTAATATACTGGTAAGAAAACATAAGTTACGAGTTTACTAGTGAATCACAAATGGCAACAGGTCAGATCAAATTTCTCATGTGGCGAAAAGATCATAAATGCAGTTCCCAGGGTTACCTCAACTTTAATAAAATGAAGTCATCCATGTGTTGCTTTGTATTAATATTGCAACTAAGTTTAAGCATATATAAGCCATGATTTTTCCTCAAGTGTTAAATCAAATTGAATCACAGGTTTTTATGAGTGATAAAATGGTAATAGACCAGATCTGGTCAGCTAGGATAATAACTTGATTCAGTACTTTGGATGTAAGTGTTTAAGGTTTCCACAATAAAACTGTAATGTTATATCCTAAAGCGTGTTAATAACATTAAGTGATGTAACAGGGAAAGCAAACTGACAGAATGTAATACCCATAGGGCCATCATAATAGAAATAATTTATAATGTAACAGCAATAAAATCTTTAATGTTATCTCAATCCAGTCCTGTCCCCATGTCTGGGGTTTCAGATTTCACATGATTTTTTTCTATGCATTTAAGTGTTAACTTAAAATAATTAAGAAAATGGTTTTCAAAGTGGAAGAGCCTTTCAAACTTGCTGACCTGATAATGATATTATTAACTCATTCCTTCCTACCAAATTCCCATGTGGCAGATAGCCGATATAAAAAGGTATAAAAATGCTTCTCATTTATTCCCATTAAAAGTAATTAACAGCAATCAAGAGATATGTAGGACTACCTTACTATATGAAAAAAGTGTCTTGTTCTCACCATTCTCACACTTAAACACAAAATACATTGTGAAAGAGTTTGAACAAACACCTAGTAGATATCATCTCACTATAAACAAGTAATGTTCATGTATGGGGCTATCTGGTAGAATAAGAGGAAGGCAATAATATGTCTTTCATCCTCATCGTGGCAAACCAAAACATGACATGGAAGAGACCTGCTTAGACACTAGAAAATCTCCTTACTGGCAAAGTGCTGGGATAAGTTCCCCAGAGAGCCCATGGGATCTTCTGCACTCAAGATCTTTAAGAACAAAAATGATCAAATGTCTACAAGGTGTGAACATAATGTAGTTTATCTAACCTCTTGATAGAGGGGTAGATCAGAGAATCTTATATATTTGACACAAAATCACTCCCTCCCCATGCTACAGCATAAATATCTCCCTTGGAATCTCAATATAGAGTGATCTTTAGCATCTGTCAAGATAGCTGTCTTCAGGAGGTAAAGAGCTTTTTTGCTCGTTATTCTCTTCAAAACATCTAAAAAGTACTAACTGGACAGACGTTTACACAGATATTGCACAATGCTTGTAGAAACATGCCTTTTAGAAGTAAACTGAAAACAATCTTTATTACTTAATACAGGATTTCTTTGATTCAAGGTAATGTATAGTTTTATTCCCCCTTCTTGGCTGTTGATGGCAGACACACTGAGGGCTTTCTGTTGTGCACACCATAGCTCAGAGGAGCCAAAATAGAATAAATTCAGCATTTGAACTCTCTTGCAAACCCATCCAACCCAGGACTAATAACCTGTGTCTTTAGAAAATGCTCCAGCATCAGACATACGAGATAGTTATCATGCAATTAAGAAAATCCTCTGACTCTCAGGTTCGCTCTGGACCCACCAGGGAATGCAGAAAAAAAGAAATAACTGGAACTGAACAAAAAAGCAGCTTATCATCTTGAAATATGCAGGGTTAATCATCCCTTTAAAAGCAAATGTATTAGGAAAACATTAGATCCTTAGCCCTCTGTGACATAATTACACAGACTTCTGATTAAACAGAGGCACTCATTAAGTAAAACATTTTATTTTAGTTTCTTGTTGGTTGCTGGTATCATTGGGCTTCCTGCCCAATTCCAGCCAGGCTACCATATGAACAGTGAAAACAGCCAACATTGTTAATAGAATAACAACAACACCACTTGGCACTTCCATCATTCCCTTGATCTCAACATCTTAAAGCAATTTACAGATATTACTTGGTTGCACCATGTGACAAAATTGTCAAGCAGGTAAGATTGATCACCCTTATTTTACAGATGGATAAAGCAGGGCAGAAAGGTATTCACTTGGCTTTCCCTGGCTGCTAGAAAGTTAGTGGTAAGTCCTGAGGAGGAACCACTTGGAATCACTGTTTCAACAGTGGCTGAACTTTTTTCCTCCCTCCTTAATTGTGGTTGTACTTTATTGGTTCTTTGTAGCAGAAAATGGCTTGTGTGTGAAAATCAAGCAAGGATGCAAATCCTACTGAAAAGGGAATTTTAAGCCTCATGTATTTTTTATAGTTTAAGAAAGCCCAGTTCAACTTCTCTCCAAACAGATTGGGGGGGGGTTTAATATAAAACAGTAAGGGCTGAATTTCAACCAGCTAAAACACAAATTTTGCACCGGGGGTTAGAATTGTAAATAGTAGAGGGGGAAGGATATTTTAGTTCCTAGTTGACCAAATCTGGCTATTCAAACACACGTAGAGAGGTTTCTTTGCAGAGCTGCCAGCAACAGGAATGCAAGAACATTTTTGCATGGTATCTATGAGTACATTTATAAATGTGCAACCTCTGAGTTGCCCTTGGTCTCTTAACTCCTCCCATCCTCCTGATCCATCGTTGGTAAAGATATTCTTCACCCAGTGGCTGTGAAGGGGGCTCTTGCAGACTAGAATCCAGGTATGAATTTATGCGGCCAAACTTACAAAATAAGGCTCCCATCTACAGAGGCACATACATATCTTCAGCCTCAGAAAGAGTGAAACAGCTTTTGTCTTGCATCTAAAAACACCTCAGATGTTGAAAGCTGAGCAGAGTTCACATTTGCTCCTCTTGGTATTGCTTCAGGAGAAAAAATTTGCAGAATATAGAGTTTCATTTCACACAGAGAGGGTTTCAATCTTAAGCTCATCTTGATAAATATTTCTCAATGGTGTGCTGGATAGAAAGGAGAATCACTGGCCATTTACCAAATTTCTGCCATAGCAAAATAATTCTTTTTGTCTTTAATCTAAAAAAGAAGACTTTGATACCTAAGAGCCCGAAGCACTGAAGTTTGGCAACATAATCTCATGCCATCTCATAAAACATCATCTGTATCCAGGTTCCATCAACGTGGATTGTAATTAGCAGTGCTGTATATTATCTGCTACTGATACACACCAAGACCCTTGATTTCTAAGCTCAGGTGCCCCTTCTTGGCTACAAATATAAAAGCATAACATCTGCATGTAAAACTAACGTAGTGGTCACAGCACCAAGCCTGCCTGAGTTCAAGAGGCGTTTGGATGATGCTCTCAGGCACGTGGTGAGACTCCTGTGATGTCCTGCACAGGGACAGGAGTTGGACTCAATGATCCTGATGGGTCCCTTCCAACTCAGCACGTACTATGACTCTACAATTCTAATAGAGCAGCATTAGAATGAGCTTTTAGGTCTAAGTGCATGTATTACCAGAGTTAGAGAGGTGGAAGCCTGCTTGTCACTTATTCAGCTGGATATGAATGACTGGCTTCAAAAGAAACTCGGGAGTAAAAGATTAAAGGGAAGATGACCATGAACTCTCCTTTCCCGAAGGAAGTTCAAAGCTTCCTGATTTAGGTTCTTATCACACTATAAGGAGGGGAGCAAGGAAGATAAAAATTTAAAAATAAATGATCTTTAAGAAATTATCCTCATCTGAGTGTCCTCCAATATGTCTGGTCCTCTAAGTGTTAAGTGAATTGTAACTAGATCCTATGGAGACAGTTGCAACCTGGTTATCAGTGGCAGTAAATGGAAGATAATAGCCCCACTAGAGAGTTATGAAATGGCTTGTCTTTGAGCTGCCAAAGTGTTTAGGCTCTCTTTTATTATATTCACAGCAGTAATCCGATATGTCCTGACTTCTGTCATCTGTATGTAATGCTTATCAACTCTCTGCCAGTGATTCACCCCCTTGTCAGGGACAATTATTCCTCAAAGTGCTGAGGTTACGACTGAAGCAATATTATGACTGGAAAGAAAATATGAAAGGTGCAGCACATCACAGCAAGCAATCTTGAAGCTGACGTCAAAGTGAAGGAGAACATTGTTGATAAAAAAATAAAGCATAACGGGAGTGTTGCACTGTTGCTCCCATAGCAGTCCTGGGCATTGCTAAGGTCATGCATACATATGACTATGGTAATGGAAGATTTTCCCATTATTTTATTGAAGCTACTTTCTCATACTTCTCTGCTTGGGTGTCTGTCTCCATTTACATTGCAAGCCCCCATTTAAAGGCATTTAAAATTATAGAGGCAGAGTCTGTCCTGTCCCTCTAAATTTGCAGACAGGAGCTCAGCCTGGGAAATTAATTTTCCTCCAGAGGATCATGAAATGAAAATCATAATCCAAGGGACAGAGGGTCCAATTTGCAGTTGTTGAGTTGCCTGAAATTACAATAACACCTGTGGTAAAGTTCTGATCCAAGCATGTTCAGACCAACCAGTTTCATCACTCTCTTGGATGCCTCAGGCAAAACTGAAATAAGTTTTGTCACTCCTTGTATTGCTTATGGATTCATTAATTTGTGGAAATGGAATAGATAATCTTGGACGTGTGGCTAGGGAGAGCAAGGAGGCAGCAGGGAAGGTAATGTCAGTGTCCTAGCTACCATGAGAACAGTGCTGAAGAGCAGAAGGCAACCTGCGAAGCAGGGCAGGGCCTTGGGGCATCAGAAGCTCGAGGCCGTTGGGAGAGGGTGAAAGGCTGTAGTTTTTCTTTGTCTCATCTGGAAGCAAGGGGAAACAGTGGCTTGGGAGGCTTTGTCAATGGCAATGAGAAAAAGCAGCTGGTCAGTAAACATAATGGTGGAGACAGGGAGGCCAAAGAAGGGTGCCAGATGGTCCCAGGGGCAGTGCAGCTGACCAACAGCAGCACCTATGCCCTGCATGCATATGTGGCATCAATCCAGCATGGGTTGTCAGGTGTCGTTCAGCACATAATTCACTCAACTAAGGGTTTCAGCCTACAGAGTAGCAGAAGTGGAGGAAAACAATGCCTCTCTGTGATGTTTTGATAGTTCTTGGGCTCTAAAAGTACAGTGCAAACTCTGTACTTCATTTTGTGAACAAGTGGTTGGGCAATGTCATTTCCCAGCTTCGAGGGTCACACGGGTCCAATTGTGAGAATGAGGAGGGCCCAATGCGAAGGTTAAACAATACAGAGGGAGGGAGGAGGCAGTCAGGATTGGAAAAAATAAAGCTAGAAATCAGCTGGCTAATCAGGAAGTGGAGTCACTTAAGCATATGCTTCTCTGGCTGCAGAGATGAACACAAGTCATGACTTTCTGTAATGTTTAGTACAGTTATTGGACTGGCTTTCCCGATTGTCCTTGAGAGAGACCTACATGCACCAACAGGGAGCTTACATGGGTCTCAAGGGTCATGAGCAGCAGGGTCAGCTGTGCTTCCATCGGGAGAGAAATGGAGCCTCCTAAAGCAATGAGGAGAGAGAATGAATCACTGTGCCTTGTCGAATATATTGCAGTAATGTAATATAACAGCAATAACCCCCAGAGTACCATCTGGTGAACTTGTGACTAAACACAGCTTGTTTTGCTCAATGCACACAAGCAATGGACAAGGATATATTTTATTCCTTTGCTTCACCCTGCCCAAGCACAAGCGGTAACAAAACTATTTCTGGGAACTTTAGACCATCTACAAATCAGAGCTGCAAGCAGTTATTTCTCCCCTACAAAGCCTGCAGGTAGCTCGCTCTGCAGGAGGGTGCTCAGTAGCATAAACTCTTGAGTCTCAGTTATGGCCCCCAAAGTAGACAGAGATCTGATCTCAGCTATTCACCACACATTTCTCATGCTGCTAAAGTCCTGTGCGTAGGTGGATATTTCAGGTGATATTTCCCAGGGATGCAGGAGGCCTGACTCTCCCATGAAGAATATTGGTGACTAGTTGCTCTGACCTTGGTCAGAGTTAATCCTGCAGGAATGAAAAGGTTCAGATTTCAGTACTCACTGGAATAAAAGAGAAAGGAGGAGGGGTAGTCCCCTGCTAACATAAAGACGTGACCAGTGGCTCTGCCATCAGTTATAGCACTGCTTGCATTTGGCATTATATTATGAAAATATCTATTCAGAGTGGAAAATAAGATCAAAGACAACATTTCCGTAGTGATGACTTTAGCTGCACTTCACTCTGCTCCCTCTCCTCCTCCTGTCCTTCGCATTTCAAGGCTCTTGCTCTATTCATCCGCTCTATGCCACCCCAGGTTTATAACATCACATCATCAGCAGCACTAATAACCCGTGATTCTTTTCCCCTATTGTGTTTGTCAGAATCAGTAATCTGGGCACTACAGTAGAGCAGCACTGAAAAGCTACAGTGTGTTCCTATAGCAACCAACTAATCCGCAGGTGGAAGGTGATTGGGCACCTTTTGCACCGGAACAATAATTTGAAAGATCTTTTTCAGTGTGCTGTTCTGTGGTATGAGTTCATTGTATTGCAACCCACCACGAATTATTATAAGCCATCATGAAAATGCAGCCACGGCTGCACAAATCACAGCAAAGAGAGACACGTCTTCCAGCAACAAGCCCTTGAAATATTTCACAGCAGGTTAAGAGGCCAAATTGCATATAGCGAGATGTATTGTATAGGATAAAACAAAGGGCTTGTATAATAAGCCAATGCTGACAGTCTCCGAGTCAGGGAATCCCAGGGAAGAGTAAGAGTGTGCATGAATATGAGTTTTCCTGAGCTGTGATGGGAAAACAGGCGTAAGAAAAGAAAGTGCTGGGCAGAGCTCCCACATACAACTCTTCCAAAACCAATTATTCCCACCTGGCTATTCCCATTTCTCCCAATCCATCTCCTGTTACAGGAGAGAAATTCATATTCTCTAATTGAAACCTCTAATTTAAGGCATTTACTTGCTATCATCAAAGTCTGAAATCTTGGCCTGGGCTTTCACAAGGTGATTAGAGATTGTAGAACTATCTTTTTTTTTTTTTGGTATTCAAACTAAGAAGCCTTCAAAAACCACAGAATACTTTTCTTCTGAAAGTCAGGCTTCTTTATGTTCCTAACAGTAAGTAGCTTCAACTTGAGGTAGGGAGTGATCTTTCAAAGTAAACGATCTTAATCCATGGAGTAAATGCAGCACAGGCAGCGACAGAACAGGCATCTTTATATAAGCCTCAAGCCACAATCCCTGTCATTTGCAGTCTACATCTAATTTCTACTCATTTTTCTTTGAAAACACTGGATTGAAAATACTATGTGTGCCTCTTGGAAGCTAAGTTGTACAAGCAGAACCCATAGAGCCACTGCTGTGGACAGCAAGAGCAGATAGTGTAAATGATGCAACAGGCAGTGTCACAGGAAGGCAAAAAGGAAATCTGTAGAAATCTTCAATCAAAAGAGAAATAATCCAACTGCTTCCTTCCATCAGTTAAATCACATTGTAGAAAGAACATCTTTATTAAGTGCCTGGGCTTAATAAAAATGTCAAAAACTTTCGTTGCATAAATCAGCTCTTTCAAGATTTGTTGGGGTGATGGAGGAGAAACCTTAAAAAGAGAGGGCAAACAGAAGTTTAGTTAGTTATGACTTCTAAGATCACAGCTTAAAGAGCTTTCCTACATTTACAGGCCAAAGACTCCAACCTGGGACACTTCCATCTTAAACAAATTTCCCAACTATGAGACAATGAAGTCAGTGTCTCATTTACAGCTGAAGGGTTTCATAAAGCAATGTCTCCCTACAAAGCTGAATCAACAAACAAAACAGAACAGATACTGCTTTAATGATATTTTTTTGTTTGTTTTACTTCTCCCAAAGTAGGATGAGTAAAATGGATGAGGCAGATTCACATACCCAATCCAAACTGACAGAAGAAAAGCTTGAATGGAGTCTAGGATATCTTCTAGGGATATAATTAGATTATTGAATATTTTACAGTGAATATCAGTTTCTTCCTCTTTTTTTGCCCTCCTGCCTTTCAGCTACCAGACAACTCAGGGAGATTTCTCGAAGGAAGTTTCACCAAAGCAGGCAAATGCCTCTGAAAATTTCTTCATCAAAAATTTCCAGCGAAACATTAAAAAATTCTTGACCATCTTCAACTGTGAAATGTACTGATGGTTCCTCTCAAGTAATTCATGCCTTAAAATGACATATTCTTGTTCCTTTCAGAGGGCTTGGATAGATAGCATTGTTTTTCTTTCCAAAGCACATCAAAGAGCCCAAATTTTGGCAGGCTTTCTGTTTTGTCTTTTTTTGTGTATTTTTTTTTTTTAAAGGAGAAAAAGAAAGGAAAACATCAGCAAAACAAAGCTAAGAATAACTGCTCTTTTCTGAAGAACTGTCAGCTTCTTCACTTCTAGATTCACAGTCATGGTGCTCACTTCAAGGAGCTGCTGAAACAGAAAGTCTGGAGGTGGGGAGGTGGAGAGGAAAGATCAGAGAATTGGCATGAGACAGAAAGCCTTCTGCCTCTTGATGTTCAGGCTGAATCTAGCCGAAGTCAGTCATACACCAAAGTCATCACTATTTTTAAGCACTTTCATTGCCTACACACAGTCAGACTGCAGCCTCTAACCCAGTGGACAAGTTTCCACATATCTGCAGTTGGTCCTTCACCGGCAACCCCGGTGATAGCTATGGTCTCCAGTTTGCAGTCTTTCAGTTTTGTAACTGAATAAATTCTAGAAAATGGGTGGATTTGGGTTAATCATGGCCTTTTCCTTTCAGGACAAGTAGGTACAATATGTATACACTCCTTTTTGCTGAAAAAAAGGTACCCTGAGTAGCTCCTACTTCTGCTGAAATGTTCAGGGGAAGGAGATCGGTATCAGTCCAGAGACATCTTCAGTTTTGGGTATGTTATTGCCCTGGGCCCATTTTTCTTGATTTAATTTCTCCTTTTCAGCCAGCAACTACAATTCACTCATCACAGACCTGTACTCCTGTAGCAGGATCTGTAGTCTATATATTTGTAAAACATCAGGCACTATTGCCTAATGTTAAATATGAAGGAATGACACCAAAACAAAGCAAGAGAAATACCACCAGCTCCTACTCTGTGTGAATCAGCCTTTGTCTTGCATACTATAAAACCAGGCCAGTTTATTGGTGTTAGAATCAGATTAAGACTTAAAATTGTCCTGGAGAATGTCTTAAAATTGGTAGAGTTTCCACAGCTTTCTGAGCAGAGACGCTTTGCTCTGTATTGAGAATAAGATATGAGGAAAGGTGAGGAAAAGAAATTATACTGGAGATAGCCTGAGGAAAATGCCAGGACTGACTGGATATCAACCAAACTACAGAGCTGGAACGTGCAATGCTTCCCCACAATTACCCGTTCTGAGGTAAAACTACTTTCAACTTTAATGGGACTTTTAATGGGAGCATTATCATCTAACAGCCCATATACCAGTAAAGAATGGGACAATGTTGCAGGAGGTGGCAGTGCATGGTATTTCTGCAAAAGGGTAGGGAATATCTGGAGTACTGTATGGGGCTGCACCCCAGTGCAGCTCACACAGTCCCCACATTTCAGGCTTTCAGGAGGGAGCAGAAGGGCACAATTAACAGGCCAGCTGATATTAAATCCACTGTCCTCAGCTCAGAGGGGCAAACAAAGAGGGCATCACTTTGCTAACTTGTAAACAACCTGGGTAAAGAATATGTACACTGGATAAAGATGACAGGGTTCACTGCTAGAACAAATCAGACAATATGTGAAGTTAGACTGTGCCCTATTGCTTGGTATAATTATGTGACCTTGTAACAAAGCATTGCCAAGATGGCAGTGATACTGCATATAAAACACAGCCTGGTGGAAAGTTGCTATTCTTCAAACTCGCTTGCATCTAGACATCCTTCAAGTGATTTCAGAATTTAGGGTGAAAGTGGATCTTAGGCCTTTTTTAAAAAGCCATTTCAAATCCTCATTCATATCATAAATGCTTTTTTCTCCTTTTTTCTGCGGGCCACTTAAATCTCTGGGGCCATGACATTGCCTGGCACTGAATGCAGCCCCTTTTTATCATTGTAAAGAAATAATGAAAGCATATGGTGGAGAGGCGCTCATATTTCAGTGTATGGTGCCTTCCTCATTCTCCATAACCAAGCACTGAAGAATATATAGTATGATAAGAACATTAATTATTTCCAATACACTAACAGAAAATTCCTAACGATTCAAAGTCATGCCTGCTGCCTAGCATGAACGTAAGTTCAAAGTAAAAGAAACCAAACATATCCTCACTTTTGCGCATTAAACATCAGCAAGTGACCTGTATTTTATTACAGTACACAGCTGTTTTATCACATAAGTAAATAAATCACCATTGAACCAACTTTGGGAACGAAGACTTTGAATAATAACACAATTAACTTTTCCCACAAAGTCCAAATAGCCCACTTGCTCATAGTTGCTACAAGCTGTGATTCCCACGTGAAAGATATCAACTTATTTCCTTTTCCTGTCAATCATCGGTACCAAGTGGGGCCATGGTATGTCAGGTCATGACCTTTCACTCTGGGCATGAGCCTGAAAGCCACTAGTGAATCAACTAGTTTAATTATTTAGACTGTTTTTAATAAATATAAAAATGTGGCCTTAAATATTTCACATGCTTGTTCAGTTTGGGCTTCTAGTACCTCTTATCGAGACACCAGCCTGAAAGTGTGCTCTTATTGGTAGGAAACCAGTCAGTTAATAACAAAATCCAGCTTTTGGAATAAGGTTTATTTTGTTGATTTTGAGCTTCCTGGCTTGGGTATCACTTGCTTGTTGGTTTAGAGGACAGGATTTTTAATATCCCTTTTTACATACAATTGGCCTGCTTTTATTCATCACCAGCAATGGCCTATTTACTTACCCCCCACAAAATGATCCTTTAATACAAATGCCATGGTAGGATTCACAGTTTTCCATATCTGGTATAATTTCTACATCCTCTTCACCTAGGGGAAAAAAAACCAAGCAACAAACAAACAAAAAGAAATCCAATACAGTAAAGTACTTCAAGTCCTTATAAGGCAATTCTTTTAAAAAATATTTTTGAGTAATGTTGACAGCTTTGCTGTCAAGTCCCTGAGCTATGGGCAGTTTTATTCCATTTCAGGTCAAAGTGTGATGACCATTCTCCTTTGCTAAAAATCCCAATGAGTTTTTTCAGCTTGTAGGTCCCATAGTTTAAAAAACTGGGCCTGAACCAAGCTGCTGACTTTGCCCAGTATTTAGCACTATTGGATAAGGAGATTGCAGTAACTGTACAACCATGTAAGTAGAAAACAAGTAGCAATGCATTCAGTGCATGGTGAACTGCTCATGTGCAATGATTTATATTCTACAAACATTTATGCTTATTGCACAAGCTTTCCAGCTGGTAGGCACAGGAGAAAATTAAACCTGAGAAACTAATTGATGGTGCGTTTTGAAAGAATAAGCCTCTAAACTTGGGCTGCCAGAGCCAATTTTTACTTTGGAACATTCCTGAAAGGTACAGAAATTTCCCAATATGTCTTAGATTTGTTCTTCTTTTCCCTAGTTCTCTAAGACTACTGAAGAAAGTGAGTGTGAAGGACTATCTCTGTTTATAGATGATAAACCTAACTCTTATCCCCCTCCCTCCTCTCCCCCCATGCTCCCACATCAAAGGAGAGGGCTTGAGGAAGGGGAAGAGATGCTCTTAACTCTGACTTTTCCAATCACTCTCATGGGCTGCTGAAGAGGAGGGCTGCTGGTCCTGGAGGAAATATCAGCATGTCAAAATCTGCTTTTCTTTCAAGCAGGAGTAATTATCTAAATGACAAAATGTACCACAAAAATGAAACTGCTGCAATGTAGAGATCGTCCAAGCAACCTTAATTGAAATGGCTTTGGTTTGGGACAGTTGAAAACATTTCATTTTGAACTCTTCATTTTGACTTAATCACTTCAAGGTGTGCACAACAGTACGTTAGAATTTACAATATAATCAAACAAAAGTCAAATGAAGCATTCCACCTTTAGTGAAGAAAAGTGTCCCTGTCTGATAATGCCGCTTCTCTGCAATTTCAGCAAAATTGCTGTAGTCCTGAGAAATCTTTCAAATTCATCTAGGTCAGCATTTGCTGATGAAAAGCTATCTTCTAAGAAGTTTTCAATCCGCTGTACTCAAGACGCATCAGGAAGAGCATATGTTTATAACATGCAAGCAACCCCCCGAATCTCCTGGTGGATGAGAGATCAAAATCAAAGTATTGATCCAAGGATCTACCACTTTGAAATCAGATATGGAAAAATGCTAAGGAGCAGCAGTGATTCTTAGGGATTTCAAGTGCATTTAGAGTACGCGGTATCGCCTGGAACATGCTTCAGTTTGCACTTACCTTATTTAGCTTTTCAAAGGCTGACCTTTCATGCACTAAGTTCAGCGACATAGCAGTCAACCTATTAATGTCCAAGGAAGCTGTGGACCAAATCAGACAGTTTAAATAACTCAGCTGTGAACACAGAACCCCATTATCATCTCTGCGAGGCTAATCTGAACAGCTGATTCATCTCAAGCAGTTTACTATGGACGATAGGTCTTCACAGCATCCATTTTAAGTTTTAAATCAGATGAGGGTGAAGAACTTTGCACTCAGGCACTATGTTGGGAGGTGCCATATAAAAGGACAGACAGGCATAGAGGTTATATTAAAGGGCCTTATTTCCCATCATATTTTACTAGCTCTATTCTGACATGATTATTGATTTCAGTGGAATGAAATGTAATGAAGTAGAGAGTTAGGAAGCTGCATAGCCTTTCTTTCCCTACAACACACAACTCCCTGTTCAACATGTCTTAACATGTATCTCATGGATACATGAGAGGACCTAGCCTGTCTGTTAGAAAAGGATGGGAATTTCTTGATCCGTACTTACTTTTTCCTTCCTTTTCTGGTAGGGGTTCACACCATTCATTACATGAGCCTAAAGGCTGTTGAGCAGAAAAATGCTTCCACATCTTCAGCACTGTCTGACAGATAACAGCTTTTGTATACTACCAAAAAGTTACTTGACACAGGAAACCCTTGTGAGTTTGGAAATCAGGTTGGAAGATGCCAGAAACAATTGCGTCTCACAGTTCTTTGACTTTCTTTCAATATGTACTTGGAAGGAAAATGACATTATTAAATAGAAACGATACAATTACATTACTCCTTTTTTCCTTGGACTATTATTTTGCCTTAGTAGGCTGTTGCTTTTTATACTTTATCTGCGTATTCAGCAATTCCATAAATAAGATTTTCATTATCAATGTTGAAATCCCAAACAGTTTTCAGCTCATAATGAGGTTTTCACTGTTCTCAGGCAATGCTTGGGGAAGCCTTTTATATGATAAGATGAAGATGTGAGACAGCCTGAGCAAGGTGTATGTGTTGCCAAAGGCATTGCTTTCAAATGGTCCTCAGTTTCTTCACTCAAACAGGTGGTGATCGGGTTCCAGTAAAAACAGACTTCAAATTATTTCAGTTATCCAGTCACTGGAAAAGAAGAGAGAAAAAAATAAAAGAAAAAAGAGAGTTGTTACCATAAGTTCCTTTCCAGCCTCCAAGGAGCTCAACAAAATGTATGTTTAGAAGAAAATTTCAAGTCTTTCACTGATATATTATGGCTTCCTGTAGGATATTTCTAATAGCTCCCCCCAACTTAAAAATGCTAATGCTTAGGAATCTTCAAAAAAAGAAGGTCTTTGAAATGACATAACAAATTAATATGTACAAAAAATGGTCCCAAACATACATTTACACAAATACAAGCATTGGTGAAGATAAAGAGCCCTCAGAGTACTGAGAAAAGAAGATAAAAGACAGGCTCAAGCCAAGCTGCAACATCCAAACAGATTATTTGAGAGGAGAAAGTAAGTGTGGTTTAGATTTTACAACTGCCTCTTTACCACCCAGTGACAACATGCTGGATTCACATACTAACAGGCCCAAATTTTGCAGTGGAAGCTGATCTATACTCGAGGAAGACAAAAGATTTCAAATTTAAGCTGAACTTGCATGCTTGAAAGCCTATGAGCATTGGAAAGGTCACAAGAAATATAGGAACCTCACGTGACACTATTTTGTAGAAAGGTCAGACATTCTCCTTCAATTAAAATTGAGATGTATTTATATCATTCATTCTTTGCATTAAGAAGCAGATGCTTGGACTGGTTCCAGATGCTGAGAAACTGCTACCAAGGTCCCTTCTGTATCTGACCTACTTTGAGATGCCAAAATAACCTTGTGGGGTGGGAAGAGGTGAAAAGGCTCAGCAGCCAGTGCCAGGCAAAGCGGCTGCTAGGCTGCTCGAACGTTTACTGAAGACTGGGGGTATGGAGGACCCAGACTCAAGAAAGTATGCTTGTAGCCCTGAAGGCTTAAAATAGCCACATAGGACACTCTGATCCTGGCATTAATGCTCTTTTTGAATTTCTAAAGTCACAGTGAGTTTTATGGCTAAATGCCACGATGTTCTTTGAAGGTTTAAGGAGCGTAACATTTCATTTGAGATAACTTGCTTTTGGAGTTGGATGGCAAGTTCCATGAATTCCTCTTTGATAAAATCTGAAGCAAACATCACAAAGTTTTGCATGGGTTTCTTGCAATTTCTTTAGGAGCTTTTGTGTCAAAGGGGAGTGGAAAATGGCTGGCAATGTTTTATTTCACTTATTAAGAATAGGCTTTGAGTGTGCAAGTCTAAGCAAGAAATATTTGGAGAGTGCAACTGAGCTGCAGTATTTCTGGAAACAGTGGCAGTTTTAATTAAAACAATTATACAAGTCTTTGTTTTCTTCAACTTGTTTGATTTACTTGGTTTCTTTAACAACAAACAAAGCTTTCATGGCGTCTCCACATTTGCACAGACTATTAATGTTGCTGCCTTTGATTTCTGAGTCTTGTAGACTTAAGAAGTCTCTCAGCATTTAAGTCTCAAGCCACGGCTACGATTACATGAGCAGCAGAGCTGAGGATGTGGGTATTTGTATCTTGATACCATTAGGTTACAAGTGAAAAATCCAGAAGATGGCTAAAAGATGCCTGACCATGAGGACTTGCTGAACAACTGCATTACATTGCAAGCATGCAAACATGTCAGAATTATCACAGATTTATCTCTATTCTCCCTCCCTTCCCTCTCTTGAATTTCTCTCTTGAAGATCATAGGACAGTGGCAGACAGACTCACATACAGTATTTGTAGTGTCAGCTATGATACAAAATGAGTTAAAACATATGGTCCAAGAGCTCAACCTTAAATAAAAATCACTCCAAATGTTCTGTTTGTTTTTTTCCCAGATAGTGATTTATTTTATATCAAAAGAAGAGATGTAAAATAAAAAATATCCTAGTTCATAAGAAATTACTCTCAATAATTGATTTTGCTTTTTTTTCTTCAGCTGAAGCTACTCCTTATACCTGAATCCATGTGTAACCCTCTCCAGAAATGGCCCCTTGAGTGAGAACACAGAGCTGCAGCTGTCTCCTAGCTCCTGTACAGAGAATTAAAGCTCTCACTGCCAACCACAGTGCCTTCCTAGACATATGCTTATATAAAAGCACCTCTGTGTTGAAAGAATGAAGGGTTGTCTCTGTCAGCGTGTGTGCAGAGGCTTTATCAAGGCACAGGTGATGCTTAGTACCACAGCTGGACAAAAAGGAAAAAGAAAGGGTGACTTAAGAGTGAAAAAGGCTACTTCTGTCTGAGAATTTCTAAATTTGAAATGTCAATAGCCTTCAAAACCTTCTGATCCACTTTACAATTGGCCCAAAGTTATGGAAAAAAGTTTATAGCGGTGATCTGGGTTTCTTTGTGTAAAGCTAATTTTCTTTCTTTTTTTTTTTTTTAAAAAAAACCAAACATTTTTGATTTGCTCTACTACAGCACATCATGTTTTCCATAGACACATGCGTGTTTATCTTTAAAATATCAATTCATTTATCTCCACAAATGTTGACACAAAAGATAAGGATCAGTATAAAAAGAACTGTTTTAATTTGGGCATTTTTCAAAAGGCAAAGGAGCTTAAAAATGCATTTCTCTCTGGAAATGTGGGTTCAGATATTGGCTCACATCAGAAATCCAAAGAAATGGTATTTTGTTTCACATCACCAATTCTGCATGGTTTAACCCAGCAGAAAAAAAATAAAATAGCTGGGCCAGCATGGCTGGGTCTCAGAGGTGACATCCAAGGTGCAGCAGGCAGAGCTGGGCAGGCAGGGACTAACAGCAGCACTGCTGCAGGCAATGCCCTGCTGCCAGCACCGAGCCAGGCAGTGCTGGGGGTATCGGAGTTTGACCAGCACGAAAGGTTCAAATCCACTGTGTGCCAGAGAAGGAAGCTAACAGATAAGACATACCTAAAGCATGTCTTAAAATTCACCATGTTCAGTTAAAATGTCTGATTTATTTAATGCCCATTGCTGTTTTTAACACACATAGCTATATATCTCTGCTTATCCTGAAATCAGTGCATTTTCCTTTCTTGGAGCTGTAACTTAATAAAAGCCAAACCATTTCTTTCCAAAGAGTTACAGCTCCTCCCAGATGAGTACATCCAGGTCAGGTTTCAGCCTGGCATAAATATTTTATGTTTGAGTACTAAAGGTCTCCAGAAATTGGGGTTCATATTGGAACGCCTGACGTAGCCTCAGCCATACCAGCACATGCGGGTGCTTGCTTTAATAAAAAAGCTCTTAATCTCATTTGGCTCTACCTCACTGGCAGCTTGAAGTACTTGAATCAAACAGTACAGCTGTGAATTGTGACACTGGCTGGATGGAAGCCCAGAAAACTTTTCCCAGAGAAAACCCTTGAGGGAGGAAAAAAGAGAAAAGAAAGAGAAAAAGAAGAAGGAGGGGGGAGGAAAAGGTTCGACAACTGAAATACAATACAGTGGAGAGTGAAAAAACCCACAGCCAAACCTGTGCCCCCCCAAGAACCTGAAACAAACCAGAAAACCAAAAGATAGACAGAATTCTTAAAAAGGTTCCTCTGTAGGGTAGAAGGGCCAACCTGGGCACCCACGAGCAATGGCCCCAGTCTGTGTTTTCTGCACAGCAGCAAATAACAAACTCAAGGAAAGGAACAGGAAAGCTGAATTCTATCACTCCTTCAAAATCCATTTAAAAGAAAAGGCATGAAAAGAAGGCAGCTTTGATTTTTTGTGAGGAAGAAGAAAAATATCCAACTGAGGAAATTAAAAGAGGGTTGGAAGCACAAGTGCCATAAACAGACCTAGCACAAGTGTGCTTGCAGTATTTATAATTTTATTTTTTTGAATCCTGACGATGATACCTTCCCCTAAAGCAGATAACTGAGCAGTAAGGAAAAAGAAAACAACAAAACCATAGAAAGCACATCTGAATGGAAGGAAATGTTCTTTTTTAGAAGGCAGCAGCCGTACTCTGGAGTCATAAGGTCAAGAGGTGAATTTCTACTGAAGGAAAACATTAGAGCTAGATATTTCTCATCTGTCAGCCCCATTAAATACCATTTTTTAAGGACTCAGGACTGTGCATTGCGCCTTTCTTCAAGTTAGCAGGATAATAAAGATTCTGTTGCCTTTTGCAGATGTTTAAAGACATGATGTGAAAGACAAATTCTTCAACTAAAACCCTCAAGAAATGTCACTTCTGTGTCTTACTGAAGGAGCTCCAGCACATTCTCTACATAAACATCTGCCGGAAACATTTTAAAAAGGAGGCTGTTTAAATAATGGCTTTTGTAGGTTTTTTTGCTTTTTTTTCCCCTCCTTTAAAGAAAAGAAAATGATTTTGTGTAAAGTTCCCTCTTCCAAAGCAACTTTCCTTTGCAAATGTGCCTTAGCTAGGATGATCTGAGGAAGCAGGCTGTAAAACGTGAAAGAAAATGTTGAAAATATTCCTTCAAAACATTCTGTATCAATCACACCTCAGAGACAGTCATAAATCAGTGCTTTCTTTGACTTCAGAAAGTTGTTGCTCTTCATTGTTATGCTAACTTGTTTGTGACAATTATAGCAAGGCTCTATTTACATAATAATTGGATTTTTCTATTAAATTTTACAAACAAGGGGAAAAAAGGAAAAATAATAACCAACATTGTGTCACAAAGTCGTAAATTTGTGGCATAAACTAAGAAAAGGAAAAATAATGAAAAGAAACTCAGTATATAGTCTACTTACTGCAATTTGAACCTTCACTCACCCTTTGCTCTACACGACTACTGCAAGTCTACCTAGACTTCCCCATCCTGAATGTCTGCCACAGCTCTGGACTCTGAGACGACTGTGACTGTGTACCAACGTGAGATAAGATTCCGGGTGGATTTCTCTGTCTTTATTAAAAGAAAATCCATGCTTCTGGATGCAGTACTTCTATTTCAAACTGACCAAAATTAGAGATGGTTGCAAATGCCTCTTAGGAAGTCCACCTGCTGCCAGATCAAAGGGTTTTTCCTCTAACAATGGCTATATATCCATTTTATGAAGTTGGGGGTGGTGGGGTGGTGTTTAATGCAGTTGATTAAAAGCTTCATTAAACCACATAAGAAACCATGTAAGAAAACTTCCAAGGATTTTGGAAACAATGCTGTAGGTGTGCAAATACCATAGGATGATTAATATTGTCATTCTTACATATAATGATGTAGGTAGAGTTTTCCTAAGACATTTTATTATGCAGAATATAGTTTGAAGATTAACATCAGATGTGTGACTGCTTCTTCAGGGCAGTGATGGAGAATGATGAATCTATAGCAATTTATCTGATAAGTAGTCCTGATCGCCCATCTCCTGAACTAGGAGAGAGTGCAGAGAAAAGGCTGCCAGGCATGGTGGGAAAACAGAGGAAGTGAAAAATAATGTGTTATAGTATTAGCAAGCAGAACAGTACAGAAAATTTTATACTTGGGTCTGCATCAGGAGCACAAAATCTGTATCACCTGGATGGAGATCTGTCTATAGGTACAGCTCGAGAAAGTGATGAGGAAAGAAAAGAATCTTCCATTTTTGCAGGGCTCAGATCTTTTCCATTACCAATGCCCATCCCTCAGCACTACTTTAGTCTGTGGATTTACGCATAGTATACAAAAAATTTACTTTCAGAAAGGCCTGGCTTTGGTAAGGTACTCATGTAAATGAAACTATTTTGGCAGAGATATCTCTGAGGGAAGAGAGATCCAGGAGGCCACATATTCATTTCTCCCCCTGGTTCTGGCCTCTCCTGGTGCTTGACAGTGATGGCATCATTACTTACCTCCGGATTTCTTGTGCTGTGCAGAAAAGGTTCTAAAGTGTTAACAACATATGCTTTCCTTTCTTTCTAAAATCCAAGCGAGGTGAAGACCTGATTTCCTTACTGTTTAACATCCCTGATTGTCTCATAAAGCTTACTAAGGAAAACTGCTTTTCAAGCTTAAATAACATAGGTGCAGAAAAACAGTAATATTTTCCAATTGTTTCTTATCTGTTGGAGATTTCTTTCATAAGTCACTAACAATTGTCTTTCTTGATGATTAGTTGCTATTGTATATCAGCTTGATTTTTGTATTCATATGCTTTCACAAAAAAGGTTGAAAGTTCAGTCTTTCCAACTTTCCCCATCACGTAATGAAACATCTTCCGTGTGATCTTGGCTCCCAGAATCCCTTGTGACTTTGACTTCACTGCTGGACACAACCTTGTAAAATTGGAAGTTCACTGGGTTTGTGAAAAACTACAGCTCTTTATTTGTGTACCCCTTACAGATGCGTCAAGAAGTCTGTGTGACGTGATATCCTCAGGCTAAAAGTCAAGCTAATTTCCTCTGTATGAAAATTATAAACATCTCATTTAACACTTTAATTAATCCATTTGCTTTTCTAGCATATGTATACTTATATGTCTGGTGATACGAAAAAATGGAAATAACTATCTGGGTAAGCTTTTAGAACATATTCTAGGATTTAAATGGAAAGATGCCAGAATACTTCTGTGTAGGGGTGACTTAGGCAAAATATGATGGGGAAATTGAGTCTTTCATCCTTTCCTACAAAGGAGCAAAGAAGGTCTTGGCTTCTCGCTAATTTTACTCAAATGGTGATTGCTGATATTTAGTCTACACTTTCCCTTAAAAAAACTCTAAACTGTACAAATCTCCCTGCACCACTATTTAACACAGCTGATAGACACCAGCTGTACTGTAAAACGAGAAGTTTCTGAACAGACAACGATTATCTGTCAGTGGATAATATCCTGTTTTGAATCACTAATGCCCTTCTGCAGGTTCAACAATGGGATATCAAAACACGCCTAAGCATGAGCTTAAATATTTGCATGCAACGAAAGCTGTGTTAGAAAGATGTCTGTATTAAAATGGTTTTGATAATGATTTTTTTCAAGGACTTTTCTGCAGAGTTTAGGACCCAATCATTTTGTGGAACATTTTACCATTCTGTGTAAGATCTTACTAAGTATTTATGTGTGCAAGCCAGGCAGGGAATATACCTTTTTATTAGCAGAGTGGGTGTGATCTAGACAGGTGCAGTTTGATCTTTTCCATACTGACCTTCACATAACTTCATACCTGACCGGAATGAAGCACTGTCTCAGGGGTAAGAGACAACTTGCTCATGGAGAAGAAAATGATTATACTGCTGAGTTATGTGATGCAGCTTTATAAAATGGAGAGTGTTTTGGGTGTACGACCACAAAGCTTCGTGTTTTGACAATTATGCAGCATATGCAAAGGCCCATTTCATTTACTGAAACCCATGGGTACTGCACAAAGTTTGTATATAACCATGGGTTACAGCCTATTCAAAAAGGTGCTGCATTATTTCTTTTGTTTCATTAACTGCCACACTCTAATTGTTACTTTGTGGCCTCAATGCAAATCACAGCATTTTATCCCAGTAAGCAAAATTAAAATAGCTTTATGTTTATGCTGTGGGAAGATGCCAAATCCTAAGCGTAAAGTTTGGGTTTCATGTTTTGATTTTCAGAGATTTTCTTTTGGACTTGGACAAGAAATATCTCCAAATACTCAGAGTTTATAGATTTATTTTACCATGAACTTGTTTTCTTCTCATTCACATTTCTGGGAGCTAAGGATATTCTCTTTTCCAAAAAAAAAAAAAAAAGGGAAGTTGGAACCTCCAGCCTGCATAATTCCTCTGGATAAAGGATGCTGCATCTGTGTAGCAGCAGTTTCAGATCTTAAATGCTCTCTCCAGCATATGACATCTGACAACTGTCTAATATAAAGAATACAAATGAAAGGACCTCCACTGATACAAGCAAAAGCTTTACTGTTCAAGGTAAAGAGCCAGGTTTGTAGCAGGGGCTGTTACAGACTTCTTAAAGGACTAAACCTCTTTTGGCCTTGGGCTCTTTCAGTCAATATGAAGTTGCTCTTGAGTACACAGATACCATAGTGATGGCTGCATCAGTTTTTTAGTTGCCAGATGTTTCAAAAACTCTTTGAAGGAGGAGGCAGAGAAGGAAGTATGATGATTGAGAGCTTAAAAAAGAGGAAAAGAAAAGCCCTCAAACTTTCTCAGTGTATCGATATTCTTTGAGGCAATGAGGGTGCAACGAAGGAAAAGGATGGAAGAAAAGCCACTACCGTGCTTAGTTCCAGAAATTCTCCAATTATTGCTAGAAAAGCCATCTAAAAAGCACTTGAAATTGGTGATGTATGCTGTTCATACTCTTTGGCAGAAAAAAATAATCACAACAAAAAACCAAACATCTTCTCCAAAGAGAGGAAAGGTTAGAAATTATTTGTGCTGCATTGATCAATTTACCCGAGTTGTCTTTCCATGGATTGTATTAATGGAACTTCATTTTCTTTTATTCAGCTGCTGGCCAATTTCTCTTGACTCTTAAAAAGATCAATGAACACATCTCATTATTTTTGTACAAAATGAGCCTCTATTTTTTTCCTTAAAGTTTAAGAGACTTTATTATTTTCACTTGTAATGGATTTTTCTGTCTCCTTTTTCTTTCAGCCCCTGTTGTGATTTCTCTGATGTCTATCTATTCTTTCTTTTTCATGGATTTTGTCTAAACAACTCAGGTTTGCCTTTCTGTAGGGTACATGCAGGTAGGAAGTTATATCTTTAGGTCCAGTAATGTATGAACAGTTAAGATTACGCACAGCTCCTTCTTTAATACTGGTGTGAACAGGATGAACCATCACTAAATGAGACAAAAATGAGTGTGTTGTTTGGTGAAATTCAACCAGCAATGTCAGTGAACAGTACTTGTAAATAGTCTCAGTAAAATCAATCAAATATTACTCAACAGGAGAAAGGTTAACATGTTATGGTCAGACAGGATTAAATTGAACTAGCACGTGGTTGGGGTTTTATTTGGTTTCAGTTTTAGTTTTGTCTGATTATAGCTAGTTTTAACCCTGCATCTTCATTATTTCCTTGGTTCACATTAGGAAATGATAACAGTTTCAAAATAATTCAAAATTTCAAAATAAGTCCCATATGCAACTTGTGCCTCCCTTTGGCTGCCGTGTTGCTGTTAATAAGTGTGTGCTGTACACTTGGCACACTTTCCAGCTTCCGCTTGCCATTTATTCCTTTTACAACCTCCTTTGTTATAGGTCTAGTGTAGCAAACTGCTGCTTTATGGGAATTTGCAGCCCACTTGACATATGGTACAGGATCACTGGCCAAAATGGCAGAACAGCATACAGTATTTTACAACCCAAGTTCATTATCTGTCTTGTTCCAGGACTTCCTTTGGTCTGTGCCCAAGAGGAGCCTAAAGTCCTAATCATATGATAACAAGACTGGCTCCTCTGCACATTTGTTGAACATCTCAATGACTTCCACTGTTCTCGGAAACAATAACGGACTGTAATGCCATTCACTCCCCATGAAGAGCCATGCTGAGGTGTGTTAGCCTTTGCTTTTTCTTTCTGCTGGTGATCCTATGGCACTGAACCCATGTGGCTGCATTTTTTCCCACGTGGAACTTTCTGTATTATTCACAGTTGTGTGACTGATGAATCAGGTCACTGAAATCTCCACTCCAAATGAGTTTATTGAGGGTCACAATTAGATGACTTGCAACACAGATTTATCTTAGCAGTGGCACCACTGCTCTTCTCTTTCAACTAGCAATTAGAGCAATTTTTCTCCTCATAATGACAGATTATGAATTGATGCCTCTCCTGTACCAAAGTCACACACAATAGTTTTGGTTTCTGAACTTCAGGAACCGGTAGCATTTTATTCAGTATGTGATGTAAATTGATGCCCTTTTCTGTGCCCCACTAGAGGACCAGGTGTAGTCAGATACCTGGAATTTACCAAGTGTGCATAAAACATGTAAATTTAGTTCAGATGTGATTTTTATGTGTGAGGAGGAATAAATTTAGGTTAAATATTCCAGCTATTTCCACTGGAAAGACAGCAAGTTGAACTTTTCAACAACCCTTCTTATTCTCTTCCTGCTCAAATACGAATGAATGTATTTTTTATTTAAAGTGCATAACTATGTACTGTGTAAAAATCTCTGCACTAAGTTCTCTCTGGCCTTCTTGCCATGGATATTGTTGACATTTTCATTCAAATGCTGTACGCTGTGGGCATTCTGCCCCTTACATTGATTGTCAGGAGAACCACATGCCACTTGTGAATTCAAACATTCCAGTGGAGACATTCATAGCATGAATCATTAGTTGCTCAATTTGATTCAAACCACAAACATCTATCACAAAACTTCTCCCTGTGTTTCAAAGGGGCAGCATGTCTGCCTCACTTCCACCATGACCCCGGTGAAAGGCTGACTTTCTGGAAAGTGTTCAAGGTCCCATTGCAGCTAAAACTTCCCACTTACAGAAGAAGTCCACCCCAAATACTGTATGAGCTGGGAGCAGTCTGATAAGCAGCGTTTTGAATTAAAAATTAAAAAAAAAATACGTTTCTCAGTAAGAATACCTGGTGGTTCAGCAAAGCCAAGAGCCAAGCCAGGTAATACAGCCAGGCCCTTTCCTGAGGTTGCTCGTGTGTTGCATCCCAGGCTTTATCAATATCCACTGATTCTGGATTACTGCTTCCTTGTACCCCAAACCCTTTACAGCTTTTATTCTCTTGCTTTCATTTTCTTTCATTCTGGTTTCGCCCTATTGTTGTTGCTTCTTTGAAAAGATCAATGAACAGGTCTTACAGTCTTGGCATAAAAAAGCCACTATTTTCCTTTAAACTTTAAAAGACTTCATTATTATTATTATTTTTCATAAGAGGGATGTTTGTATCTTCCTTCTTGCCTGTAGCCCTCCTGCAGCTAAATTTTCTGATGGTGCTTTGTGTTTAAAAGAAAATTAACGGCAAAGAATGCACAATTTGACTTAAAACATATTGATATTGCAAAATGAAGAGCCATTTAATGAATTTTTTGTCCCCAGTGAAGAGCCAGTGTAAGGAACAGTAGGGGTTGCAAACAAGACTGAAAATGGCATTGAAATAGCAAAATGCATTTGTTTGAGCAGTGTTTCCCTTTTCTTTTCTAATGATTTTACAACATTGTCTCTTCTTTTTTCCCTTCATTAGTTGTCTGTGACCACAAAGACATTCCAGTAAGAAAGGTAAGAAAAAACCCTATCCATCCCAATGCTTTTGATATCAGGAAAAACACTTATTAGTACAAGAAAACACTCCAGTCGGTTGATGTCCTGTCTTGGAAACACACAAAAACCCACAAAAGCAAAATCCCAAATGACCAAAACTCCCCAGCAAGCTCTTTGCCTTGCAAAATTTTGCTTCCTGCCCATGAGAAAGCAGGGCCTGGAGGAGGGGAGGTTGTTGACAGAGAAGATGCCATTAATATTTCTGGAATTGCAAGAGCATTGATACAACTGTTATTATTATAAGAGCACTTACAAGCACTGTTGAACGTTAGGGATTGAAATACTGGTAGCTGTGTTTGAGGCTTTATTTATTAATGCCTGTAAAATGCCTTGAGATCTTCAATTATAGGATTTTTACAGAGAAAATGTTTATATTGTCTGTAGCCTCGCTGGCCTCAATCCTCAGCTGAAAGCTAAAACAGCAAGCTATGATAAATACAAGGGCCTTACTGTCCTGTAATGTAAATTAATGTAAAATAACCACAGGCCTCTCTAACTTACATTGTGCCTACTTGCATCCACTGGCTGGAGTTCATTAGGGTACACTGTGTCAGGGTCAATCAGAGCATCTCTTTTCTTTGCCCCCCTTCTCCTAAACCATTGGGCTTCCTCCCAAAACATGATTCCTCTTGTTCTTCCGGAGCATCTCTACACACATTCCCTGCACTAGCCCCAGGATATCAGTGGCAGAGAAGCACTTGGATTTTTACTCAAGTATGAGAAAGACAGAGAATAGAAACTTCCTGGTTTTACATAAAAACCAAAAATGCCTTCATGGCCCAAACTTTAGCCTCCACGGCCTATTGGGTGTGTGTAGCTGGGACATGCCAACAGCAGACAGAAGAGTTTTCTGTCTTCTACCATAATGGCTAGATGAACTGAAGGGTGTCATTTAGCACAGCTCCAGGGCCTGCTGGAGATCATGCCATCAGGATGTTCATATGATTCTGCTGCTCTGACCCTGTGCCACCTGTGTTGAAAGAATGTTGTGGAAACATGGCCTCATGGTTGTGCAGGAGATGACATAATCTGGTTTGGCAGTGGCAGCTGTAAAAATCACTGCTCTTGTACTAGTCGTTAAAAATAGTATTTTTTTACAAGTTCTACTTTCAGATGTTACTCTAGACCCTTTCAAGATTTGTCCTCAACTTGGTAAGTGGTTGTTCCTTCCTCCTGCTCCCATTACATCCAGCTGAGACCTGGAGGCACTCAATCCCTGCTGGCACTGCACCTTAGCTGAAAGCTATCCTTGTATTCACCACCTCAACCCTTCTCCCCCACCTCTGATCCTGTCAATATTTCCTTGGCAGCACAAACTTACCTGGAATTTTCTCATTACTGTATCTGGCCAGGCCAAAAGTCATTAATATGTGAGATATTCCATAGAGAATTTTTGGCAAATCCAAACATGGCACATATCTAACAGCAAACCATTTCAAAAGAAGTTGAACATTTTTAAAAGAATTATTTATGCTGCCTTTTTTTTTTCCAAACAAAAGCTAAACTACCTTAACTTGCTAAAAGTTCAATTCTCCAGACACTGAGTAAGGGGAATGCACTTTAGAAACCTCAGACAAATGCCTCCTCTGCTTAGCCATTTAATACATAACAATTTGAAGATACAATATCTCAAGACATTCCAGAATCAGAAGAAAGCTCTAAGACTGTAGGAGTATGGGACAGTTGTTTCAGTATTGACAGTGTACAGCAAAAGACACTGCTTGGATTTTCTGGGAGAAAGGGAGAGGCTCTTTCATTCTGTGTTTGTTGTATGTTGTATTTTGCTGCTCTGGGGTTTTCTGCTGTACTAATGGAAAGAACGTCAGAAAATCTACATTCAACATGTGTGCCTGTAGTGTCCTCCAGTTTGAAATGTACACAATCATTTCAAGGCAGATTTACTGACCTTAACGTAAGGAACAACGAGCAAGCCAGGCATCGTTCTCCAAAAGGAGGAGGCATTTTCATTGCAAGTCTAGTGATGACAGAAACCCACCCCTGCCTTTCCTCTGACAGCTTCTCCTGACGTATCAGACTGCAAATCTACATTAACTTGCAATTCCATTCATTTTGGGGAGGATGTGAGGAGAGGTGAATTTTTTCCTCACTTATGTTTTATTTTTTCCTTTTTTTCCCTGAATTATCTGAATTATAACCTAAGTTGTATTATATTAACAAAGGCCGAAACAACACCTTAGCACCTCAGAAAAGAATAGTAGCAACCACGTTAATACGATAGACAACATCATGAAATAACAACACATTGTCTTATAATTTTCCAGCTTCTAACATGCTTCCTCAATCTCTCAAAATAATTATTATTCTCTACCTTTTTAACTATTTCACTGAATTTTTAAAGAGAAAATCCAGAAGTCTAATAAAGCACACATGAAACAAAAGCTTTCTGTAACATTCAAGGGCATATTTAGATCCCGACTTACACTAGGATATTTTATAACTGATTGATAAATGACAAATTGCTGTTTAGGTACATTGTGATTAACAGTAAATAACATATGATGGTTGTCATAGGCAGTGAATGAACAGAAATCATTTGCTCACCATCTACAATACTTCATATCTACTTATAACATGCTAATATTTTTCCTGTAATAAATAACCATAACAAGGCCATAAATCAGTATTAAATGGAAGCACTGCTTTAGAAAGCCAAACTGTACATTACATGTTAGAACAAAGATTTTTGGCTTTTCTTAATAATGACTTGATATTTGATTTCTTTAGTCCCATTCACACTACTGATTTTTCCTTAGTTAAATTAATTTAAAACCAAACATAACCACATAAGATTTCCCTTGTAATGAAAACACCATCAAACACCTAAGTCCCAGTTGCATAAATGGGTGTCCTGCCTGAAATTAGCTTTGAGCACCCAATGTTATCACCTTTCACACAGGCAATGTTTTTTAAATACTGCAAACTTGACTCAGACCAGCTATAACCCTACTCAGAACCTGTTGCACGGGGCATTCATTCACAAAAAAGCTGCTTCTTAAGGCACCTTCACACCTGCTCAGCTGTTCTAGCCAATTAAAACAAAAAATTAAATAACACAAATTTTTATAAACCTGCAGCATGGTTGATGGGATGACAGCTTCCAGTTGTGCACTCTCGCTTTGCCTAGCAGACTTCATGGAGTGTCGCACGTGCAAATCAGGATCAGGATGGGGCCATATGCATTTGATGATAAACCTCTCAAACACCAAAATGCTGTGCTGGATCAGCTGGAGGAATAAACACGAATGCAAGACATTCCTCTGTGGTCCATCACGACTGCAGAGGTTTTTGGTTTGGAGAGGGAATGTTGGGCTTTTAACAGCCTTCTGAATTGAAATGAGCTGGAGATAAATCTAACATGCACTGCTATCCAGTGCTCCAGGGCACTCTCTGACTGATCCAAGAGCTTTTGTTTACAACACGGAGACCAATTGATTTACATTTTTTTGCTTTCAACAAGCCTCTCATGATGAACACAGTGACATGCTAAAGTGCCAAAGAAGAAGGAAGGCACACTGATGAAAAACAGACATTGCAGCCATTAGCATCGATCAGCAATTGATCAGTGTATAAGCAAGCAAAGAGGTATAGGATGATTACTGTGTATAACAAAACCTGATTTAATCTGGTTCAAGAGGTGTATTTGCCGTGAAGAGGCTCTTTGGTCAGGAGGCACAAACTTCATTAGCACAAAACCAAGAGCCATGTGAGGAGCTTTGTCTTGGAGATTATGAAGGTCCATCCTTTTGCAGACAGGAGGATACAAAACCATTTTTCAAATGACACATTAGTCAATCAATAGCTTCATGTCAAACAGGACCTTACCTATGTCCTGAGCTTATTTAATTAGATATTTTTCAGGACTGACTAAAACCACATCATCACATCACTACAAGAATACAATTGATTTTGCAGAATGAGTAGGGGAAGGAGGACAGCTGGGAAAGAATTTGGTCTTCTGAGATGCTGGGAATCCTGTGCGTGTGTTAAATAACAAACTCTTTTGTTTATTCAGTAGCATGGCTTTTGTTATGAGCAGGTTCTTCAAACTTAGACAAACCTGAGAGGGCTTTCTTTTAAGTGGAAAAATCCCACCCAACTGTCAACTTGACAGAAGCATGTGAGTTAACTCCTGTTACACTTAGTCTGAGCTAAAATGACATCACTTTTCACTCTCACCCTAAGACCTAATGAGCTTCAGCACTTGAGACGTGAAAGACCAATAACTTAATCCGCTGTTTGAAGCAATCCCTATTTTTAAAGAGGTGCTGTATTTGATTAAGCCACTGTAAAGCTCAGCAGAGCTATGTCAAGTTAAATTATATTCTTTAGAGTAAAAGTACCATTTTACATGAAACATAAAACTATAGTCTTATTACATTTTTATCAGAAAACCAAGTGTCATTTATTTACATTGAGACAGCTCCTGTTTATAGCAACCTATAGCTGGCAGACTTTACAGGCCTGGATGTGTTTTAAAGTACAAAAATATTATCTTGCAGATTTATAGATTAGAAATATCGAACTGTGTTTTCAAAGGTACGTACAGATTCCCTAAATTCAAAGCCAGGAGATACCCCTGTGATAATCACTGAGTGATTATGCAAGTCCCAATATGACATAAACATTGCTGCCTTTACCAAGGAACTTTTAATCTCATCAAAACTGTCCTTGTTAGATCAACAGAGTATGTTTCCCACGATCCCACATTGACTGGCATTTGTAATGTTGCCTTTCTTAAGCCTGTTACCTGGGTCACTCCATTCACACTCTAAATATTGGCACAATATTAGATTTCTCCTAGTCCTCTGGAAACTCACCAGTGTTCTGAGACAGTAAAAATCAACACTAAATGCTCGGACAGTTCCTTGGCCACCTCTGCTAAAATTATTGGATGCAGGTTGTTCAGATTCAGTGTTACTAAAATTATCAGCTTTGGCATTTTGGAGAAGAAACTCTATCTATTACTATGTGACTACGTACCTTGGCTTTTCCTCAAACACACAACAGAACATTGCTCAGCTACTTAGCCCCTACGTAGAAGCAGAAATTCAGAGATTGGCTGCAGTGGGGCTGCGACACCATTCCCACTGAATTTCAAAGCTTATGAGGATGAGATGATCAAGTGATCTCTGCCAACAGATGGCAATCCAGTTCTTGCTTTGTCCAGGGATCCTCCAGCCTTTAACCTGTCATTGCAAAGCTATTCAATAATGACACTCTATGTAGAGCAACATTGTCCTGAGATACAAAAACCTTATTTCATTTGCAACCTGAATCACATTTGCGTTGTTACCTACCAGAGTAAAGATTCACAAATACTAGACAGCGGGGTTAAAAAAGAACAGCAATGACAGTCTCTCTCTAATTCTTTTCTTACAAAAGAAATCAGCATCACCAGGACTTCCACTGACTAACTTCTAAATTTAGAAAAGAGATACACCATCAGTCATGTCAGAGATGTGCATCTCTCAGAAGAATTTGTGAAAAAATATGTGTGTGCACTGGAGCAGATGTGTCTTTGGCATTGGGGATCTCAATTGCTCAATATATTCTTGCATTAATACCATCTTTCAAACATACAGATGTTTTAACAGAATAAAGTTATACTTAGGAGAATATTTACACACTAAACATTGCTTTTATTCGAACTTCAATAGGTGGTCTTCAGGACTTCAAAATATCCTGCCTGGTTCAGCCTCATACCAGTTACTTGGCTTTGCAGGTCCTGGCCAAAACTATCCCAAACCTCAGTGACCAACCTCAAAGTATCTGTCTCCTAAATGTACATCCCACATGTATTCTGTTCAACTGGAAAAGCACCTGATTTTGTCAGCAGGCTGTACTGGTGAGAGGAACAAAGGTGAACAGAAGGACTAGCAAATTGTTCTCCCCCCACTTGTTAACACAGAGAGAATGACTGCCCTGGGCTGTGCCATCAGGGCATTTGGGAAGACAGCAGTAAATTCGATAAAGCTAACCCCACTTGTGATTTCCCCTATACTTTATAAATCCACTATATATATAAATGGTGTGACATTCAGCCATTAATCTGAGAGCTTGCTGGCTGAAACAGTGCAGACCATCTACCAGAATGCCTTGGGAAGCTGAACAAACTTTCTGTGCTGTGCTCATGGAAACGTGAAGTTTTCTCTCGCAGAGGTTAAAATGTTTGAAAAGTGGAGCCCTATATAAAATTCTGTTTGTGCAGCTGAAGTTCTGACACTGTTTACCTGAAATGTTTCTATAATTCCTCAACTTTTGAGTTTCAGGTTGGTGATTTGCGAGTAGCAGATTGCACTCTCCTGAACTAAATCTAACAAGCACCACAAAGTGAAAATAAACTGGAGAGACTTGAAATAAAAATCACTTCAAGAAATCTAAGCGTGGTGGGGTTTTTTGTGTTGTTTTTTTTTGTGTGTTTTTTTTTCCTCCCACTTTAAGCCAACTAAACTCCCAACACATTCTGATCATCTCGCCACAGTGTGTCTGTGCTGGTGACAACTGATTCATGTGTACATTTACATATCCCCTCAGTGCCAGCAGCAGAATACAAAATGGGTCCTCCTGCTCTGGCAGATGACACAGCGCTGGCAAATCAGGAGGAGCTGTCAAAAACAGCTGTCCATTAAAAGAGTTTGCTGAAACAACTAAGAGCTGTTTGAAAATGCTAGGTGGTAGAATTTAATTGGATAGCAACTGTTCAAAATTAAGATTAAAAAGAACCAGTCAGTACGGGTGGGTTTCAGGCTTAAGGGGGGTTTTATATATGGATATTTTTCCATTTGGGATATAAACAATTAAGTTTGCTGATTTCCTCTGCCTCTTTCTGCTTACGCTCATGCTCCATCCCCTGGGTCAGAAAGTTCAGCCATATCCATAACTGATCTGTTGTGCATGAAGCACAGCGACTCTGCACACTGGTACCCAGGTGCTGTTATTTTAGAGATAAAGGGAAAAATGTGAAATCCATGGTTTTTAAAAGCAGCTTGTTTGTGTGGGTGCAAATGCCATTATACTGCACTGCTGCTACATTATTCGCTGCCCATGTGGACAGGGGATGTGGTTAGTTTGCCACAGTGGGAACAAGATGCAGGCACAGACGGCCCCAACGGAGCTTCCAGCAAGTGTGTTCGATTCCACCATGCACCCTGGTTAAAGACCACATTTGTCTCAGCACATAAAATTGCATGCACATAAATGAAGGACTTTATGAAGTCTTCCCTTAGTATGAATGGAGTCTTGGGAAAAGAGACCATTGTAATAGCCCAGAAAATTTCATTTTTCTCTAGGAGTTGGATTTGAATGTGCTGGAGGCAACGCTAAGCCCTGGTTTGGCTTAGGTGTCTCTGAATCAGAAACTTGACTATGGAATAAATGCAGCAGAATAGAAACACAGGCAAGCAAAAATGTTTGGCAAAAACTAGCGATCCTGCATATTCTCCCTGGTTTAGCTGAATATTTTGTTCAGCAAAAACATTTGCAAAAATATTGAAATGAAGTCAGTGTGTTTCATTTTGACAGCGTCACAACAAAATTATTCTCATTTTGCACCTTGAAAGGTTTTACATTTCAAAATTCTATTCTTTTTCTTTTCTTCAGGGAAAAATATTCACAATCCCAGGAAAAGGTTTTCTTCCAGCCCAAATAAAAGTATTCATTTTGGGGCTTTTTCCCCACTCTGCAGTAGACTCTAGCACAGGCAGAATCTGCATTTAGCTCCTCATTTTGCCACCAAGTCCTCAGCACAGCGCCTTGGGCTCTGGCTCTTCTTACGTGCTGTAGCTTGGCACATCTGTAAGTTTGTGTCTAAAACGTTTCCAGTACTTTGATTACTCAGTGCTCACTTTTTTCCTGATATGAGTAAAAATCTCCTTGGTGTTTCCTTTTAGAAAGCAAACACTATGAGACACTGACTGAGCCCTGTCCATCACAGGTCGATGAACTTGGTCTCAGGCAGTGAATCGAGAGGCAATAAGAATTAAGTACATAGCCTAGATTTCTTCATACTTGAAATGCAAAGATCTGCATCTTAAAAGGAATTCAAAATAGCCATGGACATTTGCAATAGCATTTTGTAAGGTTTAGTGCCATCAAAATTTTACCTTGTTTCTAACTTTTTAATATGTTGGACCCAGTTTTGGTTTGTTTGCTTTAAATAAAATCTGCTTTAAAATGTAAAAAATAAAACCAAAACGTTGCAGCAAATCAGAAAGCATGCAGGCATTAAAATTAAATTTCCCATTCTGAAAGAAAAAATAGAAGTTGAAAAGGCATTAGGCTCAGTTTCTCAGCAGAAACCTTACAGTAATGCCTGTGACTGCAAGTATATAGCTCAGTGTATGCAATACATTGCAACTAGAAGTAGCAGTGACAGCTGGTGGGTTAGTAAACAGATTTCATTTCAGTTTTTGTCTCAAAATTATACAAATTTTTCTTTAATATGATTCTTTGCTACATCTTCTGTTTCCATTCAATGATGAGGCCATTTCCAATTTGTATCCAAGCTCTGTTAAATATTTTATTGGACTCGACACGTATAAATGAAACAAACAAAAATAATTTTGAAACACTTGAGTCAAGTTTGTAGTGTATTGGAATGATTAAAAAATGTAGGTCTTAACAGAGCTTGGAAGAAGGTGGGGGTAAATGGAAAGCACGTTAACAGCCTCCTATGCACATAGTGACACATACACCAATAAATGCCATCACATCCTTACAAGGTGTTTTACTTAAACAGAGATATATTTTTTCTTTAGTATCTTCTGAAACTTCAATCAGGAAATTCCTTCAAGTAATTCCCTTTTTTATTTATTTTCCCCCCTTCCTTCCCTAAGTGGCCTCAAAAGCCTCTGAATTGACCTTGGCTTGAAGAAAAAAAAAAAACTTATGCAAAAAAGCAGAAGAAAGAAAATGTCTAAAGTGATCCAAAAGACATTACCTAATGACACAAAAGCATGAAGAACGTTTCTTTGCATGGATGTGCAAAGGTAGGAAGGGAGAGAGAGGGATCTCCAAATGGGGTGGGCAATTTCAATTAAAAAAAATAATCCTATTTATGTTTGCATGAAGAACTGTACTTGAACATCTATTCTATTTTATGATGAATCACCTATAACCATTCATTGGCCAAAGGGTGAGTTTTGAGTCAGACACAGACCCAGCTCCCAGGAACAGTAACAGGGGTTGCTCACACAATTCTCTGTGTGCAGGGGGTAGCCTCAGGGCAGCAGCCAGCCCTGTCTAAGAAGAATTCTGTTACTTCATTACTCATTTTCGTAGCCAAATAATTTCTGCATACAAGCAGATACATGTAGATCAGCTAGCAACATCCGAGGATGTAGGACAGCTTTACTGCTTTGTTTCTACCATTGCAACCTCTCACTGCAGAGATTTTACAGCAACAAAAAACCACAAACTGATATGAGATTATAAAGCAACTGTGGATTGAAACCTTTAAAAAACCATGTGGCTTTTGTATGAGGTGGGAGGGTGTTGATGCAGGTAGGACAAGTCTGTGCCATGATCAGAGCAGTGGTCATGGAAGAGAAGCACTCATTAGTTTTGGCGTTAATAAACCTTTTCTATCCTCTTTAACCAGCCACTGAGTATGGGTTTCACGTCCCTGAATGCTGCAGAATCCCACATATTTCATGCATATTGGTAGCATGTGGACCAATATGTAATAGAACAGCTTTCATATTAGTTCATGTATAAATCAATATACAACTGTATTGAAATCTAGTATATTGCAAGATAAAATCTTGACATTGAAACTCTGGATTTCCTTTTATCAAGGCCTTTGCTTTTAAAGATCATCCACTCTGCATGCTCTGCACTACCTCCTCTTTCAAAATACACAGTTCAGCAAGGAATAATCATTCCTGGATACCCCAGTATATTATCTTTGCAATGTTTCTTTCATTATTCCAGTCCACAAAGATCCTTGTGATTAAGAAGAGGTGAGTCTAGCTAACGACAATCACTGTGAAGCTAGAAATATCTGTTATCTCCATCAAGTTCTGATGTTTTCAGTGCCTCCACCAGCTGATTCAATATTGCAATAGCTCTGCTAACCTACAACATGTAATTTACTATTAATAACTTGCTCTCAAGTTTAAATTTGACAGAGAAAAGACAACTCCATGCATTTATGTACATGCACTCCTTGAAGGGAACGAAGACCTTTCATCCACAGCTGAGATACTTGGAGGCTGGCCTTAATAAAGAGTGAGCTCCACTGCTTGGAAACATCGATAGTTTTAATAGGTTTTATAAAACAAGTTTGAAGTATTGTAGGTCTAGAAAATCACTCTAGCAAGGTCCAGTGAGGGGAGATGAAAAAGAGAATTTGAAAGAGAGAAAGAATATATAAGTTAACTGGGATTTTCTTCCATAGGCAGCTTCCACATTAACAAGCCTGATCAGCTAGCAAGTGTGAAGCAAATGCAGTATTGGATGTTTCAAGACTGTGTTATTCAATGCAGAGTGCTGTATCTCTGTGGGAGAAGCTCTCAGACTTCCTTGAAATGTTACTAAAACCTCTGCACACCAGGCCACTGAAAAGCTATTTGAACTTAGTAACTAACTGCCATAATGTTATCTACAGAGCAAAATCCAAAAGCAATCTCTGGGTCCAGCCACATACAACGGGGTCAACTGCACAGGCAACAGCGATCTCAGACGAAGCTAAGGCAGCTCTAAATACAAATGTAAATTGAGAAACAAGAAAGGGGGGTATAAAGAAATGAGGGATCATTCTTAAATCAAAAGCTATGGCAGGTCACACTGCTCACTCATCTGTGTGTGCACTTCGTGATTCTCATTCAGTTCTTCTGGATTCTCAAACAAAGTGCAGAGTCCTAAAAATATTTGGAACTATTACAAAGCATAAATTATAAATGTGTCAAGAAAATGGAAAAAGGTGTCTTGGGCCTACTTAGAGCACAAAATGATCTCAACCATTATTCAACAATGATATGAAGATCTTTTATTTCATTTCTTCTTAACAGTTCCCTGTGTTTGCTATCATTTCTTGCCCAGCACCGTGTCAATAATTACTAAATTAGCAGGACGCCTGTACAATTTCAGCTCAAGTGTTATTACTGACAAGTCAAACAAAGAAAGCTGATTGAAAAGATGGAACTCCATCTCCTTATTTAAATGGACCGTGTTCACAGAAGAAGATTGAAACTCCTTTTTCTTCAAAGGAAGAAGGAAAGGGTATAGTTTACATTTTGTGCTGCTCAAGGACAGAGAGTCAGAGGAAATGCCTTTTTAATGTAAACCTCTTTTCATTTCCAAGGGACAAAAATGAAGGTTATTTAAAAGAATCATGCTTGGTGGAAGAAGTAATTATGTATTTTTTTCAAATCTCAGGGGAATAATGCTTTTATATTTCCCTGAGATGACCTGATTTGCTTTGTGATGTGCTCCCTTAAAAATGTAAGTGTGTGGTCTTCTTTGAACCTCATTGTTTTTAGCGTCTAAAGAAGCTTCTCTCATACCACAGTGTTGATCAATTCTGGCTGTCTACCAGCAGCCAAATATTCATAAAGCTATTGCTGGCTTATACAACCCACAAGCGAAAATGGTGTGTAGTACCTACCCCTGGATATCTCTAAAATAATCACATGTAACGTGTTCAAATTAATTCTTGCAAAATTATTGCTCCAATGGAACATCCTAATTTAGAACTCATTTGGGCTGGAGAGCTCCACAATCCGAAATATCCTAAAGCATTTTCCAAGATTGTGCAGACCTTTCCCAATATTTATTTGATGTTATCTCTTTTTGGTGAAATAAATGTTAGTACCTATTGGCAAAGTGTTCTGGGATGGGTTTTTTACGCAGCAACTATGAAAACATGGGAAAAAAAGGAAAAGAAAGAAGAACCACAACCACTCTAATTCAGTAAAGCAGAGAAGACGACAAATTCCATCAGCTTTAGTCATCTAACAATTAGTATGTGCTACTCCCTTAAATCTGGACTTTATTTAGTTGTTGTCACTTGTCATGTAAACAAGCCAACAGGGACTACTTAAATCTATAAAATTAGACATTTGGGTTTAGGCCCTTTCAATGTTTTTTTGATTAGGTCTACGAAAGATCCTAAGCACTCACTGGCTCTCTGAGCACTGCCTTAATGCAAATAAATAAACAATGATAAAGTTAACTACAGCATCTCACTTTTTCAGACCTTTTCCAAACTTTAAAAATGATGTTTTTTTGTTTGCAAAAGTTCCGAGTTGTGTTCTCACTGGCTCCAAAGCAAGTCACTTCTATTCCCCCAGAGCCAAATCCAGTTACTAATTTCACTTGTATTACACCCTATTCTATTCCTTCATTCACAATCAGAGGAATAACTAGTTTAATGTCTGTCATCTGCTACTTGCAATTCTACAATCTCACAGGCCAGTGGACAGTTCTGCAAACCAAACTCTTCTAGGCTAGACTGATTCAAGTCATCCTTTTCTGTTTAATCTGTCTGAAACTTCCCTTCACAAAACAGTCTTTTCTCCAAGCTTTAATTTCCATGGAAAGACTAAATACAGGAGACTCTTTTTTCCCCCAAAACACAATGTCTCAAAAAATGTGACCAACTGAAAGCAGATTTTTACACAGATTTTTGGAAATGAGTGGGGATGTTGCAGTAGGCTTCACTTCAAAAAATCACAAGTCCTTTTTAATGCTGAAGGTACATTTGAGGCTAACTGCAAAGTGATCTAGTCATGATGCTAATGACTTATTTAATTATTTACCTTTTATTCAAAATCATCAATAAGACCTTTAGGTATGCCATAGTAAAATTAATTATTATCTTTCAGTTTCCGAAGATGCCAGAGGAAATGTAGAATGAAATTTTAAAATAGAAAAATAGATTCTGAATGAAATAAAATCTGAATTTTCATTTTATTAGACAAGGAGAAGGGATATTCTGTAAAAATGACAGACAACAGATATTTGAACATACTTCTTGCAGAATGCACAAATTAATTTGTGGTTCTTTCCGCCTCAAGATATTTATTTAGAACAAAAATTTGACTAAAGTTGTCTTCTAAGACCCTTGATTCAATTACTGAAAATTAAGTACTTTAAAGGGTACTTAATCTCGACAGATAAAAGAAGGTAACTTTCCTCAATGGGTAGATTATACCATATTACTTACTAGGGAGTTTCTTGCACCCTCTTGTGAAGCACCTGGTTCTGATCACTGCTAGATTCAGTCTAGGGAAGTAGGTGGAATTGATCTGATCCTCCAAAAGCCCACTCACAAACAGAGCCATACCTGGGGTAACATCGAGCTACACCTTAGTAATGAATAACAACACTGTGCAAGGAGAAATGACAGGCACGTTCCCCTGGTGTTGTTGGAAGAATTTGTCAGAAAAGGTACAGCTACCCAAATTGAAGTTATTGAATTTAGAAGTAAAGAATTAACACTGACATGTTTAGAAAAAAAATAATGCCATCTAGACAGCCTTGTGTGAGACTCATGTAGGCATTTTAGGCAGTGAGAAAATGGATGTCTACTTAACCATCTGTACTATTATTCCTGGAGAAATGTTCTCCTTATTCACACATTCCCAGTCCATGCAGGAAGGGAACAATGATTGCTGATGCTAGGATGGATTTTCTTTTTAAGCAGAATGGTGATGATGTTTACTTTGGCAGGGAACAAATTTCGGGCTAGTTAAAGCCTTTTTTGTTGACTTTTACACTCATTACATGATATTGCAGCAACTCATGAGAATTATTAATAGAAATACAAATAGCCAAATGTTTTTTTTTAAATCACTGTTTGTTGCCTTTGAGACAAGTAATCAGATCTTCCTATTTAGAGAACAGAGATACTGAAGAAAAGTATGGCATCATGAGGAACTAGCTCATTACATGTATTTTGCAATACTAATACTGTGTAAGGAAGCTGAGAGTCTGGTATAAAGGTTTAAAGAAGCTCTCCGGGAGGACTGAGTGAGCGGCTGTGTTGTGCTTAGTTGCCAGCTGAGGTTAAACCATGACAATTTCATAGCTTATCTCTAAATTATTATTTTTTTTATCACTAAGATTCCTGAGGGAAGGGTCCTAACTTCAAAGAAATCACGGCAACAAGCAATGTAAACAGTTAATTCCAACATGCAATCTGTTTGGCCAAGATTTACCTCCCTATATAAGGCAGCTAACTAAAGTACCTACCATAAGGGCTTCGTTACCCTACAAATAACCAAATAGGAGGAGGAAAACAGGAGTCTCATAAGGATAATTCAGCTCATAGATAGGCTAAATTGCCTCCTTAAGGTGCCTCTTTCACTCCATTGACTACATGGAGAGCCACAGAAGAGTGTATCCTTAAGTACCTTAGTTAAGTGCCTAAAGTTAGGTGGAATAAATCCAGACCTCGTGTGTGAAAATATTTTAATACGTGGGCCTGATTCATGTTTACACATTTGCTTCATGACACTGTATGCTACGTATGCAAGCATCTCACGTGGTTTAGATGTGCACTTTGTGTATCTGGGCCCATTATTAAATTTTCATCCCATTACAAGTGGAATACGAAAAAAGGTTTTCATGAAAATGACAGTTTGTTCAACAGTATTTAATTCAAGCCAACCAGCTTTGTGTGTATATACTGGGATTCTACACAGTGTTCAGCATGTGTCCAGTCCTGCTCCTATTGAAATGATGTTATATCTTCTTTGGGAGATAGAGACTTGGTCTACCACAACACTGCGTCGAATTCTCAGTGAGTACAATTCCGTGGTGTGGTGCCCTTAGTGAGTGATCAGCTGGTTCTGTTTGGCTTTCCTTCAAAATCTATACAAATCTATACTGAACATACATGCACACATGCAGATGCATGAAACCATGCATAAGCATTATTGGCTTAGACTGAATTGTAGACACAAGATAATTTTTCTGGCAATGAAAACCCACAAGAGACACTTGAAAATCTTCTAAGTTCTCCCTTATGGATCTCTCTTGTGAATACCATCCCCGAGGAGGGGCTGTGATATATCACACCAGAGTTCACAGAAAAGCGATCACCAACAGGTTTCAGAGCAGGCCTGGGTCTCCACAGCTGGTGTTTTCCTGATTCTACCATCCACACAGCTGCACGTCTAAGTTTTGGCCACCCCAAAAGTCTCTAGTCATGAAAAGTGGACTTACATGCTTAATATTCTGTATACTGGTTTTTTTCCTTTACAATGATTCATAGATTCCTGCCTTCTGGGAGGAAAATGTTGATTTACTTGCAAGATCTTAACTGAGAACTAATTCTTAGGGAAGATGTAAATAGTGCATAAAGACAAAACAAACCCAGTGCCACAATCTCAGCAGCTGCTGTTATCTGGAGTGAAGTCTTCACATGTGCTCAGCTTGACTTATTGCAAGGAGTCCTTAACAAAAGCCATTTTGCAGCATCATCTTAGGCTGCCTGGGACTGGTGCCTGTTCTGTGAAATTGTCCCTAGGAAAGGGTGCAATTCTGGTCATTTTGTAAAAAGCTTGTTCATTTGAAGGGACTGTGGGCTGAGATGTTCAGCTCCTGTGAGCTGACACAGCTTCCAGAAGCAATGCCAACTGACACCTGCTGAGGCCCTGGCACACCAAACTTTAAATGGATTTACAAGTTTGTCTCCCCAATACCAAATGCTGTGATGTCTACATCAAACAGTGAATTAGTGTGGACTGCTTCTAAATAAAAGTTTTTCTAATTGTTTCAGATACACCATCTGTTTCTGATCAAAACCATGGTCAAACTGCAAACCCTTATAAACATCATCCTAGATTTCCCTTTTGAATGAAATCAGCTTAGTACTGAAAGGTATAACTTCAACGAGTTCAGAGGTGTGGTCATTATCCAAATGTACATGAAGCTCTTCCTAGGTGAGAAGTCTCACGGGAACAGTTCTCACCCTAGTTTTCTGTTTTCACCTACCATGAAGATGGCCTTTTCTAGTCACGTTTTTTGTTTTGTTTCTAGAGAAAACTAGGCAGAAGTAGCTCAAGATTTCTTTATTATTTTCATATTAAAAAACAAATCTCAAGATTGATGGTTAAACAGATGTGAGTAAATATTTCAGTTGAAATCCTCAGAGTGTTTTTTGTTGTACTATGGGCATCTCTTCCCATCTAGATACAAGTTTTGTCTTTAACTTCAGGATATTTCCTAATATACTGACCACAATAGTGTTTGCATTCCCTAAGCAGGACTCCCTGTTCAGCCCATTCTTCTACTCAGAAATATACTTCAGTGTAGCTGGCATGAGACAAAAAAGAAAACCTCCCTTGGACCAACACCAACACATTTCAACAAAGCTTCTGATCAAAGTGCAAGGAAGAAATGAGAAACAAGAAAGGCAGCAGTTGCAACAGCTCAACAGCTATTGTGCCATCCTTAAAGAATCTATATGGTGTCTTTAAAGTATGAGCAGCATTTCAACAAAATGCCAAGAAGAAAACTTTTGTCAAGAAAGTTTAACCATTTCCGTCAGTTTAGAGGTCAAAGAGGCAGGATGACAATATATCCCAGGGGGAAAAGGCTTCCTCTGTAGGAGGTGAAGAGCAGGTGAAAGGGAGGAACGCATCTGGTTCCAGGAGTCTGGGTACCACAAGTACAATCGAACAGTATGGGTTTGTAGTGCTTTATAGAAAATATGTCTCTCTTTGTGACTGTTGCTATGACATTATGGGCAAAAGCTTGCACTTGGTTAATCTGGTATAGCTCAATTGATCATAGTTGAATACCTCCAGATGTAATAATGCGGAATCTGTCCCATTATATATTTGAACCTGAACTTAATGGATAAAAAGAAAATCCTTTGAATTGTAATAATGAAAGAATAAAGAAAGCATAATATGACTATGGTTTACACACACACACCGATCACAAGCCTGGTAATGAAACAGTGTTTACTGGCCATGATATTTTTATTTTCACTTAATCCGAAAGATTTCCTGTACGTAATTGCTTTGGAAGTTACAGCTCTAAGGCACGACACATTTTTGTGATGGTAACAGCAACGTATAGAGAGAAACATTAGCGCTCAGTGTCAAGCACACTCGAGTTTTTCAATACACTTGGAGGAAGATACTCATAAAGGCTCATCACAATGGCATGGAGGACTAATATTCCAGTCAATTAGGCTTTCTGCTTCAGATGGGACAATTCAAATGCGGATGTCTTTAAAGCACATTTTCATCCCCTTTATTGCTCACAGGAGGAAAAGAGATGCCTTTTTTTGTTTATAAAATGTAGGGCTGAAAATTGTCTGAACAGATGCTGGAGACTGTAATGTCTCACTTTCACTGTTGCAGAAACCACCACTTGGTCATCTCATGCCCCTTTCTCACTAAATCTCATATAAATATGATTATGACTTAAATTGTTATGGTTTGCAGAGGATTATAGGGGTAGAAAACATAAAGCTGGAGTCAGTCATCTGAAAATCTTCCCTTTCCCTTCATGACATTTTCTTTAAAACTTACAAAATCTTTGCTTGCTAAATAAAAGTGAAGGTCTTTGCCACCCAAATCTAAATTGAATATAATTGGATACTTGTATGTCAAAGCACTCAGACATAGAAATCCAAGTATCAGCACATCAATAGGAAGGCAATTGGGTCACAAGATAACCTATAGTATATATGATATATTTTCTTAAAGCTGTTCTCAGAATCCAAGGAATTCTTTTGTTAGACACTGAGTGGATCTCTCTTATTAAGGGGGTGTTTATAATGGTGGACAATGCAATTCAGATATAGAGCCTACACTAGTCTTCCATCAAAGGTAGAGTGAAACCTAATAACCTAAAATAAATCTCTGCAACACTTCAATGGCAGAAACATTTGAGCAATTTTTAAATGTCGTTGTGAGTATCAGAAATGTATCTGAACCTAATGGAGAGTGCAAAGGTAAAGGAGACTTTGAAACGATCAAAACCCACTTGTCCAAGTAATTATGCAGACAATTTCTAACATTTATTTTTCATGCCTAAACTAGTTAAGAAGCCTCAGCCAACACAAGAAGGACCCCTGGCCTAGTGATATGGACAGAGGGTTTCACGTTCCAACAAGGGATATAAAAATGAAATTATAATTGCAGGTGAAAGTCATACAAAATATTCTTATGAAAGGAGTCAGGAATAAAATTAAGTGATGAAATCCTAAACAGGTGAATGTCTTTCAATTTTACCTTGTCCCTAATTTAACAAGCTCCAAGTTTAATCACAATGGGTAGGGCCAGTGCTTACTGTAGAACATATCAAATCCATAATCATTTAGCTGAAAATGGGGTTATGATGACAGGCCAGCAGAGTCATTGCTAATGCTGGCTACTAAGTAGCTCAGTAAAGCCAAGTACTCGACTGTGATAAACTGAAATGTACAGGTTTTTTGATACAGTGACTTAATTTAGTACAGCCAAGTCTACAATACACTCAGACATACATAATTCTGCTTTATGGCACTCCTCACTGCAGCATATGCACAGACTTCCCTCCCTTTCCACCAAGCTATATAGATTTTCTAAATGCATGCAAATGTACCCAAGATGGCTCATTTTGTTATCAATTCCCCAAGTGCTAACATTCTAATCATTAAGTAATTGTCTCTGTGCTCTATTGACAACTCGGCCACCTTCTTGCTAATTTTTGCTGACATGATGGAGGCCTTGAAGAACTGGGTTAACCTTTCAATGTCCATTGAAGATCCACAGGTCTGATGACGATTGATTGACCTGGCCCCTATGTTAGATAAAACCTCATCAGCTTCCCAAGTGATTTGTGTAATGAGGCATCAGTAATTGACAACAGGTAAGTGAACTTAGAAGTCCCCTTCTATACTGCTCTACAAAAATAAGAAATTCAAATATCTGTAATGAGTGCAAACTTGTAAAAGTTCCATAAAATATGGATGCACATGTGTGCATTGTAGTATCATGTAGCTTACTGAACTTTCAAGGAGTAAACTGTAGCTGGCTCTCTGGATTCTTGGGTCCTCACCTAACCCTGACTACATTAAGAATAAGAATTAAATGCTCTCAGATGAGCACAGTTGCCTCTTTATGGCTTTTAAGGTAGTCTACACACCCCTACACCTGTTTTCTCAGTGGTTCTATGTGGACTAGGGACAACGCAGCATTCTTATCTCTACATGATCCAGCTCTGCTGCTCCCATTTCAAGTCATTTATACCTGCTTCCCAACAAATTTATTTAAAGCATGACTCAACTTTGCGCTCTCAAGATGTACCCCAAATGATTAAAACTATTCTAAAAAGAGAAAGGGAATAACTGAATTTGCTGTACCATAAACCTCTATGGTTGTCTTCTTTTAATTTTACATTAAATAGCTATATAACTATCCACATGGGACAATAACACAAGATGAAATAAGAGCAAATATTGCTAACAAAGAGTGATCTTCTGGCTGACTCATCACAGCCAGCCAGTGAGCATGAAACGTTCCATCTATGCAGACAGGCACAGAGCTATGCACACCAAAACCACACACACAAATGCTCAAATGAAATAGAAAGGTAACATATCTGTTGAAAATTATTTTCTCAAATAAAAAAAAAATCCCACTGAAAATTCAAGATTTTGTATCCTGGTTCATCTGTGTTAAAGCAGAAAATCTCCTGACTACCCTCTTTAGCTCTGTGTCCCTGCACTTTCTTCATTCCTTTCCATTTTTTGTGCCAAAAATACTCACAGTTTCCAGAAAACTGTGTTGGTGTCCATGTGGCCATCAGTGCTTTTCATCTGATGACATAGACAAAACTGGCAGCTCTTGTCAGAATTCAGCCAATATCATCTCACACACGTATGTGCCTTTCTGTTCAAATTTCAAGAGTCCGTACACTTTATCTTCATAGTCATTATTTGGATTTGGCATTGTAATAAAGTTCTATTGATTATAATGACAAAGAAATAGACTGTATAAAAAATAAGACATGTTTCTGTAGAAATGAGGACTTTATAGATATCCTCTTAAGGAAGAAGTAAACTGAATGATCTCATTTGCGTGTAAATTGTTTAAATGACAAACTTTAAAATTGTTTTATTTGTCTCGCAGAATTTTGTAACAGGGGTGCGAGTTGTTATTTCTTCTTATATCATGATAAAATGCATCTACTGAAAACTGGTTTTAGTTGAAATTTATAAGACTTCTCCGCATTTTTAAAACATCCATTTTAAAAGCATTTAAAATAAATAAAGGAACATCCTACTATTGCCCAACAACATCTCCTATCATAAAGAAAACACAAAATATTTTAAAATGTTACCTAAAATGAAAACAGTGTTAAATGAAATGAAACATAATGTGTAAAAGCTTAGAACAACTGAAATCAATGGTAAAGCTCTCATTGACTTCAGTGGGGAAGGGATTTCTTTAATGTTTCTTTTGTACCACAATGGGCTGTTAAAGTGCAGTCCTGATTTTATTGGAGGAAACCACCAATTGCTTCAATGGAAATGCTTAAGGGTTATCCCTTGAAAAGCAAGAACTCAATCAAACAAGACATGAAGATACACTGACAACCTTCTACTAGCCCAGTGTCAAAAGATGACAAACAGCCCCAACCCTCATGAAGTGCCAGTCTTCCTCTCTATGATGCCAGGCATAATTTTGTTTGTGATACATCTGATATTTTTTTCCTTGTCAGCCATCATGTGAATTCTGCAAAACTTGGCATAGACCTCCCTGCACCTCTGCCTTGTCCTGTTCACTTTGATGAAGCCAACCAAAGATTAGATCTTAAATTTCCATAAGCAGAAACCATTAGCCAGTTCCTAAATGCAACCAGAGACCAGTTCAGTGCAGTCCAGGAGAAAAGCTGGCTGCATTTGATTCTAGACAAAAAGTTGGAGAAGATCATGCAGAGAGGTGTTTTTGATTTGGGGTGACTGTGAGATCATTTTCCACAGCAAGCTACTGCCTGCCTTGGCTACAAAACCCATTCTTCATCATTGTCCTGCACATCATCAGTTCGCAAAAGTAGAACAGTGTAAGTACCTTTTTGTTGCTTCTTCCCGTTTTTGAAGAGTCTTGAATTTATTTAAAATAAGGCAGAGATCCGAAACATAAATACGGAAAACATCTAATAATTCAACATATCAGCATACTTTTAATAAGGTCAGAAGTGTCTTGAAGCCTAGGATCTGAATCTATCACACATATACAAAATGAATAACCTAAGCCTATAGGAGATATATTTTTTCTTAAGATACCCATTACTTTCTTTTTTTTTAGCATTTCTATCTCTAAATAATTAAGTTTCCCTACTTTCAATTTGGTGATTGGATGTAAATTTTTCAACTTTATAATAATCTTGGTATTCAATTATATTTATCTGCCTATATCAAAACCATTGTATCAATATGGAAGCAATAGATTGAAATTATTGTAACATACATACATGCACATAAGTATTTGTATACACTCTGTAAAAAATCCTGGTAATAAAAAAGCATATATAATGGCAACTTCTACCCATCATTTCAAAACTTGAGTGTTAACATAATGAACTTCCGAATTTGCTCTGTAGAGGAAAATGTACCTATCAGAGATGTCTAATATGTAATAACATTAAAAATAATCTAACTGCATTTGTCTTAAAACTATTGGAAATAGAAGTTTACCAGCTAACTGAAAACAGAAACATGAGGTCTTGATTGAATATATTACATGTAAAGTACTGATTTTATTGCTAAAATATGTTGCATTTTCTATATTAGATGGTATGCAATAAAGAAAAATCTAAACCACGTGATAATGTTTATGTTAACAACCAATAGTGAAAAAGAACATGTATTAGTTAACTAAGAATTCATCAATTTTATATCACTACATATATTTTAAAACTTTATCCAATAACAAAAGTTTGGGAGAAAATGTTGGTAGTTGAAGTGCCACAGACTTCACACGGATACCAAGTATATGGGTATCATTTTCAAGAGCACTAAAATGATTTAGCAGTTTGAGTCTGACTGACTTTCAAAGAAAACCTTTTAAGCAGTTTATGTAGCATGGATCTGCTCCAGAGCACACATACAATGGGAAGTCAATGGAAAGATTCATACTTCCTTTAGCTGCCTTAGATATATACCTCGTTCAAATATATTTGCTGCATTCCCACAGCTTATAGGCTGCAGTGATGAAGTTGTAACTCTGGTGTAAGCGTGGGTCTGCTGAGCGAATTCATCACATGGGTTCTATCTTTGGCTAATAGGAATATTAAAAGTAGCTCTGTGTATGCAATATTGTGTTCAACACTAAATTTCCTTTGCAAACAGCTGCACATTTTCTCTGTTGGCTCTACCCTAGAACAATTCACCTCGATGAAATCCTCGACAGTAGTGCAAAGGAAACCTAGGAGTTACTTGAATAACAAAGGACCTGTATTTCTTAACTTAATCATACCCAAATCTCAGTTTTAGGTTGAAAGAACAATGAATCATGCAGCAAGTGTTGGGTGAGAACTATTTGTGGTTATGTTTCCACATTAAAACAAGGTAGGTGTGAAGATTCCACAGAACTAGTAGGACCAACACTCCCAGTAACACCCCTTCCTATCTGCTGGTTCCTATTACCATAGGCAAAGCAGAAATCTGGCATCCGTTACTAACGACACTAAGTAAACTTGGTGCTTAATCAATCTAATAAAGAATGTTGTTGCCTTGGGCAATTGCTTATGTATGTTGCCTACCCACAGGACCACCAAGCTGAGCATCAGCAGAATTCCGTCTTTGGCTCAACCCACATGTGCTCATGTTTTCCTGTTCCTAATGTAATTATTTTAAGACCTTCACCCCCATATAAAGGGTTTTTTGGTCATTACAGTTTTCTTAGAGGCGATCTCTTCAAATCTCTTTCACTATCTCATGACCTATCTCCTTAAGCACTTGATCTGAAAACAAACATGTCGGTCCAAAAATAATTCCTCCTCTGTATGGCAAAGGTACCACCACAGGCTGTTCCTGATGTAAAGCTGGGAAAAGAACTGTCTCCTGTGTCAACATAAATTACTTTAGGCACAAGACTAGAAAGACATCAAGCTCCTGTACTGTTGTACTTTTTCTAAATAATTATTCATGAAAGTAGATCATGCTCACTCTCTCCTGCTCCCACCCACCCCACTCTGTCTTTGACCAGGGATTCTTGTATGAAACCTGAGAAATTTCCATGAAAACAGTTTTGTGAAACCTGATGTTGGTTTCACTAACAGGTACAGTCTGGGCTGTTTTCAGTGACAAGTGTTCTCTGAGAAATTCCCAGCTGGCTCTTTTGCAATTCCCAGAACAGTGCCCATAAATTTAGATCTGTATTCCCTTGCTTGATATATTCTTGACTCAATACAATGGTTTGAGCTCAGTAGTAGCAGCTTCCTTAGATTCAGTTTTCTTCTATACTTCTTCCCTAGATTTCCTTGGAACTGAGAGGCTGAGGGGGCTTCCTTTTCATGATCCCTGTGGAAGGGAGAAAAGGCTGGCCTACAGATCAGGTATTCTCAGATAATCTGTTAAAGGAATAAATTGCTCCTGAAAATTTTCTACCAAAGGTTTGCACCTTTTACAAAGGGGAGCAGACTTAAGAGCACTTTCTTGCTATTTCCTAGTGGAGAAGGGTCTCAGATCCAAGAAGAGCAGGATGGTCCCCAGTGGATCTGCAGGGGATGCAAAGCATGAAAGGCACTATGAAGGCCACATTTTCTTCCCACATAGATCCATAAATACATGGGGTTTATTTTGGACAATATGTTGGGGCAAGGTCCCTCTCTTGAAGTCTCTGTGTCAGATAAAACCCAGTCTTGCAGAATCAAATCACGGCTCTCCTTCTCCAAGTGGCACTTTGAGATGGTACTTTGCATTGCACTGAGGTCACAGGGTGTAGGAGGAATTTATTAGAGACTACGTTAAACATGCTGCTGCCCCTCGTTTTCTACTCATGCAGCACAAACCAATTGTTATCTAAGAACAAAATGAAAGCTTCAATATAATTCTCTGCTGTGATTAAAATATCTTCTTGCCAGGCAGGCTAGTTGCTGTCTAATGACAACAGCAATGCCTGAGATCCTCAGTGGAAGTGCACACAGAGACACTGTTTCCATCTGTGGCAAGGAGCAGGGTTCCTGGCTGCACCCCACAAGTCCCCTCGCCCTACCACACAAGGTCCATGGGAAGCTTGTCTCCACAAGGACTGACTCTACACTCCAGCTTCATTAGAGACATAATTTTTGCCTCTGCTCCCTACAGCTTTTTCTAAAAGACCTGAAAACAATCAACCAGAACCAAAGGATTTATTTTTATTTTAATACCTTGACAACTGACTGACTTCACCTTGCGCTGACAAGTCCTCCTGTCATCAGCATTGCTACCTGCTCCGCTGATGAGATTTCCACTTTTTGCTCCCCTGAGTTTCCATGGAAATAGTTTTTTATTGTTGTCAAGGATGGACAATCTAAATATGTTTTAGAGAAGTATAATATAAAAACTTTGCAGAAGAGACTTGTAGCTGTCAACTTCTTCCAGCAAGATTTTGTTTCTTTCTTGGTTTTGTTGTTTTTTTTTTACATGAGTAGATTTAATGTTTGTGTTAAATCATCAGTGGTGTTACAAGAAAATAATATATTAACATACTTAGAAATAGAGAAAGTCTATGAGGAGATTAAATTTCAGAAGAACACAGATAACTTTCAAGCACTTTGGTATAGATGACATTTTCACCGTTGGAAGGTAGAAAGGGGAAAAGGTAATCAATATTATTCAAGGCTCATTTAGGTAAATAAAATTTTAATAAACAACCTAATATTTTTTTCTTAAAAAAAAAGACTTTATTGCCAATTAATATTTATAGGGCCACATTACCTCTAACAGTTCTGTAAGTGCACAGCACAATTACTTTGCATGCAGTCTATGTATTTCCAGGACTGGGACTATCAGAAGTAAAGACAAAAGAATCTCAAAATCTCACCCATTTCCAAATGTTTTCTACAAATACCTGAACTCCCAATCCACTTCTTATGCTTGCAAAACTCCTCACTTTATTTAAACAAGAACTCAAATTCATCTGTAACTCACCCAGGCACAGAGCCACGTCCTTTGTCTTTATAAAAAAATGAAAAATATGAGAATTCTTTGACTAGCTCATAATTTCCTGAGTATCCACAAACATTAAGCATGTTATATAAGCTACATTAAATTTACTGTTGAGATAGGATATTAAAATAATGTTTTAATATAAATTACTCCAAACAAGTGTGATGTTTTAGTAATGATGACATTCTTCCTATAGATTATCTCAGGCCATGTACAGAACTCTGTAGGGGAGAGACCATCCTCTGCTGCACAGTCCTGAATGGCTCAAAGCAAAAGCATGAGAAGTTAGATGTAAATTTCTAGGACTGCTCCACGAGGGACTTCATAATGAAAACTGACACTAGAAGAGCTGTGTGTTATTTTTTATTTCACTTCACTCATGACTTTTTTTTACTAGGCTTTGATTTGTATCTCATTATTTCTAATGATTATGCCCCATCCAAAAGTGAATTATGTCACTAGAGAAACTTTAGTTTCATTCAGTAGACTTTGAATTGGAATGTTAATTTTGTATTTTCCTATGCTTAACTTTATTTTAAAATATAATTGTTATGTAATGCCTTCAGCACAGGGGCATGGGACACGTTTCAACTGAAATTATTTTTAAAGATTTGTATTAATCTTTTAATGTATTAATAGACTGCATCATCTTTATATGCCTTTTATAAAATGCATATATTAATGTTATTCATATGCACAGTTTAAAGTTTACATATACAACACATGTGCCTAGAATAGTAACATACCTACTCTCCTTTTTTATTTTCTGATTTTTAAAATGCAATGGGCTTTTTTTACTAGAGCCAGCCTGGACCTGGTATTAAAATCTTATTCTGTGTCTCAGAAATGTGGCATTGGATGAATTTCCTCTTGATTTTCAAAATAAACTTTGTGTTAATTTGTAATTTTCTATTCAGCAGCTGATGAAAATTGACAAATGGGAATTTCCTGTGCAATTTGTGCTTTTCCAGTGTTATTTCTATGCCTACGACCGATTAATACAAATCACATTACAAACCTCAGCTTCCATTGATGCTGTTTGCACAGTCAGAGCTTTCATATAATTTTACTATTTGATAGATAGATGTTAGGTATTTAAGTCTCGGGATTTTTTTTTAACAGGTATTCTAGCCCAACAACAGTAAAATGCCCTTCCAAAAAGTTTTCCCACCTTAATTTTTTGATATGGCCTTTTTTATTTTTGTGCAGCTAAAGAAAGGGGAAAAAAATTCCTTACGTGTGTGGCTGGTGGAGAATGGTAAGAAAAACCTGAGCAGAGTGGGGAGCATGGGGAATCTTTTTCAGATGTTGCGATGTGAAGGATTTTCTCTCTCATCTCCCAAACCCTGTAGATGGAGCCCTCCACTAAGATCTTGCTGTATCTCTAGCACAGATTGACTTCTTTTGGGTTGATGATGATTGATCGTGTTGTTTTCTTCATTACTTTAAACCTAATCAGTGCTTGGTGTAATTTGAGTAATGATTGCTCATTATTGGCAATTGTGAAGTTTAAGGCTTTCTTCATTTTACCTCACAAGACAGCCAGTTGGGAGATGCTCGTACATCCCCACTTGGGCAATGTTTGAGGTAAGAGAAGGGGGAACCATCACGAGTGATAGGCAGTAGTGAAAGCTTTCTGCAAGTTTATTACTGCCTGTGTTCTGGGCAGGGGGCTCCTGGTCTTACCCCTATGATCAGCTCTGATCATGAAAAAATGAGTTTCTTACCAGACTATATCATTTAGGCCTTACTGAAATTCCTCAGTTCAATAAATCATGCTGTTTCCTAATAATATGCTTTATAAAGTGATACGGATGGATTTGCAAATAAAAGGGGTTTTTATTTCCCAAAAAAAATGGAAAGAAGAAAAGATAATGAATGAGGATCATACACAGGCCAAAACTATATTGTTTCTCATTATCCAAATTCTGCTGCTAACTTTGTTATTTTGAATTAAGAATAAGGGGAATTATTGCACAATGGAGTGGTTGATTTACAGGCGTTAAGCTTGGTAAGCAGAGAAAAAGATGTTAAGCTGTTTAGTACCCGGAGGACACACCATGGGAGTCTGGCTAAGCCCTTCGTTTGTGCTGAAATTATGCTAAGGACATAATGAAAATCTATATAAATCAGAAAATTTCAGATTCACAGTTCTAAGAGTAAGGACAGGTTTTTTCTGGGTCTACTTCCACAGGTACAGCACTATCTAAGAGTAAATTGTTACATGTAATGATTTATTGAAACATAACAATAAAGAAAAAATGGACCCTTTCCATATTATTGGTAATTTTGACCAATTGTTTCAGCCATATTAAGCCAAAAGTCACATGTGATGCCTCGTGAAATGTTTTATCAAATTAAAAAGTGCTGTGTAGTTCAGTTGAGATAAAATATATGGTGCTTGCAATAGATACCACCGTTTTATCCATTCTGTTTTCAATGCTCTTATGTTTGCATTGACACAAATCATTCAGAAAATATGTTACTCAGAAATTTAATTAAAACATTGGGTTTTTCTTCAGTTGGCTTTCACATCCATAAAAAAATTTGCACTAAACATAAAACATATGAACCTCAATTTGTTCTACAGTAAACCAGCTAATTCTGAGGTGAAAAGGTGTCCAGAGACCTCAATGGAACTTGCATGGAGCGATTCTCTCTCTGTAATTCCACAAGGCATTTTGTAGTAGAGAAAGCAGGGATGCTTTCTCTCTCTACCTTCCTGAGCTGACATCTAACAGCCAAGAGCATAGTATCAGTGACACACTCAGTAACTGAGGTGCCTTCAAATGAGGGGGTTATGTGTTTCCTACCCGACATGATCACACTCAGCCTTAGGGGCAGTTTCCGTGCATGCAGCAGCACTGATAGAAAGAGTCTTAGCAACAGACCAGGCGCTTGCTGGAGGGGACAAGATATCTCATTTGCTTAAGTTAGACCAGAGGACCCCAGCATGGATAAAGCTCGGGTTCTTTTTTTTTCTTTTCTTTTTTTTTTTCTTTTTTTCTTTCTTTTTTTTTTTTTTTTTCTGGAAAGAGATGCTGCCTCCTATGACTATGCAAGTAAAAATAAATACATTCTGATATTATAACATCACAATAATGTGATCGTTTGAATTCATACTGAGAACAGTAAAAACAATATGCTTTCTGATTGAATTATTCAAGCTCTTAGCTTTTAAGTTTCAATTATAGATACAAACACTGTACGCAAGAGAAACTGAACAATAAACAGCGTTTTCTAGCTGGAGTATAAAAAGCAGTGAGTTGGGGAAAATGATTTTTTTAAAGATGAAAGTGTAGCCCATCATTAAGATCAAATGTATGAGAGTAGAAGCTCTGCAAAGCACGGTGTTGCTGTAGTACGCTACTCCAGATGTAATACTACAGACTTCCTTGGCTATGATTCCGACTTACTCAGTAATTACAAGCAACAAAGAAAACAGGCGTATGATAAGTGTATGCTCAAATACTGAGTTTAGATGAAAAGTAATATGCAAAACCATTACAGTAAGTAGAGAAAGCAAAAAGATGTTTTAAATTCTTCTTGGAAATGCAAAAAAATACTGCATGCTTTAAACCAAAACAAAACAAAAACCAACACGAATGGTTTGCCATTGTTTGTAAAAATGCACAGGGACATAGCAAAGGCTGAGTGTGTGTTTGTGTCTGTGTGTTTTCTCACATAAGGATTTGTACTAACACTATTTATGTCTCAGAAGGCTTTTGCAAAATATGTTCTAGTCTTATGTATGCAGAAACACACTATATATTGGAACATATGTGAACAAAAATAAATAAGAATCATTCAATTTAATAAAGATTAAAACCATAACAGAAAAACAGGATATTTATAGTCCTAAATTAACTCACCATGTTGTTACTATAATCCGTGTTACTGATTCTACCCCCTTGAATGATTCTGTGATCTTCTGTCTTCGTTTGGGGACTGATGCTACAAGCACGTGTGCATGGATTTATACTTTCTTTAATAATCTCACAGAATCCAATGGCATTGTCTCGATGGCTGGTCCTGTTGACCTGATGAGGCAAAGCCACGTATGGCTGTTTAACTTCATGTGCTGTGAGAAGCCATACTTGGGTCAAATGTTGGGGTTACTCTTTCAAAACGTATGGAACTGAACCACCTAATGTTTTAGCTGCTCTCATGAGTTTTCTCCTTAACTTCAGACAAAAAAATATTGCAAGCCTCAGAAATAGTTATTAGCAAATTCACTTTTTATAGAGTTTGTCTTTTTGGATACATTTTAAAATACAGAAGAGGTCCTTTTCTGTGGCAGAATCCAAAAAATCAGTTATTTTGAAAGTTTAATTCTTCCCCCAAAAGCCACATTTTGATGAAAACTATTCATGGCCCAAACCATTCAATCTTCTGCAGTGCCTAGAAATATTTTGGCCATAGAGGCACATTAGAAACTACTGCTTCTTCCCAGTGAGTTCCTAGAGATATCAGAACCATTAACTCCTAAGTACCGCTCAGACTGGTTTCAGATGTCAACGCAGCCCTCTCCCTCTCCAGCTCTTGGCAACTCACTTCTGCTCTGGCAGAAAACTCATGAGAAAAGAAATGGTTTTGTCTGACAGGTCAGCTGAAGCTGCTCCTTGGTGATTCCTTGGGTGGCTGCAGAAGTGCTCACCCAGGCACAAGCCAGGGCTGGCAGGAGGTTGGTAAGCTACGGAGAGGTAAGGTTTGGAGTTGGGAACAAGACTTCTTTACCTCGCAGGGTTGGTTTATACTGAGTTAAGCTCTTCAACAAACCATAGTCTAATTTAACTTTAATGGCACTCGCTTCTCTCATGGTGTTTACTTTTAGCCTGAAAGGAGAATAGCAAACTAGTTGGAGAGCCAGAAATATATAGGACAGTTATGTTTCACAGTTCTATTTTGCATAAGGAAATACCCATGGAAGAGATTAACATGGTTGAATCTACCTTTTTTCTTTTTTTAACATGCACTTATGGTGATTTTTTTATATAAGTAAATAAATTATATGACCAGGTTACATTTAAATAAATGGCAGATGCGTAAAACTAGGCGTGAGAGGTGTAGATATGAGCACAAACTTAAATATTAAGAGCAATTTTTCCCTTTCTAATTGAATTCTTATTTGAGATGTAATTTCTTGGTGAGTAATAGGTATATATGCAGACACGTACACATACCCATAACTAAAGAACTTCTAAAACCAAGATTTCCACTTTTTGGCATATTTTTCATCATTTATCATCATGATTAGTTTTAGATTAGCCCAATATGTATTCCCATTTTAAGCTGTTTTGAAGGAGATTCAATATTGATTGCACGTGTTTTCCCACATCAACATGAACAGAAAATGAATGATAAATACACTTTTTATGGATGTTTTGAATACTGCAACATTTGGGGGTTAATGAAGGTAAAGGAAAAGCTCTCAGATAGAATCATTGGCCTTCTGCCACAAAACTAGAGAAATAAACCGGAGCTGTAATTTCCAGTTCTGAAAGAGCTGAAACGAGAGCAAAACTCCAGGTCTCCAAGCACAGCACAACACCCTGCACACAGACTGGTCCTTATGATGGAAAGCCATGAAGTGGTACTACCCAACAGAAACCATGGTTTAGTGGCTGCAGTGGCATTCCTCTTTTATTTGTACATATTGGAAGAAGAGGAGGTGGATGGATGATACCATATGTCAGAAATAATTACAATGCTATTGAGTCTCAGTATGACAAAGAGGAAAGTAATGACTTTGGCTAGGGCCAGAGAGAATATAAAGCAATATTTTTTGGAAAAAAACAAAGGTCAGTGTCTGGGAAGAGCACCAGAACTGGGCCTGGGTGAAAATAGCAAATTTTGATGCCAGTTCTGGTTTTCAAGCAAGACAACAATCTACACTGCTGATAATTCATAGGAAATGTCAGTTATCTATTTGTTGCATCCTGGAAGAAGCCAGAAGTGTCTTCTCAGCTGGATTTCCACATTCCAGAGCTGACTGACATTTATATGTGATATCATTCAGATGCAAAACCATACTTGCTGCTCTTAGTGTACTTCTCCAGGCTGAGACTTCAACATAACACAGAAGGAACCCATAAAAATGAATCGCAGGAGGATTAGCTTTTGAGGAAGCAAATTTTCAAGAATCAAGACACAACTATCTTCCCTTTGAAAGCCGTAAGATTCTCCCACCAGGTTCAACAGGTCTCCCTGCTTGCACAAGCTACTTTTTTTCCAATGACCTGATGAGCTGTAACTGCTGGGGAGATATTTGTCAGTCCCACTCCTGCTTCTATGTGAAGACAGCTCTACCACAGAGAAATGAAGTCTATTTCCACATGGGTCATTGAGATCAGGAAGTCTTGCAGCACGGAATGTTAAAGCAATCCCTTTCCCCAGGAACTGGTCATATAGATCAATGGTCTGCTGCTCTGTCCTAGCTTTTGCCAGCTTTGCCCATTGGTCATTGCCAGCTGGGCAAATGTGTCTGAATTGATTATTGAAAAACTCCTATATGTTTTGAATGCATTCGATTTGTTCCACTGAGCAAAGAAAATTTAGCTAAAGGACTGCACGTTTGTCTTGAGAGATGATTAACAGGGTAATTTGCATGAGAAATTGGTGATATCCTGGAACAGGAAAATATTGCAGCAACACACCCCTGCGAGACAAATGAAGCCAATCAGATGAGCATTAAGAAGCTGAGAGTGATCCTTGCAAGACTTCTTTAAAAATCAACAACCAAACTGATTGGAAAGTTGAGAGGCCTCACTAAAATACACTCTACCTTTGCTAAATCTCTCCTGCCAGAGAATTTTTTGTCTCCAAAGTTCCTAAGCATTCCCACTGGGAATGAGCAGCAAATATGAGCTATTTACTAGAAGTCAGCTAAGGCAAGCTGTATTTCCCAAAGCTTTCTTAAAAATGTTCAGTCCTATCTAAAATGACAGCCAACACTGTGCAGCAGTAACATTTAGTACAGGGCCAGATCAGAAGAACGAGGCCAATTTGTACCAGATGAAGAGCCTGCTCACAGAGGTAGCCTGCTGGTACAGAGCTGTGTCTCTGACTGCACGGACCTGACAGCTCCCACCCCAGCCCTCCAGGAGCTTTGCTGATAAAGGGATTTGGGAACATTTTTGGACCAGTGGGGGCTCAGTGGCAGAAATTTCCCCAGCTGTATGAAATTGCCAAAATTGTTCATTCTCAGACTCCCTAATCACTCCCTTGGCAATGGAGACAAGTTGTGCAGAGGTAGCTGAGCAGTTTCTGAAGGACATCATGGATCCTGTAGCTGTCTCCTATAGCAGGAGGCTGCTCTCCCTGTTTGAACTGGTCCCGTTCACTCCTACCCCCCTAGGTTTTTCAGCATTGCTGTATAAGTATGTTCAGTCATGCCACGTGACATTAGAAGGTCTGCCAAGTGGGTCTGCTTCTAAGGCTGAATTATTCTAGTGAGAGCAGACTAGTCCATCTCCCAGACCTTCTCCCTCTCCTCCTTGCTAGCCAATGCACCCATAACATAAATGGTTTTCTCCAGACCAAAGGGCAATATTTTGTGAAGCTTCTTGTTCAAATCCTGGTAACATATAACTTGCAAGCATGAACTTTGACCCTCCCTGCGCTTGGAACATTTCTCTTTGGCAACTGAGAGTATTTTTCCATCCTGATGATGACTTAATTAAATAAATCTTTTAGGCTGATATGGTTGCCTCTAAGTTTCATTCCTTGGCTGAATGCCCCTTCTTCTCCAAAGTACTGTCAAGTATGGATAGGACAGCATGGGAAAAAGAAGATTCTGGTCCCCAGTACTGTTCTTGTCACCTTATGCTAGCGGAAACCAGAGGCCTTAATTTGAAGCTATAACTGCAGGAAAAAGAACTAGAATGGGACTAGGACTACCCAGAGGCAGGATCAGTATGAAAATTCTCTTTAAAGAAAGTGAAGGAAAGAGCTGAAAATATGCTCCTTTTATAAAAGACACCAAATCTTTGTAATGTCAGTGGGAGCAGCTGCATGCTTCAAAGAGAAGCAAACATATTCAGTTCAGCCCTTTAGACAACAGTGCTCCAAAGGAGAAACAACAATAACTATTTATTTTATACATATTGGTGCAATACGGAGTGTAATACTGAATGTCATCTCTTATCTGCCATGAAAAGACACGACCACCATAAATACCTGAGTGGAAATGATCCTCTGCAATCCTACATCATCTTTGTTGTATGGAGTCATTTCCTTGTCTATTTGCTCAGATTATATGCCCTTGAGCAGCATGTCAGAAATCTGAACACTGATTAAACCTCACAGCTGACCTAACCTACTGGGAAGAAATGTTCATGTATTAAGCAGAATAAATTCTGCCCAGCTATAACCGTGAAACCCAAATACTATTCAAAATAGGCCAAGCACAGAAACCCAGATCGAAACCATTTGCTCTCACACGAGGTCTAAGTCTAGATCCAAATTTTGCTATATAACAGCAACAGTAATAGTGCAGCTTCAACGTGGCCAAGAGCCAGTTCTTTGGGGTCAGAAAGATGTCATGAGATTTAAGATAAAATGAGAATTATTTAATGCTAATGATATATACTTTATTCCACTGGTTTGGGGTTGTTTTTGTTTGGGTTCTTTTGTTTGTTTTTGGTTGGTTTTTTGAAGAGCTGACTTTGGAAAGGCAAACCCAAGCTTTCCTGATGCACGTCAACTGTGAGACCACGCATTCCTTATTGGTTATTTATGAAAGACTTTCCTGGCTGACTCTTGGAGTCCTCCTTATCAGTTTAATCATAATTAGTTTATTATTGCTCACTGTAAAGTCTAGGAAATCAAATTCCAAGTACAACATGATTTAAAGAGCTCGTTCTATAATTCTGCTCTCAGCGTCCTCTCTCTATGTTTTCAGATGGCAGGGAAAACTCCCTGGAACTCAACAATGTTCAGAAAATTGTTTTGATTAGTAAAACTGTTATCCAGTCCTCTTGCTTGATCCCCAGTTGATTGACTTAGAGATAAAGTTTAAGTCCTGAAATGCTCAGCAACTACAAGGTGTATGACACAGCCACCCCTCGAGGATTCAAGCATTTTACAAACTACTTCCAAATGGTGCTCCACAGTTAACCCTGCTTAAAATGCAAGCCACTCCAACAGGTGGAAGCAGTTTTCTACTGCATATCTCCTCTGTCACGTTAAGAAGGGAATCGTTTGAATCACAAGCACCACAAAATACAGTGAATGTCGTTGTTTAGACTTCAAAACACTGAACTGAGCTGGTGTTTTTCACTGTGCCACTGGCCAGAAGGCAGTGGTGTATGCATGGGAAGAAAACCACATTTAACCTGGTGCACCAGTGTTCCCCCATCCAGTGAGTCCAGGCAACACAAAAGCAGATATTTACCTTTTTGGTCTTTGACACTTCTTTCATGAAATGCACTAGATTAATCTGTCTCTGCAGAAGGATAGTTCAGAACAGCTTTTGGTGAATTCACCCTTTTGCCACCAATATTTTTGGTGGGGGCATGTCTTCCCACATAGAGCAAAAGCTGCCATGGATATGCCCTGGGATGTTCCTGAGCCTCAGCAGTTTGCAGAAGATATGCAGCAGCTCAGTGACTCAAGCCCAGTTTTAACTGAAACAAATGAAACCACTATTCCAGTATTTCACAGCAAAGGGATAATGGAATTCCAGCCTAAGTTTGTAATCGCAGGCATATATAAGGTTAAAGTGGTCAGCATATATAAGGTTAAAGTGGCTTTAACATGGATTTTGTGTAGACATTTTGATTGTAAAGAAAGAAATTCTGTAACTGACAAAAACTATGAAAATAATACGGAGTTATCAAATGTAACCATTTATGGCAGGAAATATCTCCTCTGATATATCTTCTGTATTTCCAGAAGCAGTGAACATACATATTAAAAAGGAATTTGCCTGAAAGCATGTGATTAGATAACCCATCTCATATTTAATGTTAATTTATGAGCATTAGGCAAGTTCTTATGAAGCCTTTTTAAACCAATTCATTGCCATGGAGCTGATCATTTATATCAGTCCTTGTGCTCAGGTAGTAAAATTCCATAATTCACTTCACTTCACTAGATAACTCTCTTAGCAGAAGGCTTCACTAGCGCTCAATATATTATCATCAATACTAAGGAATACTATTATTTCTCACTAACAGCATTATTCATGATGAATGAAGATGCCCTGTATCTGCTACTGGTACCTTTGATGCTAAATAATCCCATTCTCTCTGATCACAAAGGCACGTGGCTGCTCAGAGGAACATGCAGATTCAGCAGTTCTGTGCTTTAGTCTCAGCTCTCCACTCACTCCCAAGTCTCTTCTCAAACTCCTAATATTGTGGTAGCCACTCAGTGACAAAGCAAAGCTTGACTTTGTTGCACCAAGAGCATCCACCACTTTGTCCTGTTCTCTGTCAAAGCCTTTTGCCAGTAATTGGGGAATGAGTCAATGTGAAGACATGCAGGACACTTGCACCTAGGAAGTTGTGGGAATCCAAGACCCATGGAGCTGGAGCTGTTGGCACAGGGATTATATTGGAAAAGTTATAGAGATATAGACCAAACATTACAGCCTTTATATCTGTACATGGCTATAAAGAGAGCACAAATCCTGGCACAGCCCAACACCACCCTTGCTTTCAGGTGGTATTTCCAGCCAACTGGTTCATGTAAGTCTGATTTTAAGTATGATTCACTTGATTTATCATTTCAAAGTTTCTAAAACATTGAGATTGTGAAAGGGCAAAGTGTTATTAGCATTACAAGAGGGTCTGAAATACAAAACCAGATTTGGATTTTATGGCTTTGCCAAAGCTGGGATCTGAACATTCAGTTCAGTTTAGTCTGTAGGCAGGGACTCACTCTGACGTTTAGATCTGCTTTCTGGTTTCCAAATCCACTCAAAGTCTTGGTTTCTTTAATATGCATTGCAAAAGTTCAGATTCACTTCACCCAATGACCCTGCAGTGCTGCTGTGGCACTGTGGCCAGCTGGTGTTCCAGGCTCACAGCCACATCTGTGCTTTCTCCTAATGTCCTCACCATTGGTTTGGAGAGCTACATGGAACCCAGAAGCTTCGAGGACCAAAGGAATGAAAGACACCAGAATACAAACATCGATGTGGGGTTCAACATGGCATTTGGTCAAAGGACATCTAGCAATGCTTGTACTAAGAATATATTATAGGCTTGTGAAGCCATGCATAACTCAATAAAATAATTAATACATAAAGCATGCTTCATATATACTTGCCATGAACTAATCTACATTGCAGAATAGTCCTATAGGTGGGATAAATCTAATCTAGCACTAGCAGTCTTTTGGGAAGCATCTCCTTTCACTGAGTAGGGAAGAAAGAGGAAATGCCCATTCCCTTTCAGGTATTCTGCAGAGCTTGATTCAGATGAGGCATCAATTAGCATTTCTCTTGATGAATATTTGACAAACTATTATTTAAACTATTTCCACTGCCAGGTCTTTGGGAAAATTACACTCAGTGCCAAACAGTCTGTTAAAATCTTGCCTAACAAGTCTGCACATTCCACACTTGAGAATTTAAGCAGATGCTTTATAGGGCTAAGAGAAAGAGCTCCCTCCCAGCGTCCACCGTGGAATTTCAGGTTGCTTTAATGATGTCCAAATTCCTTCCCACCAGACACATTTCTTACCAAATCATGAATAAAATACATCTTCTGCTCAGGCATGAAAACACAGAGGAGAAAACACATCAGTCGTGATGTCTTAATGAGGCTGAGAGCTAAAAGGTACGAATTAAGATCCACAAACATAAAAGCAATTTGCTTTTTGTGGGCTGTGTCTTCTGTACGTGCAGCTCCTAATGTTAGCTATCACACAGCAGTAAAGTTTGAAGATGTAAATATTCTATTATTAAAGTGATGTTTGAAGACTGAATGCAAATAATGCTAAATAAAATGTTATAGTTGTCTAGTTCTTATTGCATTAGGAAAAGAGCAAACAGGTAATGCCTGATACTGGTGAAGACAAGGATTAAAACATGAATTCAGAGCATTTGAAGCTGAGTAAATCCTTTTTAAGAAAATCTGTTTCCCAAACCCAATACTCAATGACTATGGACAATCTCTAAAGTGCTCTAGCCACCAAATAACTGAAATGTGGTAGAAACTGCTATTTCATGAGATTTCTGCCATTCGGGCTGCAACCTTACAAGGACAGGTTTTGTGAGATCCCAGTCAGAGGAAGGCCAGGGAAGAAAGATCTTCTCTTCTGAATTGAAAGAAAAGATGAAAGCCTGGGACAAATTCCACTCAAGGAGTGAAATTTCACTACCTTCTCGTCACATTCACAAGACTATTTCCTTTCTAAAATGTAATAAAAGAAAGCAAAATAAAGTAAGACAAAATGAAGTATAGTAATGCTTGCTGATTCCTTATAACTGAGGATGGAGGACTACGGGTTGTTAAGATTTACACAGTACTTTCCAAGCCTTGATCTGTGATGTTTAAAAATAAAATAATATTTTACTCAAAATTCCATCTATGTTAAGAGATCTGTTTCCTTTGCAATGTCTGCCAATAACTTCAGGCAGTTTGATGGGGGACTGTGGTGGCTGTGTGTTCCCAAGTTAAGGCAATAACCTCGGAGCATACAAAATCACTTCCCATACTCCCTGAGCTCCTGACCAGTGTGACAGAGATGGCTACAACATTGTCCTTCTCTACCAAATTTCAAATTGAAACAGCAGTCATCTATTCCTCTTCATATCACTTCTTGCTTATACTAGAAGGGAATTAAACAAAAAGCATAAATAACCTAGAATGAACACAGCCAGACACATTTTAGACCCAGCGTGCCTCACCATATTGCTCCGCAGTCATTCAAAGATGAGGAAATCATTATTATGAAGATAGAAGTTTGCTTGAATAGTTAAACTACTGAATTCTGTAAAACCCCCTCTTTCACAAAGCTAGATAGTTTTGTGTTTCCATACACAGAGAAATCCTTTCTTCACTCTATCCCAATGGACAGGTCAATGAACCGGGAATTCAAACACATGGGTTCCATCACTATGAGAGCACTAAGTGATATTGTGACTTGTCACTTCACCCCTCTGTTCCAGTTTTCCCACCTGCAGACTGGTATCAACACCTAATTATTGTCTTTGGCCCAGGGGACCAATGCTGTGGTCCCAAGGTGGTGTCAGGAAGGCCAACACGTCCTGCCCAAGGTCAACTTCGAGAAGGAAAAAATCTCTCTTCCCCTATTGTTCTTCACCACACTGCCTCAACTCCATGGGCAGTTTCTTCACAGGTATCCTGAAAGCTTGGATATTTTTGTGGTATGACAGAATGAGAAGAGGAAAGTCCTTCTGAGCTCCTCATTTTGGTATCTCATGTCAATAAACCTTGGCAAAAACCTTAACTCCTGTGAACTCGACCATTCACCTCTAGACCAGTCTGTAACAGGTCTTGAATTTTTCACCTAAGGAAGGAGTTGAGCAGTTTTATAACAGAAAAAATCTATTTTCAGAAAATTTTTAATATTTTGAGAGTTTTTAACTTTATACTGAACATATTCTACAGATCAACATTGTGTGTTTTTGTAAGACTAGATACAAAGGGTTGCCCTGATTTTTTAATTTCCACATGAAGTACCAGCTCTGGATACTTCCTGCACAATCACCAATTACCAAACAGGTAATTCAGTAGCATGAATGAAAAGGTTAATTTTTTCCTTTCATTATGATAAATAATAATGACACCTAAACCAGAGCAGTTCCAGAACCACTGGTAAAGGATGAAGCTGACGGTAAGCATATTGAGGTACCACTGGGCCCAGATCCCCTGTACAAATTAGCACTGGTTCCCAGCTTTGCTAATGAACGGCTGTTACACTTTGCAGCTGGAGGTTTCTGCTGCATCAAATTCTGAAAGAAATTTTGGGGTAGAAGAAGAAGATGAGAAGGAACAGGCCCAGAGACTGAGAAAGCCTAGTTATTGCAAGAGACCATCATTTGGACGTTTCCTTTAAGAGTGAATTATATATGATAATGGCTTCATTGTCATCAAATAGAATACAATTAATTTTATTTTTTAGTATGTTATCAGCAAGCAAACCACCAGTATTAGCTAGATACCATCTGGGAGTGACAGTTTCCTTATTACAAAATATGTAAAAATATGGACTCCCTTAAGGAATCTGTTGCACTACATCTGCTCCGATTTTTGTTATATGCTAATGGATTTTAACCCAGCATATGAAGCATGTAAAAAAAAATAACAGAAAATTTTCAACTAAATTACTTGTTTCACATTTAAAGTGTCACAAAGACAGAGACAGCCACATATGCAGCCTTAGCTACAGGGGACTGGGAAGAAACAAAGAAGTAAAGAAGAGGCATTTCTTACCTGCTGTTTTGCTATCCAAGCCTCTCCCTCAAGAGGGATTCTAGCTGCCCACATAATTAAGGCCACTTGATATGTGAAGGAAGTATCAGGACTATACTCAGCTAAATCTCCAATAAGCTTAGGTGATAACAAAAGATTGTGACTGCTAAAGCACAATTATCTTCCTTATTTCCCTCTGTTCATAATATTTTAAACAATCACAATGATTAAAATGGGCTATTACAATTAAGAGACTATTCTCCAGGGTAGAGGGTTGGGTTTTCATGGTCTTCATACATTTCCTTAACTTCCCTTGCAATGATCAGATCTTGAGAGTCAGCTGGAATGACAGACTATTCAGTTAGGTAATGAGGAACTCTCTAGATTAGACTGAGAATATGGTAGATTAAAAATCCTTTCTGCTGAAATATTGGTATCATCATTTTTGAGAAAATGACCCATTATGGGAGCTTGAAATAAATGACTGTGCTGCAAACACAGGGCAGAGGAGGGCTGGGTTTTTCCTGCCTTTTCCCCCCCCCTGTACAATTATGTAGTGCTGTAGCTTTAGGCTAACAGAATTTCTGCACTTGTAAAGCAGTTTGGTATGAATTGCTTTTCCATGGATTTGTGTCCCCAGGCCCCGCAATGTGAAATATACCAGGCATTACTTTTTCATTAGCATCAACACAGAACGTTTCTATGTATTAAGCACTAAAAAATATTTCATGATCTGTTTACACTTCATATATATATTAATTAGAGCCGGGAAGTTTTTGACTGCACATAAGCTTTTTGCGTTAAGTTTTCTTTAAATAAAAGTAATGCACTGCCAGCTGTGGAGTCCCAGAGATTTTCCAGACTATTTGGAAAGACTATCTCTTCTCTTGCTTGTGTGTGTATATAAACATGCATATATAAACATATACATATATATATATATATGGCCACACACATATATGCTCACACATACAAGATTATTATTTACAGGTGTAAAGGTGTAAATTGCAATGAAGCTCTAAATTCAGTGTTTTTCTGGAAAGAAATATCGTGTGATGCTACTCTAAATGTGTACAATCTAAATTAATGTTTATAAGACAGAAAAGTACCTGACACCTTTAAAAATCAGTGTTTACAAGCTGTCCTGTGTGATAAAATGGAAGAGCTTTAGAAATATAAATTAATTAAGTTTCATACACACAGGCAAGCTGTGTTTTTACATCAATAAATAATCCCAAAGAGTAGATTTGGGTGTAAAGAAGCTGACCGAGTGACAGAACTAGGAAAGAACTCCGGTCTCCCCCTTTCTAACAACCAGATCACATTGCTTTGAGACAAAGAAAGAATTCCCTAGTCAAGAGAGATGTATAAAGCAAAACAGAATACTCTTTCTTTTATCCTCCGTGGCCCAAGTTCCAGATTTGCAATTTCTAAAATTTCTATTCTGCTACTCAGGGAAACAGAGAGATGAAAAAAGCTACAGCCAGCTCAGAAGAAGATGGTAACACCATTAATATTTTTTAAGATGGAAGAAACAATTAAAATGGCAAAAAAATGGAAACGGGAAAGGTATTTCTGGATAACACATGGAATAGTTTTTAAAGAATAAAACTAAACTCAAATTCATTCTGAGATTTAACACTACAAGCTGTATTTTGGTGCTTCCTATACCTGCAGATTCCAGTCTTACTCAAGCGGGTTGGACAGTTGGACCCAAATCAATCAATAAGTTTAGACACATGAGTGTCATAACAGGAAGCGATGGTTTATGGTAGATGTTTCTGGCTAGACATTACAGCTTGCCCCTCCTTGCCAAACGGGTGACTGCTGTCTCCCCGCTGAGAAAGTGCAGCTGGTATGACAAGGGATGGATTTCTGCTGGACCTGAGGTGGGGGGACAGCATCTGGGAACAACAGTGGGATTTACTACCCTGGCTGGCAGGGAACACACGGCTTCGCGTGGCCAACCCAAAGAAGGAGCCTCAAGCCTCTGCTTTTGAAGAAGGATAGAGGAAAAAGAAAGTAAGCCATTTGCCCTGTTAATGGTATAGTGAAAACAACCCTTCAGAGCCTCATTCCCCTGGGCACTGAGAGGGGAACAGATCCCTGCAGCATTCATTTCCATTTATGTGGAAACACTTTATACTAAGTGGCAAAGCCTTGTTGCCTCCTTTGGTACTCCCTGCCATAACAAATCCTCGTGCTGGATTTCACTGCAGTGCACCAAGGCTACCTCAGCCAGCTGCTGATGTTCTTCAGCAGGCTTGGGCAAGTGCTCTGGTCAAAGCACAAAGTGTTCACCCTAGGGACAGACTCACCCAAGAAAAGCCCACCCTGGGTATTTTATTTTGTTTCCTAATGTTTTGGACACATTTCCCATGGAAGCTGAGGAAAAACCACACAGTACCTTTGAAAGGGAGCAAGCTCTGATGGAGACCAGCAGGGTCTTGTCCACGTGTCCCAGCCCCAGCACCCTCAGCACTTGGATTTAGTCGAGATGTGCTCTCAGAAAGCACAGCTGCATGTGGCCTCAGCAGCACTTTTCCAACACATTTTCTGATTCTGAGCCAGCGTCACCCTTGATGTCTGCGTTGACACAGTCAAGAACACCAAGGTTTCCTGAATCAATAGTTGGTAGCATTGATTTTGCAGTGAGTTGATTTTGGATTTGAGCACTAACTGCTAAGTGCTGGATGGGAGAATTAGAGTTCACCCTCTCAAAGAGCTGAGGATTCTCCAATGGCACAGTCAGGTATGTGTTAAAAAAGGCCAAGGGGGACTTTATAATGGGTCTCAATGAAGTCAGAGCCAGAGTATCATTCCAGGATATTTCTAACAAGATGTACAGGAACAGATTTAAGTGGTACTTAATGTTTCTTCACCTACAGTACTTGCTGTCACTAGGCAATAAATAAAAACGACTTACAACCTAGCTTTGAACTTCGTGAGCCAGCACAACTGAGCAGGGCTTGCTGTGGGCCCCACAGCTTGGGTTCATGAAGACATAATTAAAACGCACAAGATAGATGCTCAGTGAACTCTAGCTTTTAATATTTCATAAACAACCTGGATGCCTTTTCTTCTGACCTCCAGCAAAGATTTTTTTTTTCCTCCTGATACTCAGTCCACTTGTATTTAAGATTAATGGCTAGCCTTTTGGTTAAGGGCAGTTTCCCCATTGTAACTTTTTGAAGCAGTGGCATGCTATTTTTTCAGCCATATTTCCCCCCTAATAGTGATTACTAAATGAGAGAGAAGCATACACCAACAAGTGAGAAAAGTCTTGGCCAACTCATGTCCAAAAGTGGGACAGAAGAGTATATGATACCCAGCCACTGCCCCTAGACTCCTGAAGTACCTGTGTTTGCTGCACTTCCTACTCAAAATAGAAGTCTCTTCATGTATAGGTACACAGGGTAGCTCAATTCTGGGCATTAATAATTTGTGTGAGTTATCTGTCCAGTAACCCCAGGAAGGGACTATAGCAGCCAGTAATGTGGGGGAACTTTGGGATCTAAATACAACCAGTACTGCTGGATCAAGCAGAAACAGGATCAACATTACAGTCTAGAGGGCCTGAGATGCTCTAATAAGTAGATCTGGAATGCCCAGTTGGGAACAGAGCAGCACATTTCCCATGCTGTTTTGACACTCGTGCAGACATAGCACTTGAGCTAGCCATTAACTTAGCTTATCCTTTTACTCCCAACACCAAAAATTCCTTTGTGGAGAGAAGAGGAAAGTTTTTGGTTGGCTTCTTTCCACGTTACATCGTACTGGAGACTTTCCATTACTTTCTTGTCATGCAATTTCTATGTATCACTGAAACAACAGTGAGTATTCTGTGTAGTATAGTACTCTATGAGTAGCCAAAAACAGTTAATAAAGCCCATGTTTATTATACAAGATATTTTTTTTTTTTAAATTAATGTCTGTGAATCCCAGGCTCCCAAACCAACTTATACATTCTCTTTTTTCTCTTCTTGGTATTCATACACTTAATACCCAATTGTCACATCACTCACAATAGATGAGAACACTGCAATTCCAACCTGGCACTGACCTCCAAGTGTTTTTAAGGAGACACTGGTGAAGGAACTACTCCAAAGGCAGACCAGAGCAGAGGAAGAGCGAGAGGTCTGTTTCATGTCAATGTTTCAAATTACTCCAAGGAAAGGAACGCACATTTTCACTTCTGGGAAGCTGGCTTTGGCAAGTGGGCAAAACAGTGCAAGAGATCTGATCCGATGTCAATACCAGATCAAAGAGGCGCATCAAGTCAGCCAGTGAGTGAGCTGGGAGCCCTGGGAATTGCTGCTGGATTCCCTCTCGCTTTGGTGCTTTGCAAATTTCTTCAATTTCGCAATACAACCAAGGGCTACTCCGTTCCTCATCCTTGCAAATTAAAAGATTGTTATTGAAGCTATTATTTTAGACTTTCCCCATCTTTGATTGCTGTAAGCACTCAGCTTTCAGAGGACATTAGCAGCACCCCACAGCCTTACATTCCATCTGTGGTCCCTGTAGTTCAGGGACTTTTGTGTTCTACTGCTCCATCCCTAAAGTTTGAGACCTGGTTAGTTAAGAACTATCAGTATTGATTCAAAGATTTAACACATAAACTTCAGCAGCAGGAAGAGACTGACAAGTTGGGCTTTAGAAATGCTAAGAGTCTTTGCTTTGCTTTTCAGAAAAGAGGGTGGAAAAAGCAATTGAAAGACTCACGTCAGCAACGTATTTAAGAACTCAGCAACCAACAGTTTCAGTTTTAAATCTTAACAACTGAAATACTCATGTCATTGCCATTTGAGACATAAAAGCAAATCATATTTTAGATGGGGGTATATTAATTTTTAAGACATACTGTCACAGAAACTGCTTTCTGCTTTACACAAAAAGCTTCACTGTAAGTTTGGTTTTGTTTGTTCAAAAACAGGCATATCTGGATGTCTTGATATTTAGAAGACACAGGGATATGATATCTTTCTTTTTCTTTTTTGTAGATTTATGGCATGAGATTTATGGAGGATAATTCAAAACAAGTGTTCTCAAACTCTCTCCTGGCTGTGGATCACAGCTTCAGAGATTCTGAATGGGTCACTAATTGGTGCCTGACAGACAATCATGTACAGCAGCCACTCCACAGCTCCCCACTTATAGAAAAATAGGGAAGTGTACTGTGTATACACACTTCCCTTACAGTATGATTACAAATGAGAGAAGGAAAACAAGTTGTGCTCAGAAGGAGCACTCAGGACCACTAGAAAGTGCCAAAAGTGCCACTGAATACAGAATACTCATCTTAAAATGTCAAATTAATACAGGCTTAGAGTGACAACATCTGAGGGGGTGGCTTAAGGGTTGAGGAAGTGTTCGTTCAGCTATTGAGGACTCTAATGTCCAACAAACTCTTTCCATTCATTTCAATGGCTCCTGTGCAGACTCTGCAGTGTTCCTCTATCTATTTAATGATTCTACATCTATACACCAGCACAGACACCTTCCCTGTTGCCTATCACCCCTGCAGATGTATTACTACCTGAGTTTGGACTAAGTGTCTTACAAGCCATAGATGTTCCCAACCATTTCCTTCCAACTCATCCTTCTCCCATTCCTGCCTGCACTTTCTTACATTCACAGGGGTCTGGGTCTGCTTCTGAGAGTGGTCACCTGCTCCCCACATGTGAACCTGCTTTCCCTCCCATTTTCCTACTAGCTTCCAGCTTCTGTTTCCCTCCTCTCCTTATCTACTGCCCCAATGATTAAAGGTTAGCAAAGCTGACACAACAGAAAAGAGTGCTGCAATGGGAAATGACAGGTGACCTTTCCCAATGCTGCCCACTTGCCTGGTGCATATTTGATACTAATGAAGCTTCACCAAAAATAAAAAAAGATTAAACAATAAGGCTAATCTGTTTAAATATTTAGTGATCCCATAGGTATCCATATAGCTACCCATACTAAAGTAAATCCCCAGTAGTTTCTCCAGGCTCAGGGAAAATATTCTATGTTTATAGGCAGTAAAACCAACCCGAGAGTCCTGTGGAGTTATCTTGGCTTACAAAACAAACAGGAGTCCTGGTGCTCTGGGGGATCTGTGCTCAAACAACTGGGATGCTCCGGTGATTGCAAAATTTGGAGGTAAGCCAAGCTTGCCATTTATTTTTTGGTTTGTTTGTTTCTTTTCAAGCACAGGTGTTGTGTTTTATTTTGGTTTTTTTTTTCTTTTCTATTTTTCCCCCAGAAGAGCAGTACACTATTCCTTTAAAAGCTCATGTTATTTTAGTGCAAAAGGGTCTCTCCTCCACTCTGCCTCTCAGCCTTGAGGTTCACATTGCACTGGTAGCACTAATCCCTGAAGAACCTTTTCAGGATCAATGATTACAGTACTGCTAGCCCCTTGTTTTGCAGACTTTTAAAAATAAAATAAAATAAAAAAATACCCAGCACAATCAGGACACATTTCTTTTCATCTCCGTCTTTCTCATAATTTTCCATGGCAGAGTTCATGTCAAAAATACTTGGTTTCCACCCTCCGCCCAATTGCAAGCTCTTCAAAGGGAGAGAATAAAAGTTGGAGCCTGAATCCCAGAGCAAATGCTCCTGCAGCCATGCTCAAGCCAGCTTTTGAAGTCTTTCGGCTCACCTCTTGATGCCAGGCAGGCCCCTATTATTACCAATGTTGTTAGCCATTTCAGCTCCATTTCCAGGCCTATGTGGACAAGAGAGCAAGGGAGGCCCTTTCATGTCAGGCTCTGCAAAGCTGCTTCTGTGTTTGAAGGATGAAAGTCGCTCTTGTTTGTTCTTGCTGCGGTGCACAACATTTGGCTTAAAAAATAGAGGATGTTGCCTTTCTTGAAGTGGACTGTGCATTGCTGGACACAATCAACGCTAATGGCAGCTCTGCAGTCAACCTTTGCAGGGCTTTTTTTTTTTCCCCCTTAAAGAATGTAAATAGCCAAGAGTAGCAGCAGCAAGATCTTTTTTAATTTAGAAAAGAAAAATACATGTGTGCAGATATCAGGGGAGAGGAAGGGGAGGGGGGAACAGCCATTTCCTCGTGACACAAGTACAGATGAGAGATTATTTTAATGAGGACCAAGTAATGAGAGCCCTTAATTCAGGGATACTGAGAGGAAAAGCTTTCCCCCTGTCCTAGAAGCAGCCAAAACAAAGCTGACTTATCCCAGACACAGAAGCGGTCTGTGAATCCCACAGAGAGTCTCTGCCTGGCTTCAGAGCATGACCTGGGGCTGGTATGATCCCTCTTCCCACCTTCCAAGGGGAGTTTGGAGTGGCAGGGTTAAAACGTCCTCTCTTTCAGCACTGTATCAACAGGTAGAGTTTTTCATCACACTATCCTCTTTTCCAGGCTCACGATGGCCTCTCTCAGTCCATGAGTTTATACCCACACTTCTGTTTTGAAGGCAACAAGGGAGGATAAGGAAAAGGAGAAGCAAAAAAACTCCCCTGAAGCTGAACGTCCTTTTCCAGGGAATGAAACCCTGAGGTTCTGTGGCTGACACCATCCTCCAGCAAAACTGCAGCAACGAGCTTGCCAAGATAAGAGAACCCCAAGCAAGCAACTAAATAAATAAGTACACGGAGAAAGGAAGTTTTTGTTTTGATTTCTTGTTAGTCATGATATTTAGCCTTTTATCTCAGCAAAGTTCCCATCCACCCCCTTGAAATCCGGTGCTATATATTCTTCACCAGTAACAACAACAATGCTAAGAAGTCTGAGAGCAGGGAACGGGCTGTCAAATGTACTTCTTGGTCCAGCTGTGTTTAGTTTTCAGATGCCCATGTGTTCCTTGTTAGGCTGTCTTCCAGCCCTCCTCTGCCTTCTTTTCTATTCTTCACAGTCCAAAACTATGAACCAATTACAGACCACAGAGTCAGCTATTTACCCCCTCCTGCCTTTACACAGCTATTTCCTGCCTGCTATCAGCAAAGTTAGACAAAGATGACAACAAGCCCAAGGTTTTTACCATAAGTCGAACCATAAGTGGGGACCTGAAAACACCCTAAAGCTGTTATATTTTATGTAGGGGAAAATTTGAAAAGGATTATTTGAGGAAAGCAATCAGCTCCAGACTGAAATCTATCTCACTGGTGTTTATATGATAAAATAATTGCCATTTAGGCCTCTATCACACTTGGAATATGAATCATATGTCTGGAGGGCTCTCCTGCAGAGGTTCGGGGGCAGAGCTTCCTTCTTCACCGTAGTAGCCTCTCTGGAGGTGCACATGGGTCTCCGGGCCAAAGAAAACAGTTGTGATTACAGAGTGATAGAGGCAGCCACATGCTGATTCAAAGACCTATAATCTTCTCCCCTTCCACCCTCCCCCTCCCAAAAGCAACAAGTCTGTAAAACTCATTCACTTGCCAGAGGCTGTTTATTCTGTTTAATGGCCACCTATCACCCCTTCACTCATTCTTTTTAGATTTACTAGACAAGCACAAAGCAAATTAGTGCAAAATGCTTTCAGTCAAGTGTCAGGTGGAATCAGACTTGATGAATACTATACTGCTGGGCTTTATAACTGCAGGAACACATATACTGACAACATTGTCTCCTTCAATTAAAGCTATGCTGCCTGTTTTGTGAATCCCTCATAGAATCTTCCCCCCTCCAAAAAAAGTCAAACCTATAACTTTTTAATATCTTATTTTAATAAAGACATTTTGACATGCACCGTGATGGCACAAATGGAGAAATCTCAATGCAAGGATTTTTATGATGTGTTTCAAAAATGTATTCTTCAAAGGCGATATCTCAGTGACACACTGATCTGCAGCAAAGTGTGGATATGTTCAAAAACAGCACCGTGTCTGAACCTTGTAATGTAATATTCATAGTAGAAATCTTGCTAACTTGCCATAGAAATGAGTCTCCATTGTTGCTCATCCATAAATACACAAGGCCAAAGGGATGGGGGTAAGGGTGGAGAGGGGGCCTGGTTTCTTCTTGACAAGGCAGGGCAGAGGTGTACTCTCCCCCTTAGAGCTAATGCGTGGAGCAGTGCACACACATCAGGGGAGAGCAGAACCCCAAGGGGAGCACAGGGGTTCCTAGCAGCGTGACTCTCATTACAGTCAATAGGAGCCATGTGGCTGAAACCCACACACAGATCCGAGAATTCACCCCCTGAGCCAAAAGCATTCCTCTGAAGATGGATTGTATCTGATGGGCACAGCTCAGAGTAATGAGCTGATGATGCCTTGCTGCCCCGGGGATGCAGGCTGAAGCAGCTTGTTTTTGCTGGGACACTCAGCTCGTGTAGCAGACCAGCACAGAGCACAGGGCTCCCCAGACCATTCAGACATGCTCCAAAAGGCTTGCTTTTGGTTTACCCTGAGCTCAGGAACTGTGGTTAAAGCAGGTTCCTCTGAACACTGGGACATCAGCCACTGTAACTACAGTGAGCTACACCAGAGACAGGCACTAAGGGATAACAACCCCACCGATGGGCTGGGATAACTGCTTTGGAGAGGGAGACACTACAGAGGTTGTCTGGAAGAATTATTTCAGTCATATCACTGTGGCCACATAGGGGCCACCCTGCTCAGAGCCTGTATGACAGCAATGCCCCTCTACCAGTGAAAACAGTGTGATGCTTCAGGCTGCCATTTGAATATATATTTTTTTCAAGCAGGTAGGACACACTGATGTGAGCATCATTAGAGGCTGTGATTGTAAGAGTTTTAATAACAATAATTTTGAAGAAAAAAAGATATGTAGAGAAGCTATAGAGAAATTACAAGTTTTAAGGCATTCTAATACCATGGTGATAAAAGTGGTATACGTAATGTAGCAAGAAGAATCGATCCAATCCTCTGCATCAAAACCAACTTCTGCCCCTTTTCAAGGCCAGAAAAGATTAAACAAAGATACTTCAACCAGATACATTAAATAATCAAAGCATCATAATTTCTTGAGGATATGTTTAAATTCAAGTTAAACTGGCACGGACTGTGAAGCTGGAAGGTAGTCTTATAAATAAAAAGTAGTATTATTCTCTTTCCTCTTCAAGGCACTGGATTTCACAGGTCAAGTCTGGTTCTGAAGTAGATTACAGTGTCTAAAAGCAACCCTGAGCAGGGATGAGAAGGATGAATAAGGACCTTCATGCAGGTGTATTCCATGAATGCCTTGTATGGACGCCAAGTTGAGGATAAAATCTAATTTACAGCTCTAAATTGAAAACATGCACAGACCCTTTGGAATGCATGTTACTAGTAAGCCAGCTCAGAAGTCTGCATTAACTCATGCCCAGTTGCAGTAAGGAGAAGAATATCATAATTATTTCCTCTACTGCTGTTTACTCCATCCGAGAGCAGAAAGTGCTCAAATGAATTCAAGTTTAACTGAATGGGGCTGAGCCACTAATGTTGCTCTAATTCTCCCCACCTTCATAAACTTAGTGATGAGCAAATAGGGAAACCATTCTCCCTTCAGCATTTGTATTTTTTTTTTCCTTTCCAAACCTACCCTTAGCCCCTGGTTCTTTAATGAAACTACCCCCGTGGTGATCACCCATTCAGGATGAACGTGTAAAGTAGGGGAAGGAGGACAGAAGAAAGACCATCTTTAAGGCATTGCCCAACACAATGCCTTTCTCTCTCTCAGGCCACAAACACAAAAGTGAAACTTAAGGCATAAAGATGGGGTCAGCTGTAACAGGTCTGGCATGTACAAATGCCCCAAAAATCAGAAATTTTGATACCCCGTACCAACAAACCCTTAACAGCTACAGCAATTGTCTTCTCTTGACTGTGGTTTCATTTCCTATGGTATCTCTCACAGGGTTTAACTAATTCCATAGAGAGCTGAGAAGCTGGCATTTAATCCTGCCAGAGAAAAGCAGCTAAGAATGAAAATTTCACCTACAAATCAAAGGTGCAGAGTCATAATTCCTACTAAATAATTCACCAAGATTTAATAGGCTAGCTTTAAAATACAATTACAGAAACAAAACCTGTTTCAATTCCTTCTTTCATTTTAAGATATGACTAATATTAAACCAGGATCAGGGACTCATATCTGAGGTACTTAAACCAGACTCCTCGTGTGTCTCCGCTGTGTCACCTGTGGGGTTCTGTAAGGTTGTTAGAAGAAATGAAAGTTGCTGGCTTCAATTATTCTTGCTGAATGGTTACACTGGGAAAATTGGAAGAAAACTTCAGGAAGCAGGTTTTCTGTTTAGTAAAAATGCTTTCTAAAAGTGAAATGAATAGGATAAATAATAAATAAAAAGCAACATAGGGCAGTTATTAAAATAAGAACTGCAAAATGTAAAAGAATAAGAAATACCTAATTGCCATGTATGTTTGCATGCTCTGGTTTGAATTATTGTCTGTGGACTCCAGAAATGTTTTAGAAAAATCTTTAACAGTCCTCTGCCTTCTTGACTGAATAATGAAAACGTACTGATAGATTTTAATCCTTCAGCCCTTTTTTCTTGTAACATAAACAGTCTGACAATAGTTCAATTAATAATAAACAAAATCCCACAAGCCCAACTTCTCCCACAGAAAGGATGTCAGGCAGAGGCTACAGTGATTCACCTCCACTTTACTTGGCAACAGAGATGTTCTGACCAGAGATGTTCTGACCAGAGATGTTGGAACAGAGATGTTCTTTGGAGATGAGATTTGAGAACTGGATAAGAAAGAAGAACCTGCAAATCTACTTTTCTGGAAATCAAACTATGATGATTTAGCATCAGTAACATAGAACAGACAAAAAAATCATTGGCAAAGCCTAACATGGTGTCTCGGGTGGCTGCAGGGAGTCTTGCCATGCTAATGGCTGATCCAAAGCCCACTGGAGTGTATGAAAAGTCACTGGGGAGTTCAAGCTGTGCCAGGACATGCACACTGCTGCTGAGGGGCAGAGGGACTACCACATAACAGGAGAAAGCCATGCCCTTGTGCCAGAGGCTGAGAGCCAAAAGTCCCCACCACTGCCAGAGCAGGAAGGTCTGCACTTTGTACTGCTGTCTGTACAAAGGTGTAGTGAGTGTGGCTCAGCACCAAAGATGGATGGTGGCAAGATCTACAGGAAAGCTGAAGGGACCTCAACAAAAACCACTGAGGAACCTTAAGAAGGTCAAAGGAAGGAGAACCAGTCGTCGGGGGAAAAGGGTGGGAGACAAGAGGGACCAAATCCTCCTATGGACTTTGCAGTGCATGACCGGTGGGAAGAGGCCAAGCTCTCCCTCTCCTTAGTGCAAAACTACTCCTCTTGTTCTACCCACGTCACTGAAATCAGCATATGGCTTGCTATCTCCAAAGGTTATTATACTGACAGCAGTTTCTAGCACAACGTGAAGCCATAATCTGCTGCTGACTGGAAACGAGGAGCAGCCAATGCTTTCTGCTGGCTAAACAGCAGAAAAGAGTCAGGAGACTGAATAATTTTCCCAGCCCAGCCAGTGGTTCGCTCTGTGCTGTCGATTGTGCCTCTTGGACTCAGTTCTCACTGGTGAAAGAAAATGGTAACAACACTTTCTATTGTGGGGTGACTTGAAACTTAATTAATGTTTTCTATGTGTGATGATCCTCAAAGGGGAAATGCCAAACATCACAAAGCACTTGGCACCTCTTTTTTCTCTCTCAGTCTCCGAGTCAGCTAAGCATCTTGATTATCATAAAATCACACAATAATCTGTGTCTTTTCTGCCTGTTACTGCTGGTGGGTTCATGACAAGAACTGCATAAAAATGATTCCATTTTCCCAGACTCTACAACTCATATGGCAGGCCAAGAGAGACCTGACAAAGAGGTGAACTCTTCTGCACCCATGTCACTTTTTTCCTTATTTTACCGCTTCAGAGAAGTGTGTTGAAGTTCACTGCCTGCTACCTGGTTGGCAGGTCTTGCTCAGAAATTATTTCATTCATTATCAGTACATTTTCAGAACTGGATGCTTTTACACTGCCAAAGAGTAAGTGCCATAAAGTAGTTGTGAAAAATGCATTGGCTGATATAAACCAGCCTCTGTTGCATGCACTAAATATGTCAAAGCAAACTCAGATGGTCCCTTAACTCAGTAGATGGGGCATCATGGGGAAAAGTGCATTCTTCTCCCAGCAAGCAAGACTAACAGCTCAAACACTTAAGAACTCCACCCAATTTCTCCCTTGTGAAACAAAATGTAGATTTTATTACCCACTATGTAACTCGCTCTATTTATGGTTCACATAAGTTTTCCTCTTTCCAAATACATTTCACTTTTATCAGCTTCAGCATGTTTACACCCAATAGAGCCAAAGGCATTTAAGCTGTGGCATTTAAAGACGTCTCAGTAACCACAAGGCAGAGGTAAAGCTTGCTATCATGTATATTTTCAGGCCAAGTTTTAACCTCTGTTATTACTCCTACAATACCTCCCCGGGCCTTCACAGCTCCCATTTTCCCCTCAGTACAAATTAGGATAATCCCTGGTTTTAGACAAGACTCACTACCCAATCCCAACAGCCCATATACTAAATCTATTGCAAAGTATGATTTCCTGGACATTTCAAAGTTGGATTACAATACCGGTTGAGTACATGATTTAAAAATAGAAGGGGAAAAAACCTGAAGTCTGACCATGGAAAAATGACACCACATCTTGCAATGTTCCTTTAAAAAAAAAAAAAAAAAGGAAGAAAAGAAAAAAAAAGCAAATAAAAGATGGCTGACTGCCAGAGTTTTGTGTTAAGTTGAAGTGCAGAGGTGATTTTTAATGCCTCGAACATCATTCATGAAATATTATATATATAATTTGTACTCAAAATAACATGCAAGCTCTCCAAGGAAACATTAAAATAAATAGCTTCTTTAACTCTTTTGTACCTTGATCGTATCTTATTTTGATGAATCAATAAAAGAGAGACGTAAGATTGATGTAGGACAGATCAGTAGGGCAATCATGTACTTTATTACATATTTATGAGTCTGAAAGATCAAAGGATGTTTTTATGCACATAACTTGGCAAATGTGTTTTGCCACGTTCAGATATATTCCAAGTGACTTTAGCAGGAATGTGAAAGAAGCTGGCACACTGCCCACAGCGCTATTTGGTAAGACTTTGAATGATGGTGGGACTACAAACCATGATAATAAAAACACATACAGCATAACGTCGATGCATGTAAACAATATATACAAATGCATATGTGTGATTGTATAATGTGTGTATATACAACATATTGCAATTCCTACACACGTGCATGCATAGCCCAACTACAGCCCAGATTCAACATCTCTTCAAAACACTGGAAATCTTCCTTTTTCTTTTAGCAGAAACCACATCAGGCCTCTAATGCAAACAAAAGAAGGGAAAAAGGGTGCCCTCCAACCAGAGAACTTTAGGTCACAGACTGCCATGCACAAAAATAAAGAAATTACAATGTTTGCAACCACGTTCCTTCATCAGCACAGAACATCCATTCCTCCCTGGCTCACTGTCAGGTGCTACTACTGCTGTGTAGGTACTAAGATGGAAGAAATATCTCCATTGCCATCAGAACCTTTAATTCTCCCTTCTCCCAACTTTTGCATAGGGACATTTCAAATCTTAAGCTCACACTGACCCCATTTTCATACATGAAATGCCTCAGTATAAAAGGGCAGAGAGCATCCTGCTATAGCTTAATCACGGCCAGAGGCAGGTTGATCCACACACATACACTGTCACCCAACTGATACCCTGTCCGTGCAGCTTCCCCCTCTTTCCCCTGCTAAATCCATAACTACATAATAAAAGTGGCATTCAATAATTCTCATTATCCCTGATACATAGAAACATTGACTATATTTGCACTACAGCTGGAAGCAGATTTGCAGCATAGTTAGAGCAGCCCAAGGCAGGTTGAAATCTTGCGTACTACTACTACTAAAATTGCAGTGACAGGGACTTTGAGGCAAATAGCTTATGTCTGGAAGGGAGAGGGTTACTGAATTTCACTAAGACTGATAGGTTCTTGTGATCTAGAAGAGCTTAGTTTGATCCCAGAGCCTGCTACAGGTTTCCCAAGTGATCCAGGAGAAGTCACTTTTTAACACAGTTTGGAGAACATCAATTTCCTGTTAGTTCAATCTCAAATACTGCTGCTTTCAGAACTACTCATTCCTAACAACACAGCTGAGGAACTACACTTGGTATCTCTGCAAATCCGACACAAGGTGGGCATCAAATAGGGCTAAAATATTCATGCACCCAGAGCCATCAGATCCCCTTCTTATGTCCTCAGATTCCCTTTATATGTCTTCAATACGAAAGTGTCACTAATTTTTTATTTGCAAGGTGATAATAATACTTCCCAGACACAGAGAGGATGGACTAAGAAAATCAGCTCCTGTGAAGGTAGAGACTAATAGAAAAGCATGCATCTTCCTAAAACCAAGACAGCAGGACTGGCACCATTCTCCTTTTACAATTTTCTTACTATTACTTAAAAGTTAATACTAATTTTTTATTAGATTTAGCAGAACTTGATTGATTCAAAGATGCTATAGAGGCCTGTCGAAATGTGCTAAAATACACAGTACATCCAACACCACACAGGGAACATCAGGAGTTACCAGCAGCTCCAGGAGGGGTGGGCCTTGGGACCTGTCACTGTTTGGAAGGTGCTGCCAACATTTAAAATTAAAAGCTAGTGAAAATAACACTACTGATTCATGTTGGTTCTTAGAGCCCCAGTGCAGAGGTATTAGGAATGGAAGAGACACAACCACCTTCATGTCTCCTACTCAGTTCAGGTAAATACTGTGTTACTCAGGCTGGGTTTAGTTGTGCTATGCAATGGGGACATGGTCCCTTTGAACAGCTGCCTGATGGTGACACAGGTCACACTAGGAGACTCTGTCTAATCACTGGGGCTGTGATGGGTTCAGGTTGGTAGGTCTGGCTATTAAAAAACACCACAGCAAGTTTCTCTTCCCTTCTGCTGCTCCCCCTCCCCTTTGCTCACCAAGGCATGCAGCTCTCCTCCACTTGCCTTGCACCTTTCTTCCAAAAACTTCACAGCTACCTGTGTCTGTGCTCCTCCATCCATTTGGCCGTTATGCATTTTCCAGCACAACCTCACTGACTTTGAACCTCAGTTTTCCCTTTTTAACTTTTTTTTCATGTTGCTGTGAGTTTTGGTGCCATGGAATCCTTTCACCTTGGTGTTTACACCCTACCAGCAGCAGCAAGGTATACTCGTGGTCTGCAGTAGACAACCCTTAGCAGCTCTGTATTACTCACATCATGTTTTGTTCATTCTTCATGAACCATTCTCTCAAGATTCCTCACCTATTTATTTCTCTCTTTCTGAACTATCTTCCTTTCATTGGCACCATTGTCACCGAAGTGCCCAGCAATGTATTCCAATACCTGCTGGATCAGACCCTCCATGCTGTGCCTACCGTAAGTACTATTAAGGAACCTCTCATCCTGGTGTCTTCCCAAGTGGCCACCTTAATGGCTGGCCTAGATAGCCCAGACTCTGAAGTAATTTCTGCCGTGCTATTCATACTGGCAGATTTGTTGCTTTTTGCTGTTTTCCCAAGTTTTACCTGTGTTTATCAATAGTTACTTTTACAAAGGTCTCCTTAGTGTCTCAGGGGTTGATTCAATGAAGCCTTTAAGCTGCTGTTTAAAGTTAAGCAACTCAATAAGCTTCCATTTGAAGACAATAGGACTAAATGGCTCACAAGACAATATACATTTAAGTGTTTTTGTAAATTAAGCTGTAATTGTCAACAGTCTTGTGGGATTTTTCTTTTTTCTTTTTTTTAAAGGAAAAAAAAATCCAAGCAGCTCATCTCTCTATTTAACACCTCATTTCTGGTTACCCACTGGTAGCAAGGCTGTTATTTTCCAAAACTACTGATGGATTCTTTTAGTCCAAATGTTTATTAAAACAACAATTATTAAAAACCCCACCTCATCACATCCCCAAGGCACACCCGAGTCCTTCTGTGTGTGGAACGTAGCAAACAAGGGTGGTACAGGACAGCTGTGAGCTCCAACAGCACCAGGCAACATCAAATTGCAGCAAATTTAACAACTTTGTTATTCCAAATATTAGCACTAGTGATGAACCTTTACTCTGTTTCAACAGACACATAATTAATTCATTTACAAGACCTGCAGGAGAAGGTTTGTCTCCACAGGAAGGGGCTTTGGCAGATTTGCTGGCAGCATTTCAGGTGGGTGGGTTCAGTTTAGAGCACTATCCACAAGCTTTTTGTTCACATTCAGGAAAGTGCCCTGAAGTTAGTCTGGGCTTAATTATCCAGTTATAAATCCTCTGACTGCAAGCTGATTTAGTCCATATTCTCTTTGAGCTTCATCAGGGCATCCTTTTGCAGGGTGACATTAAGTAGGGGATGATACAACAGAAGCATCCCTGCTTCTCCCACCCTCCACAGAGGCCACCAAGGGCTGGAATAGGGCCAGACCCTGCATCGCTTCTCTCCTACATGTGCCCAGGATGGTTTTGGAGGGTGGCAGGCAGCATGAGCAAAGACATGCCCAGGACCATTCTCACAGCTCCTCAGGAAGGGTGATCCTGTTTAATTCACTAGTACAGGTGTAGCCAAGGGAAAGCAGTGAATGCTTTCCAGATATGACAGATACACAAAAAAAAAATGCTGCACAAAGAGCACGTTGGTGTGAAGAATGTTTAAAAAATGCTGAATCTGGCAGAGCAACATGTCAGCAAATAACTATATAAACAGGCTTTCCTGTTACTGTCTTAGTCACAAAAAGAAAGGAGAAAATTAAAGATGGCAGCACACTGATACTGTTCAAGGATGCTGTCATCTGTCACACTCTCCAGCCTAATCCTCAGCTCAGCTACCTAGAAAGCTGTATCTACATAACTTCAGGTGAGAATTTAAGGTGAGAGTCAGACTGGTTCACAAAGCTATGTGCACATGTTTATTCTAGTGTAATAGTGACTTCATTTGAATTAGTTAGTTAATTAGAAATGGATTTAATGAACTTTGAGTAAGTCGTCATTATGCCAAAGCAAAATTATCCATACTGCCTTTTCTTCAGCTTAATTGTCTTGGTTTAAAACCTCTTCAGATCATGCCAGAATAACTTTTTTTTGTGTGCAGAGAAATTTCTGCACAGAAAAAACCCATCCTCACTCAGCTGGAAAAGAGAGTGGCCTGAACTTATTCCTGAGGTAATCCCCATTGTCAATATGTTTATTGCACGTACAGCTCAGGATCAAAGGACATGCAGCTAGATCTAATTAAAAAGTGAGGATGTAATAGACAAGCCCCATCTTCTGCTCAATCAGCTCTTACTTGGTCCTGAGATCTGAATTTCACACAGGCTAGCACAGGCCTAGAGGTCAAGAGATTTGTTCTTCAGCTGAATCTAGAGAGGCTCCTTGTCTTGTCCTTTGCTTCTGAAACAAGATCACCTGTCTCACACAGCTAACCCAACCCAGCCCAGCTGCAAACCTTTCATGTTGTCCAACCGTGACATGTTTGGCTCTGATAAAGCTTTTTTTGCCTTCACATTTGGTTTTGGGTTTTGGTTTGGGGTTTGATTTTTTTTTTTTTTTTTTTTTTTTTTTCCTCCTTCCTTCCAGAAGCCAAGTCTAGTCGAGAGATTCAAACTGGCTTTTTATGTCATCAAGTCTTATGAACCACTCTATTACAAAATCATTGCAATGCAACAAATAGTTCCTTCTTCTAGTTGCTTCTGTACAAAACCAGTAAGAACTCATACATGGCAGATCTGGGAATAATGATACCTCTGCTCATTTTCTTCTTGTTTAGGGAAGATTGTGGTAACTGTAGTCCAAATAACAATGACTCATTTGGCCTCACCTGCTGGTAGGGTCTGAGGTAGGATCAGAGGATCCTCACTGACTGAGCTTAGACTATAAAGCATTGCTGCCCCTTACTGAGAAGGGTAACTGATTGACCCCAAACAGTTTAGATTAACTTGTTTTATTTTGCTATGTGATAGACTAGGATCATACCTGTTCTTAACCTTTAGGATCTCATGTGTGTTTTCACCAGAGTTCCTTCCACTTAGAACACCGATCACAGAATTATAGACTAATTTAGGTTGCAGGGGAGGCTGGAGGGTCATCTGGTCCAACCCCTGGCTCAAAGCAGGGCCAACTTTAAAGTTAGGTATTAAAAACATTTGCAGTCCTATGAAATCATTTCTCTGGGCTTTGTGAACACTAATTAAGAGAGGTTGATACCAGACTTGTGAAGTCAGTATGAACCTCATCAAGGGTACAGAGGTGGAGAAAGATGAAGGTTTCTGCCCTTAAAGTTAATAGAAAAGCTTCCACTGAGTAGAAGAGGAATCTGACTCCAAGCCTATAGTTGACCAGGAAACGTAATGCAAGACTTCAGTTACAAATAATAGCTCATTTATTTTTCTTTGTCTTTCTTACAACAAACATGTTTCCTTGAACGTTAATATTCTGACTAATTATGCTCAGCTTTCCACATGCATGGAAAAAAAGGTGAGACTTCATGTGAGGAAGCACACATTATTTTTATCTCACACTCACATTTAAGAATTAATTCAGAGCAGAAATACTGAAGAGAGATGCAAGAGCAATAGTATGTCCACAGCAAAGGTGGTTTGCAGTAGACTACAACTTTTTCACATGTGTTTGAGCTGTTGGGTTTGTTACTGCTTCACGCTGAAAATACTGAGAAGCTTCTACAGAACAGTTCAGCCACTCCTAAGAATCAGCTTCAGGAAGAACAAATGATCACACCAGTTGTTTTGAAAAGCTTAGAATTATTTTACTGAAACTCTACTAATGTGCATTGGGGGACTGTCTCAAAATGTGGTAGAGGCCAGTGCAGGGACAGAGAGGTATCGTTCACTGTCCTCATGAATATTCAACAAAATGTGGCCAAATTATAATCCTCTGCAAATCACTATCTGCATATGCTCAGTAGAGGTTTGTTAGAGGCTAGCAGCACAATTCCCAGAGCATTCTGTCTTAATTGCATATATGCCATATCTCCCACAGGGCTGTATGCCAACCACATGGGCCTGCTCCATACCCACCTCATCCACTGACCTAGATTCTTCCACAAATTGCACCTCAGGAGGGGTTGCAGTTCAGCTTAGATTTACACACAAGGAAAAAATGGATATTTCCAGAACTTGAGAGTTGTTATGGGAGAAGAGGCAAGTTCTAGACATAGCAAGAAAGTGTAAGGGCAAAAAGAAGGTGCAGGTAGCATGGTTTTCAGGTTACACATTTGAATATGAGATTAAGATGGTAATAAAGTATTTTACCCACATTAATTTTGCCTGGTGATAAAGCATCTGGGATGAGATGTCAAAGAGATGAGCAGATGTCTAGGCTTGGCTGCTCTGAGGCAAGCCAGTGCAGCAGTATCTCCATTAGGAAGGTAGTGGAGGTGATAAAAGCCAAAATTATTATTACAATGGAAAAGATTTGGATACAGATGAAGATGAGTTCAGAGGGCACTGCCTTGAAGAGTTAAAAAAAAAAATAATGAAAAAAACGTGGCCCAAGAAGGTCACTGTGGGAGCAAACAGAAAGTTAACGGGAGGAACAGGTTCCAGGACAGTCTTTCAAACAAGATTTCGAGACAGAGATTTTAATGACGTCTGTCAGATGTAGCCAAAATGTCAAAGAACATATGAATGGAATAATGGCCTTGAGTTTTGGCCCTGAAGAGGTTACTAGAGATCTTGGCAAGAGCAGTTCCAGTGGAAGGGAGGAAACAGAAGCTAGAATGAAATACAGAGCATTATTATACACTACAGTGATTGGCATCAGAGGATCTTTTCATCCCATGGGCCATTTGCTGAGACCTGATGGGCTAAATCCTTAACTGGGCTAAATTGGCTTAACTCCTGCCAAAATGTCACCATTTTACATTCCACAGAAATTTCATCCAAAGAAAAGCTAAAACATGGGGGGTTTTCCCTTTTTATTTTATTTTTTTTAACAATGAAAGGAATTTTAAGGATTTTTTTAGGCTCTCCTATGTGAAATAATCCTCCCGTCTTGAAATTGGTATTACTTTTCCCCAAAGATCTCAGACAGAACACTTTCTCTTTCTTTATGTTGTCTAAACAGTGTAAAGTTAGGCAAACTACCTGCTCTCATTACACAGTTTGATGAATCTGAAAAGGTAACAAACTCCAGGATGAATGATTAGTCATTTAGTCTTACAATAGCTTTCTTCCCTTACCCACTCCTCTACCTATAAATTTCTTTTAAAAGATGAAAACAAAAAAACACTTGCTATAAATTAACTGAATTATTAATCTCTTGTCCTTTGCAGACTTTGCATGTTGGATAATAGCCAGGGGATCACAGTACAATGTGCTGTTGCAGGTATTCCCTTTAGAGACAGAAGACATATATATTCTTAGACATGCAATAAAACTCGGATCTTTAAAGTAAGTATGAGATGATCTCCCTTGATGCTTTGTTTTTAAATCATCTGTTTGGTGATTTAAAACCAACAAGTTTGAACGAGTCTGGAATCAGACCTATTTGATCACGTTCAGTTCCAGTGATGTTGGAGCTAGAATTATATGGAAAACGCAGTGCTTAGACTTAAAATTAGCAAGAGCTCTCCAGAAGGAACAAAAAAGGTATAAATTATGTCTGATTGAACAAACACAACTCCACTGTTGAACAGCCACTCAATGAAGAGGGCAGGGAGAGGCAATGGAGCACGGTAATGTGTAATATTACTAGTCAATGGGCTGTGTGCAGCAGTGGGCTCCCAAACGCTGGAGGTGTCAGGGAGATAAATAGCAGAGTGTCCTCCTCAAAAATATGATTAATACCTTCCTCGGTCCACTGCTGAAGATGTAGTGGGTGCAGCTGGTTTGGACAGCAGTTGCATAGAGGAAAATTCCAGGACGATTGCAGCAGAGCAGAGAGGGCAAAGAGTAGGACAAGTAGTCAACTGAGTGGGAGTGCTGAGCCCCAACAAGGGGAGAAGTAGGCCAGAGCTGGCAAAGGTCTTTTGGCTGCTGTTTAAGTAATGTTTATAGAACTTTCATGCATGCACAACTGAGTTTCGAGTTCGTGATCTTTGGAGGAAAAAAGGGAGAGAAGCATGTTCGAGTTCATTGTCTCTTGTAATAGTCATGCCAGAGGTGGCTTTCAAGGAGCCGTTCTTCTCTCCTAACCTGCCCCCTGAAAAGCCTGTGCATCACAAAAAAGCAGGAGAAAAACTGAGAAACGTAAAAAATAAACTAAAAAAGCATCAATTTTTCCTGCAGCCAACTGCAATTTCCTGAACAAGTCAGGAGTGTGCCAAGTGGGGGTTTCACACCGTATCGTTTTTCAAGGAATCCTCTAAAATTCTCAGAAAACATCCTTTCGTGCTGCTGTTGTCACAACGCTCAGAGGAGACTTGTCCAGAGCTCAAATTCCCAACATCAGAATCTGAACACACTGTAATGTAACTAATGCTCCTAAAATCAAACAAAGGCAGAGGGCTACGGATGGCTTTATTTCTTAGGGCAGTGATCCCTGCCTTTGTTGGTTCGCAGGCAACAATACCATGCAAGCAATATATTACCAGCAATGCCATCTTATCTACTCTCTTGCATCCACAATGAATGTTTCAGGGTCCCCCCTGAAAGCCTTGGGTGAGGATGAATGCCTCGGGCAATCAGTCTCCAATCAGCAAGAAGGTGCTGCAAAAGCTGCAGACACCAGGCTGATGCTGAAGGGAAGGACACACGTGTTATTAAACACACAAACACCACATGAGCAGGATACACATAAATATTTCTGTTTAACTTAAAATGACCAAATAAAACCAGGATGGGGAAAAGGAAAAGTTCCAGTGGGTTATTGATCTGAAAGACAGTGATTAATAATCACCAGTTTAGTATTCTGCATCACCACTGCCTGTCACACTTCCCTGGAAACAGGATTAATATAAGAAGATATTATATATGTGAGCAAGGCACCAAGGTAGCACTATATTGATCTGAACTTTAGAGCTGTTCAGTGCCATTAACAAAAACAAAAAGAATGCAGGCGCTTATGAAAAGCAGGATGGCTAACAAAAGCCAAGGAGTTGTTTTTCCTTCTACAAACTGCCAGCAGCCTGCTCATCTCTTCAATCAGGTTCAAGAATCTCTGGTAAACTCAGAGTAACCTGCACCAGATCAGCTAGCATAGGCACAAAGCCTTTTCCTCACTGTTTTGCAGGACTGGTCCCTGACTGCAATATAGAAAGTTGATGTAAGAGCTTACATACCCCCAAAGGACCCACTTCCAATACTACAGGAACAGCATTGCTCTCTGAGAGAATTCAGAGAAAGATACACCTTTTGAAACATTATGTAATCCAGAAAACTATAATATATATGTATAATATTCCTTTTGTAAAAAAAGTCTAGCCTGACATACACAGGGTATTTGAATAAAAAGAAGGAAAGCAATATAAAGCTAGTTAATATATTTAAAGCCACTTTCCATGAAATGAAAATCATTTAACTGCTTTATTAAGCCAGTGTCTCAAATTCACTTTGTTCTTTTCCTACCTTTTTGTTTTTGCATAAAGAGGGGGCACCACTATTTGTTCAACATAATATTAAGCATACTCTGCTACTCAATTAGTAAACATGTCAAGAGGTGGGTTAGTTATTCATGGTTCAGGGGCACAGCCCCCTTTCAAAAAGAACTTTTTTTCACTCTAATGAAATGATGGATAATCTGGAAGTAGGTGCTTTAAGAAGATATTAATCATTCTCTGTGGTAATGTTAATCATGCGTTCCATCATCTCCAGATGCTGTGCATCACCTTCCTCGGAGATAAAGGGCACCCAAGCCAGCAGAGTCCTTTTGATCACCTTTCTCACAGTAACTCTCATAAGGCATTAAAAGAAGTCTTCACATTTCAGGGCATCCTTAAAAATGAAATAGAAAGTGGGAGAGTGAGGTAATGGAGGGATTCATGGGCTTCAATTCTTGACCCTGTCATTACTTATGCTGCCCAGATGGGAGGTGTATAGTTCTTTCGTCCTTTGTCCTAATCTTTGACATTTTTCAATGCAATGTTTGGTATGAATGAGGTATGAGAAAAACCCTGATCACAGGAAATAGAAAATTAATTCACAAAAGATTTCAGGGAGGGAGACGAGGGGGAAGCAAAAAAAAAATCAACCCTCACTTTCTGTGAAGAAAAATCCAGCGAAATTATTCCCCCACAGGCTGCTATTCCATTCTTAGAAAACATTAGCAGAAGTCGGGTCAGATTTATCTCATCATACTGTCTGTGATGTCTCTTCCAGTTAATAAAACACCCTGCCACTGGAGAGACTTCTGGCCAATTAGACCATTTTTATGACTAATCTTTTATAGTTTTTCTCTTTTTTTTTAAGTTACGTATAAACCCAGGGCATATCTTAGATGGCTGAAATACCTCCTTTTGCAGACTTAGATGCTTCAGAGACCCTAATGCCTAGAGAAGAAACTTTGAAGGTCTCCTAAAGCTAAAAAGTTACTTTGTATAAACTGTTGAATAAAGATAAACCACAGGGGACCATACCCAGTCAAAGGCAGGCGGTGTTTCTGTCACAGCATGTAAGTGTTAAGGAGAAAAGAAGTTGTGTGAACTTGAAATAAAATAATCCAACTTTCTTAAATGCATGTTTAAATACTAAATCCGTATGCAGAGGAACTGCCCGCCTCTCTTAGCCATCCAGTGATCCCCACTGAATGCCACTCACCAGGTACTGCTCTGTAGGGTAAGTTTAAAAAGTAACAGGAAATTAAAAATCTCTCACACTTGTGGATGCTGTTGAAAATATTTCAACCAAGTTGTTGTCGCCACTGCTTGTGGTTTAGATGAAATTAGGATCAAACACCTTTTTTCCCCAAATGTTAAGTACACTAGATAGACAATTAGCAACACCACAGAGTTCACACAAATACAGCTTGCTTAGAAAAAGGAGGATATTTTCTAGAATGCTAAGCATCTGCTCAGTCTTTCCAGCTTGGTCTGGTAAAGAGTTTGCTCTTGCTATTCCTCAAAAATGTGACGCGTTGTGAAGCCCCATTTTGACTTCTTTTGAGTACCCTTCTTGCATCTTTGAAGGGAAAAGCTAAATTCCAGGGCTGCTACTGAGTTATGTAGGTGGCATCACCCTGTCGTCAGTGTCCCTCCAGAGAACAGGCACTGCGAACCCTTCGGCAGCTGCAGGAAGGATATTCTGTGGAGTAAATAACCTGCACCTCTTTGAGATTAATAAAAGTACCCTTTCTTACACAGGAAATATTCAATACAGTTATCTATGAGGCACCACAGGGAAGAACCACTGCCTGGATGCTTTGCCACTGATATTAAGCAGTTTTGTTACGTGAACTGAGTTGTGTAGATGCTACACTCAGTTGTACTGGAAAGTATGGATAAACAGCATTATCCCACACTCTACAGAATATAACAAACGGGTCTTTTACTTTTTTATTTTTCTCCAGTAATTCCTGGAAAACCAAAGCTACCCTTTCTAATATGTAAAGTTGCCTCATTTAAATATGCACTTATATGTGAAGCTTTAGACATATTATATCTTACTGCATTGAGGATCTTCGCAGTGAATTTATGTAGTGCAAAGACTTGCTTCCATCTCTGCAGCAATTCATGCTCTATTTTACATTCCCCCGTCTTGCCTTCCAAGCAGTACACAGGGTATTAACATAAGATGAGTAGCACAGGCCCTTTGTAGACAGCAAAGCTGAGAGACTAATGGATGTCTGAAATGCGAATGTTTTTTCATTCCTTGTGATCTTGTTAACATATGTGTATTTAATGGTGATAGCATTATTTCTGACTTACACCACTACACTACATTACGGTTGCTATTAATTATGCTTGCTATTGGGAACGGTTGCATGCTTACAGATTTTTTTCATGGTCAATTATAATTCACTTTTTGTAAAGACAACTATTCTATTATGCACAGGTTTTTGCGGTCCACGCAGAAGCATGAGAAATGTACTTACATTTTAAATGGGCACGAGACAGAAATTAAAACTATTGCCAAACTTAGGAAAAGAAATAAGATATACAGAGCCTTGCTAACAAAAGTTCTGAATTCAGAACAAAATACTTCACTCATTTTGTAAAGTAAACCACTTTAAATTAAACGTGAAACACAATAACAATGGGCCAGAATTTCACAGTGGCTTCAACTCTTCCTTACTCAAGTGTATACAAATCTTTTCTGAACATCCTAGGAACTGGGCCATCAAAACACAGGTACATTAAAAGAAGTGTGATCAGGAAAATTAGCAGATACAGAGCTGAAGGGTATCTGGTTGATCTAAGGTGCATATGTTGATATACATCCTTTGTGAAACCCTGGAGTGCTTTCCAGGAGAAATAGGTATGTAGTCTCCCACTTTATTTCTTCTGGGAAGTGAAGTACTCTTTCATTATTGGTAAGATAGAGAGCTGCCTTTTCTATTCATTGCACTCAGCTCACAGTGATAGATGGTATATAAAAATTTCATTTTGGATGGTAGAATTCAAGTACAGTGATACAAAGGTGCTTTGTGGATAGAATCTATAAATCTTGAAAAAAAAAAAGGAAAAAATAATGCTTTCTGTCATCATGGATAGCAGATTTAGATCACGACAGTTACCCATAATGCTAAGCCAAATGCATTTCATCAAGTATTTTGGTTGATAGGGTCAGGAAATAAAGACTTTGCTAAAGCTCATCAGACTTCTTTGTAAATACATGTGTACATGCAAAACAGGAGCTGAAATACCTTCCAAGGCATCCTGGAATCTGTCCAAAGTATCGGTGAAGAATCTCTTTTGGAATTTACTGATTAAAATTTTGCATGAAACAAAGACATCCTCTCCATATTTAGCAACTCTGTAGAGTGGAAGAATATTTATCCAGACTGTGGGCCAAATCTGGATTCTGAGTGGTCTCTCAGGTGAAAATGCCATTATTTGTCAGAATACATTTCCTTGAACAGAGAAGAAATAGTGTGCCAAGGGCATGGAATTTCATTTTGATGCTTTGATTTCACTAATTTTGGAAATTCCTCTCACAAGAGTTTGGCTCTGAAAGGTGGAAATTTCCTGAAAAGTTAATCTGAACTGATTGCTCACTATCTGGAACCAGTATCTCACAAGAATGAATGTCTTCTGTTTTCAAAGGCCTGTGGTATTTCTGCGATGAAACATAAACTCGACAAGGAAACACAAAGCAGTCTGCTGGAACTGTGTTGGAGGGACAACTGAACAAACAGCTGGTTAAAGGATTAAAGCCAAAACAAAGGACTGTTTGAAGGTCTCTCCCAGTTTTAGATAGCAATAGGAATCTTTTGAAATGGGGACACAGTGGAGCTGCTATAGAAAGGGAAAGGTTTAGGACCTTTACCCATTTCAGAGATACTGGAAGTCTGCAGCACTGTCTGGTGAGTCTTCAGCAATGACAGAAGGCAGTAGGGATAAGTAGATGAGCATTACACCTTGGTAATTCCAATTCACACTTTTAAACAAAAATCATCTGTCTTTGGAAGGACACAGTGGTTCCTCTTTATTAACTGATTGTCATTGTGATGTTACAGTTTATATTACCTTCCCCTCTTTAGCCTACTTTACCATTACCTTTAACGAATTACTACTTTTCAGGACAATTAGGTGTTTGAAGCAGACAGGAGGTACTGTTTAAGCACAGTAAAAATGTCCAATTGAAAAGGCTAAAGATCAAAATCAAAGGTCCGAAAGGTTAGACCAGTCCTATCAGCTTCAGGGAAAAGCTGGTGCTAAGCTACCATCGAAGAAAGAAATAGCTAATGGCCCACAGATGATCTTTGTTCAACCAGGTTTCTCCTGCTTAAAAAGAAATCCTCTCTTTATTGAACAATGTAATTTCCCCATTGCTGAAAATGCAGAAGCTTTACATTCCAATTTTAGTTGTGCTGAAAGATGGGAAATAGTTTCTTTTAAATACTTTTCTTTATGAAAGAAGACAATAAAGGCTGCCTATTGGCCCTCATTATCCCCACCTCGATTTGACTTGCCTACCTGCTCCACTGCACTGGTTCAAGACAATTAATCCTAATATTCAACCCTCCTGGTGTAATTTCTCATCTTGGCAGGTCTCTTTCTATAATGACTAAAGGGGAGTGGTCAAATTCGCAAAACCTCTGGGGTGAGCCGGATAAATTTCCACAAACACAGACAACAATTCCGTCCTGATATGTTAATGAAATGTTGTGTTATCAAACCAAAGCGAGCATTTAAAGCCACTGCCCAAACAGCGTGGGTAATAAAACACACAGTCCTGGTCATTACCTTAGGGACACAATGAAGTACAAACTGAATTCTGTTGATATGGGAAAAGGGCATTTTAGGCAACTATGGGTTTATGTTTCGCTGATAGCTTATGTTGAAGAACTGTATTATTTTCCTAACTGCAAAAAAAAAAAAGCCCACCTGCAACTCACCAAAAATTCTGCACAAGACTCTCAGCTGTTACTAACTGGTACAGTTCCCCAGGCTTGTAAATTTGCCTCAGCAGTGATGAATTTTACTAGCAAACTAGTCACATCTGTTTGAGAAATGGATGTTATATGTGGATTATGGTCAATAATCAGTTTCTAGATATAAAGATGTTACTCTGGAGTTACTCATCTCACTGACTGTAGTAACAGAGTTCGTCCAGCTTGAGAGATTTGCAAAACAGAGCAGGATGAGTGGGACTCTGCTCCTGTCCCCAGTCCTGCTGTGCTGCTCTCCATCTTGCTTCCTTCCCTGACACACCAGGAATGCTGTCTGACCTGGAGAACAGGCCACTGATGGCTTTTTCCCAAAGCTAGTGCCATTTAATGAATTGAGTCTTCACCTCCCAAGAGACAAATAAGCAGCCCCACAGCAGTAACTGGGGAGAATATTCTATTGCTACTGTTCTGCTACTCCAGTCACTCCGAGTGTAAACTGGTAACTTAGTGCAATTTCTTTGCTTCTGGAGAAGATTGATTCTTATTTGCATGAGGTAAGTTTTAGAGCTGCACTTGTACAATATATAAGGAAACCAAAAGTTGCACTGGGTTTCATAAAAGTTTGGAATCATTATTTACAGACTTATGACTAACCTTAATATTCCATTTCTTTTTTCTGTCTGCAAAACACCTCACTAAAATAAAGCATATCCAAGGCTGAGGAAACCAAGATTCACCATAACCAGTGATAGCTTCTCTGCAGCTAATGCTAATTCTCCCCAGATCTGAAACAGATATTTGTAAGTTACACCAATTTTCACTGAAACCAGCATTTAGGCCAGGAGTAAGATCATGTCTTTAAAGAGTTATTTTTTTTTATTTTATTCTGTTTCATTTTTATCTGTTAATTCAACATAGAAGACATAACATGTAAGTCTTACCGATGCTTTTGCCTTCCCTGAGTGTGCTTCTAAAGGATATTCTTGTTTTATTAGCTGATAGTGATCATGAAGCAAATGGCAATAAATTGGCTTAGCCAGGTAAACATAGCCATATCCAGTAAGATGATACCTATTTTTATTTTAACTAGAATTAGGCCCTATATATCTACCAGGACATAGTCAAAGGTCACAGGGAGCAACAGAAGTGTTTATCAAAAGTTAGGACATGGTATAATAAAAGTTTGAGCCAAATTAAGTAAAACAAATTCTACCAATTTTTTTATGTTATCAAAGGGAATAAAATCTCCCTTTCCTTCACACAGTATAAATTTATGGCAGCTCAGGAAATTGCTCATTAGAAAATGAATTTAAGTCATATGTGACCGAAGGCAGAGAGCACTACTCCTGTTCTGACTGACTGGCTTGGCTACAGCACATAACCTGCACAGTGGAACATTTGCTGCTGTTGCCTGACAGAATTGCAGATCAGGAACTATTTGCTACAAAAATTCACAAATGATTTCAAGTAATCATTAGACTGGTAAAAGTTGTGATCTGTTCTTGAAGAATTTGGGAACAGTAAAAATAAGAAAAGTTAACTGAAGAAAATTTTTATTGCCCATTATGTGGTAAATTCTTCAGTCACTGAAGCTATGCAAGGTGCTTTTAAACCTCATATTAAAGAATAAGTCCTTAAATATATTAGTCTGATAACTTGACTTCCAGATTAGCTGCCATGAACTTACCTGGAAAAGTAATTCTCTAATGAGTATTCCATAGCGAGAATGCTCTACTACTGCCTCCATCTGATAGCTATTGTGTACCCTAAGGCATGTGGCTTGATTTAGCCTAGATGCTAACTACAAATGTCATTTTCATTCTTATGGCCCTACCTTACTCAGTAAAAAAATTAAGCATATGCTCAAGACCCTGAGAAGTCAACTTCTCACATGTTGAACATTAAGCATAGTCTTACATCCTTCGCTGGATTCTGGGCAGAAGGATGGGGATTATCCAAGTGCTTAGAGCTGAGCATGTTTTTATTTGCTTTGCTCAATTAGGACTATAATGATCTCATTCTGTTTTGCAAATTCCTAAGCTTCTTGCTTCAATAACCATTATGGTTTTTTACTCAACAATGAAAACTAGAAAATTTTGAATTCTCCATCATTTTAGCTGCAGCAGTTTAGTGTCCATCCATTCCTCTATTGGAGGCTGCAGTTTCTATAGCACAGGTGAATGGGCAGCAGTAATTCTGGATTACAGAAAGATCCTGAACAACCAAGCTCTGATGACCAAAAGCTCTGATTCATAACCATATTGGATTAATCTTGGAGGTGCAAAAGGTTACTGCCCCAGCTGTCTGCCCTCCCTTATCTTCAAGGTTACTCTGTTGGAAGTTCTCTCTTCAGTCACTGCAGCTAAACCCAGTAAGGAATGGGAATTAAACACATCTGGTTGCTCCTGAGAAATGGGAAAGTGTAAACTTGATGGATCCCTGTCAAGTCCTGAAAAAAAATGTATTTCCAAAAACCTGTGCTCTGTGTTCCATTTAAAGATTGTTTTCTTAATATTAAGCATGATTTTATTGTTCCATATGATTATGTCCCACTGTTATCTTCAGAATGAAAAAATTGGAGCATTAGATGTTTGTATTATAAAATTATATACTGAGAATAATTATTTCAGTTCTCAAAAAATTCAGCTAGCCAGAAAAGATTGCAAATAAAAACTGCAGCTACATTTCTGCACCAAAATGTTAGCCAATATAATATATTTTTGTTTCTGTGCTTTGAGGTGTGCATTCTTTGTACTATTAGAATAATGCAAATAAGTCTCTTTCTACTGTGACTCTAGAGCTTTATCCTCTGTACAGCTATTCCCAGCACCTCACAGCTAATTGTGCATCTCCCTGCTTTGCTTCTGTCTGAAAACATTAGGAGACCTCCCTTTAAGCTCACATGCTGGTGTTAGTAGCAATCGTTCAGTGGCAAAGTATCATAGGTTATGTTGTCTCTAGCTCTGGAGTGACTGGAGACAGGGGGAGTGCACTTTGTTGCCTTTGCCACACAAACACACAGAGCAGAGATCTGTTTTTCTCCCTTAAATGGCTGAAAATCAGTAATAACTCGACTGAAATCAATGGAGCTTTACTGCTGTGCGCTGTGTTAACACAAGATGCGAATCTGCCTTTGGGTCTGGTTTCTGCAGAGCTGAATGGGAAGCAGGAATGTTCAGATTGCTTTGACTTCACTCACCATTTGCTGATATTAACTCTATATATTTTAAGCAGACACTTGCAGTTTCTCAGATGTCTTCTCTTTCTCATTTATTAGTCGAGTTATATTTTAATGGTGCTGAGAGATTTACTGTCAATGTATTAGATGGATTCATTTTGGTTAAGGCAAAATCCTTGTGCTAGGATCCAAATGTTGGACACATCTGTTAGCAGGCCAAGGAATGACCCTGTATTATTGGGGTTTTTTTAAACCTGACAGCTCACACATTTGCAAATTGCATAAAAATATGTAGCTTAGCAGCTCTGCCTTCTCTTTGTACTATGTGCTCACATCCGGATCCATTTTTACCCCTGCCTGAAGGGGGGGAAGGACAATCCCGTATCAATCGCTCCCTACGCCAGTTCACATTAGGGAAACCCCCAACTTTTCATTTCAAATCAGCAGCATCTTTCCTTTGATCCGGAAGACCACAGCTGGGAAGCTGACATGACTCTGCCTGGTGCTCCCCCTGCCCCGAGCTCCGCACCCGCGCTTTGCTCTGTGCCTCGAACGGATTCTCGCAGAGTCACCTCTGCTCAGGTTTAGCAGAACCTGTTCCTCCCTGTCACTGACAGAGCAGCCAAATTAATCACACTCAGCCCAACTAACGTTAACAATCCGTCAAAGTGGCCTATGAAATGCTTCATCTACTGTAACTAGAAAATTCACCTGAAGACCTGCTGATTTGTCCTGGCACTTCCGCCTGTAGGACAAAATACACAGAAACCACTTTTCTCCCTCATTCTCTTCAATATTTTCTCCCTCCACTTTTGTTGTTGTTTCTTTTTTTTTGTTTGTTTTATTCCCTTACAGTAGTTTAGAATTCATGAACAACATTGCTTAGAGAAATGTTGGGGGCCTGGGGAAGCTCCTTCTGCAATAACATCAGCAAGCCAGCACAGCGACCTTGTGCCCTGCTGAATTTTGACAAACTCCCTTCTATTTTTCACTTCTAGCTATTCACCTATCAAAGAAGGAACATCCTTCTAGCTGGGTGCTGTGCGTGAACTCCCCCACGAGTGCATCTGCCCTACACAAGCAGCTGGAAGGGAAGACCCTGTCACCTGTCTGGGATGATGCTGTGAATCACAGGCTTCACCTTGTAAGAGTGGCTCTTGCAACAAAACATCTAGGTTGCTCCAGAAAGTGATTCTTCTAGTGTTTCTTTTCTAAAAGTATTTTATTTAGACATTTTTTTGTGTATCATACAAATGGATTCAAATCACCCTTGCAACATTTTGCCATCTACTGCTGACTAAAAACAGGGTAAAATCCAGTAAAAATCAGAAGGGAAGATTTTTCCAAGCTTCTCTGCAAAGGCATAAGTGACTGTACAGTGTCACTGCCAGAAGCTTTTGCCAATTACACTAATGCTCAAACATATTTTGTCAGATTTTCTGCTTTGAAACTGATGTGGGATGGAATTTGCTTAAACAATCCACATGTTGCCAGCCCAAGGCTGTCAGTACTTACAGGGCAGCTCAATAGATCCCAGTCCTAATCTGAGTTTAGTTCTATGGATTCCCTAGCACTACCTTCTCCTAATAAAACTCGTCCCAAGACGAGTACCTACACTCGAGCCACTTCTCTGCTAGTGTGCTTGGACTGAAATTTGAAGTTGGTTTTGGCTATAAAGTACATGTACTCAAGCTGAAGTATCAAAACCACTTCCCATTCAGCCACCTATGCTGGAAGGCAGCAACACTAAGGAGAAGAGTGGGAGGACAGCTAAATCTGCCTGTGAAGATGAAGCAGATTCCTTGTACTCAATCCCATAAAGCAGCCCATGGAGAGGTGGAAAAGGTCAGCCTTCACATTAGGACAGAAATAAGATCCAGAAGGCCAGAATGGGCAAGGAACTATTAAGTTGAGTAGCCACTGAGCTTTAATTTCCATTCTCTTTGGTTTAGCTTCTTTTCATTCCCACACTGATTTTTTTTTCTCTTTCTTGCAGTGACAGAGATACATGAAATAGATCTCCAGATGCTAAGTTGGCTTCTAGGCTCTTCAGTCAAGACCTTTGGACTTGCAGGAAATGGGGACCCTGGGATCCATCCCTGAACTGGCATCTTCAATAAGCAGATCCTCGTGAGCAGTTTCAGGTTTTTAAAGGTGCTCTATTTATTTCAAAACATTTCCCTGGATCTACTTTCCTTCAGACAATCTCTAAATAATTATTGTTCTTTTTCAGTCTAGTTGTAGTTCCCAAAAACTTTCTTTTCCCATCTCTCAGAAATTCTAACGTATACCCTTTTTCATCCTAAATGTTCTTAGACCCACTGATTTACGTACACCAGGAGACCAGTGGGAGGCTTCCAAGATGTATGTGGTGTTACCTGGCTCGTAAAGTTGGGTGGAATGACAGCACAGCATCATTCAGTTATGGCAGGAAGAACACAGAACAACCATTTCATTGTTATTTTTAACAGAGCTGAAGTGCAACACACTATTGGCTCACATCAAGTGGCAAACTGCTAATGCATTTAAGGCCCTTATTCAACAACACCCATAAACATATTTCCGACATCTGTATTTAAATATCTGTTTGACTTCAATAGGTTTTAAGCATGTGCTCAGAATTAACCTCTATGCTTTTACTGACATGGGGCTCTGTGGAGGTAAAACATCTATTGTATCAGCATAACCACGTTCAAAATCCAGGTCTTCCCAACCTCCAGGTACTATTCAATACATAAGACTGGAGGTAGGGAGGTAGGTATGCATTGGCAGAATTTGAACAGGCCCAAGATTTTGAGGTTATTGCAGGGGTTGGTTTGTGTTTTACAGACTTCCAGATGTTTAGTAGGAAAAGCCCTTGTGCAATTTCTGGACATATAATTTCATGGCAAAATCTCCCCAAAATAAAGTACTTTTGTCTGTTGCCACCTCTCAAACAGCAGGATCTGGACAACCTGGCGTTCATGAAGACCTCCCTGGCGGTCCAAGGTGTGACACTGAGCAGCGGGGGGACTGAAACACCAAAAGGGGAAACGCTTGTGAGAAGGACCTTGGACCTGGAGAGAGAGAGATATGAAGAACTGCTCTGTTACATGACAGAGAACTGTAAGATTCACTTTTATCTGTGCTTTTAGCTTTGTATTCAGATGTCTGCCCCATTAAAAGAGAAAATTAAGCTTAAACTGGCACTAATATGTCTAGTCATTCATCAGAGGACTACGTGTAATCTGAGCAATAAGAAACATATTCAGCCTTTGTTTACTCCTGAAAAAAAGAACGTGTAGTTTGAACCATGAGAAACCAGTCCCTCTTATTTGTGTGGGGGGTTTTCTGCTATGCTATTAAAAGTAAGCAACTCATTACTACACGCCAGAGAAGCAAATTAAAATATCCATTTGCTATTGGAAATTGTCTGCCTTAAAATGAAAACCAAACCGCGCCTCTCCTCCCCAGTAAAATACTACCACTGCAACTGGATCTAATTTACTGGTAGCCTCAGAAAAGTAGCAAAAGGTTCAGTTAGGAGAAGGGATGACTGTCCCCAGCTAGGTCAAAGCTGTGGTAATACAGCAAGACAATCTGGGAGAGGCTTGCACAGCTCTTGGCTGCACATGGTGGGTAACAGTAGGCCTTTAGCTCTCCAGGCTGTCAATCTGGCACTATTCACACACACTAAATTCACTTTGGTATTCAAAGAAGTGGCATTATTGATTCTTTTCACTTTTTTTTTCCCTTCCAAGGCCACTACAGGCCACTGAAAAAGAAAAAGGGACACACACATACATAGACACGGACAGCAAAACTCAGGGAGCACTTTAGCAGTAAGTAACAAGTACTAAAAATACTGACCTCGCTGCAATTTTTTAAGTCAGGGGATAGAAATATACGGTCCAGATAACACTGTATTTTCTTTATTACCCTGAACTGTACTTAATTGACATAACTCTGTGGAAGGATTAGCTTTTATACAAATACCCACATTTTATTGTATTGCCATTCCCTAAGGAGTGCACTGCTCATATATTTCTCCTAATGTGGCTTTGCAAATAGGTCATTGCACAGTCATATGCTCAGCAACAGTACTTAGATGTTTAGAATTCATTGATTATTTTTTTTAAATGCTGAAATCATTGGAGTGATGGATGGTTGCTTAAATATATAATTCTTAACCATTGACTGCTAACATCTTCTGACTCAACTATAATTTTCAGACATATTTTGTTACTTTATATATATATATATATATATATATCTTCGACTGTGATGTGGAGATGGAAAAACATGTATGATGAATTGAGACAGAATGACCTGATCCTTAATTTAGTGGGCAGGCTGCTTTCTGAGGTGAGTGGAGGAAAAACTTAATGGAAACTCCAAGGCCTTTTGTTTTCTCTGGGTGAGGGGATTTACAGACTACCTAAGTGTCAGCAGATTGGTTCAAGGCCAAATCTCATCCTGAAAGGAAAGCAAGAGTTGTACCTGATCTGCTGCATGAATTGGCAGAGAGATTTCAAATTATGTGGACAAGACATTCAGGAATAGTCTCTGAATATAAAATCTCTAATCAGATAGGAAACACAATGTATCTCAAAAGGGCCATAGTGTCTTAATGTTGTAGTATGTTGGGAGAGGAGATGAGAGTCCATGGGCCAGGATGGAAAGGTCCCTGGGAAAGCTAGATGCAAGGTTTGCCAGAATAACTCAAAAAATTGTTGACTCAGTAATGAATATATCCAGGATCAATTTAGGTATGAAATTCACATGTTACATATGAAATATTTCAAGTGACACAAGCTCCTCCCCTAGATCACCAATGACCCGTGTGGTGCAAGACTAGAGGAAGCATTGCTTCTTCATGAGACAAACAAGATACGTGCTTCTCTCCATCCATGCTGCCTCGAGCTCCACAGCTTCAAGGGAACACAGTGTGCTAGCCAAGAGGGTGACTACATCTCTTACTCCACTCCAAGCATGAAAAGTGCCATCTGTAACATTTGCTGGAGGAGAGTGCTAGCTGCTGCCATCACAAAATGTACACGTAGCCCACAAATACAAAACCTTAGTTAGCCACTAGACATTGGTGAGTCTGCTAAACAGACAGTTCAGAAATCCATGCAGTGACCAGTATCTGCTCTGCCTCCTGAATATAAGGATAAAATTATTCCTAAAAAGGGAAGAAATAGTACTACTCAACAGCATACGAACAACCTGTAGTGGTCTGTATATTGAGAGATAGATCACACACAGGGAAAGAGGGGGCTGTCTCCTGACAGCAAAACATCATTGGTATAACTGGCAGTACCAGGGAGTCACAGCTTTGGATGGTGAATCACATGCCTGCATGGAACTGAGAATTGCAGGCTTACAAATGTTATCACTCTGTTAGTGATTTTCTTGCAAGTACTGAAGTCTCCTTCACATCCTGACGTCAGAGAATCATAGGATTTTCAGGTTGATTTTTAAAGACCAAACCCTACTTTTCTAGTCCTCACGACTACAAAGGTAACTGAAAACATCAGATCTGAAAACATCAATCAAGTTTAATGGGAGATTCAGAATCCACAGGGCAAAAAACCCATGACTATGACATCTGCTAATTTTTATAGCCTACTTTCTGACAAGAAAATGTATGTGATCAGAAGATGTTTATGCTGGGGAAAGAGGAGAACATACTTGACAAAAATAATGATGTTCAAACAAGCCCTGTGAAAACAGGTGGCTGTGTAGAAGTGACTGTATATGTTCTTTCTATCAGTGGCCTAAGGGAAAAGCACAAGCATAGGGACACACAGTATTAGGCACAAGAGCATCCACCAAAGAAACTGCAGCTATAGGAAAATCTGTTGTAACTGGCAGTCAATTATGAAAAACAAATCAGAAGGAACTAAGTGTTTCTTTTGTGCCAGAACTTATGAAACTAATTGCTTTCAAAAAAGACTCGTGATTTCTAAGCCAATCTCATAATTTTTGAAAGTTTAAGATTGGCAATAAGACTTAAAGCAATTTGCAAATATCAAGCTGAACAGTACTGCTTGAATGCCAGTAAAAACTCCAGAACCAGAGCACTGAACCTAAAATCTAAATTTTAGATTTAGATTTTAGCACTGAACCTGAAATCTAAAATTACCACTGATAAATGATTCCTGTTGCAGTAACCTATAGCATTTCTGCACATGCAAGTGCAATACAACAGGCTAGGGTGAGAAATAAAACAACAAGGGAATCAAGGCAATAAGAGAAGCCCAGGAAGGCACTACTGTGGATAATCAGAAAGATTTTGCTGCTAGAGAGACTTAAACACATCTAATTGATACTGAAATCCATAGGGCTTCGATGCAGATAGTGCATGTAAATAAAGACATGTTGGTTTTCCACCAGTCAAACTCATCCAACAGAACTCACGCATACAAGAGTCTCATTTGTCTGCAAGGAATGCACACACATAAAATCTAGCCTGTCTGCAGATTACATTCTTAACAGACACATGGTCAGGATCTCATTTCTGCTTTTCAGAATTCAGTGTGTGCATATTTATTTATTATACCACAGACTGGATCCTTTCTCTGTTCTAGAAGCTTCATGTGGGTCTGTTGGTGAAAAGCTGCCTTACCTGGAGTTCACCTTGCTTCCTGTGGGTCTCTCTGAGCCTGAGGAACCACCAACTGGTGCTTGGGACACCCTTGTGTCTCTTTGTGTTCTTACACCCCCATAGCCCTGGATAACCTCTAGCATGCTTTGCCTGCCATGCTCTGCCTGGCAAGCTGCAGGCAATGAAAACATGTTAGAAAAGATTGAAGATTCCTCTAACATACACTGTTGGGTTACCTTGAAGCCTGGAAGGAGGTTAACATGCATGACTCCTGTGCAACACCCCTGTTTTTATTGATGGAAACCCTTTAATCACAGGAGAGTTACAAGCCAGTTTACAACACCTGCAGAACCAGTCTGCAGCCAGGCTGGTTGCTCCTTGGACATCACCAAGCACATGTCCGAATACATCAGGTTCCTGAATTTTAAATGGCTTTCTTTTCACAAAATTTTTGCAATTCAGAAGGTGATTGGAGAGTTCAATCCTCAATTCATTTCTTATAGCAAAAAGAATCAACAAAAATGCCAACAACAGCAAAAAAACCCCCAATTAAATTAAGACAATATCAAGCATCTGTGTGGTTTTCTTGTCTCCCTTCAGTGAATCTGGAGAAGAGTCATTCCCTGTTAGATATACGAGAAGCCTTTTGTTGATATCATAGTGCTGACAAGTGTAATAGTGACAGCAACATCATACGAAATTATAACAGGAATCTTCCTTTCAGCAGTAGGTCTTGATAAATTGGACATACTGATTCCTGCTATTTGTTGCAAGGTAGTGTGGCATCTCTCTTTTTTTCTCTAACAGGCGCTAATTATTGAGCATCAAATAGCGTAAAATATAACAGCTGTGCATACTGTCAGTGCTGTATGGGCTGCTGGAGGTGTCTGGGCGTGCATATGCCAATGTGTGAGCAACTGACAGTGGGTGGTTTTGCTGTTTGCTTTATAAATGCATTTGAATAAACTGGATTATTTTGCAGGGCAGTAGAAATTCAACTGGGTTACAGCTGAGTTAACAGGGAGAAGCCAGTTTCTAGGATGACTTTGCCGCAGTGCTGGGTGAAGAAGGAGATCTCAGAGTGCTGGGCATGCCTGGGGAAGCGGCTCAGGGACATGGAAGTTCGTGAAGATTAATGATGTTTTGTCCTTTTCTGCATGCCAATCTCACAAAACCCAACTAAATTATTAACTTGTTTCCAGGAATCCTGAATAGGAAGTTTCAGCGTTTGAAAAACAGGAGAAGAAAAAAAAGAGGGGAAAAAGGTATCAAGAGAAAGCCAAATCCTGATGTACTATTTTAAGCATTTATAGGCAAGCTGTGTCAAATAGTGGGAACAGTTCACATAGCAGGTGAAAGTTTGCTGCCGAAAGCTTTCAGTCCAAAGAAACTTTTTCCTTTGTGAGATGATTTAAACTGTAAACCATAAATACCCTGGTACCTCCCTGGCCAAGATAACAACCTCAAAAAAAAAAAAAAAAAAGAAACCCCTAAAAATATTACTGTGACCTGTTTTATGGTAAGGTCAGGCTCTTAATCAGTTTCGGGGTATAGCTCTTGAAACGAGAATGAAAGACTTTCTCTCTGAATAGTTTGCTCTCCTCAGGTTATAGTGAAACAAAATATGTAAAGTTTTTTGCTTCTGAGTGTTAGAGCTGCTCTTTTAACTTTCCTTTTAAGTTGGAAAAATGCAGTGAATAGAATCATTCTTTTCAACTCAAAACTTCTTCATGAAGGGTTGAGTCTTTTTTTTTATGGTTGCACTGGTACTAACACACCAGCTTCAGATGACCTTTACAAGTATCACATGGAGGCTTTATCCTGATTAAAATGGTTTTCTACACAGAAGGGGAAGGCCTGTGACACCACTCCGAACAAAACCTCTGCAGGACAAGGTGTAAAAGGATAAAATATATTGCTTCCTCTAAGAGGAATGGAAAAAAGGACCGAGAGATTCTGAATAAGAGAGAGACATGAAAACCTGTGTTTCATTTTGATTAATTCTGCACAGTTCTTCTTTAAGCAAATGACTAATGTGGCCTTTGACCCACCAGGAGAATTCTTTTAGCTCCATCCTTCAGGAAACCCAAAGAAACAGTGCTAGGGTTACACCTAATGCTGACCTACCTCATCCATCTGCTTTCAGTGAGCAAATGTCAAGTTCATATTCTTTTCCCATCGATGAAGGGGTGGGGAAGGGAAGAGAGAGGATAAAATTGCTGTAACTTAATACTGGCATCAAGATTTATTTACTGTTGATCACAGCTGGTGAACTTTTTGCATCTTGCATATGCGCAAGGTTGTTTGGGTCAAGGTGCATATGCCAACAAGAGAAAAGCAGGGAGAACGTGCGGGAGAAAGGAAGGCCTGGGGATGTAGCAAACCAGCAAGCAATGAGAGGCTCAAGGGTAAATTTATAGTTATGTGATCTGAGCCCAGAGGGAGGCCTAAGCAAGAATGCTCCCTGACCGTAAAAACTCACTAGCTGGTAATGGCTGTTAATGGTGCAGGGTGATTTTACTGAGTTAGACATTTGGGGGGGGCAGACATTTGGGAAGTGGGATTAGAGTGGGGTAAATGCAACAAAAGAACGGAGGTGGTGAAGTTGTGCTTACAACAACTGCCTGTGCCCCACTTCAGCAGCTGCCTTCCACATGCATAGATAGAAAAATTAAGACAAAAATGACAAATAAAGTAGGAAAAGAAAGATACAGGAAATACGATGAGGAGCCCAAGTGGCATTTTGTGCTGCTAACGTGCATGACATTTCAAGAACTGTACTTTGCATTTTTCCTTTTAATTGTTCTGCCCTTTTGCTCTCCATTCACAGTGTGTGCCATAGCATCCTGCCTGTCTGAGGACAGCAATGAGCAGGCAATGGATGTGCTTATAAGCACTTTGGGTTCATAAGTCTCCCATTTTCAATTAGCAGATGAATAAAGGATATAGGGCAGGATTTTATTTTTGAGTGCATGTTTTCAATTAAAATCTTCTCTCTTTGTCTTTTTTTTTTTTTTTTACCCTTTCTAGTAAGTCTCCCCTGCTCTGAACTCATGCTCAGACCATTTACAGTTCCAGTGCTTGCTCTAATATCTGCTGGACTTGGTGGAACAATTGCATTACAGGCATCTATGGCTCTGATTATCATCAGCAACCAGGGATGCTGGCTCAAGGATGCAAGGTCACTTGAATACCAATCCCTATTACCCTGCGGCAACTGCTTCTCAAGGAGAGCCAGTTCCTCACCATAATGGGCTCACAAAACACACAAGCTTTCTTTGATTGTGATTTCCAGCCCAATCAGCAAAGAAAGGAAACTGCTGTCCTTGAGTAGTCTGGAACCTGTGCCTTTCTCTTTTGGGTTGAAGTAATGGTTCTAACTCAGGATTCACCGATTTAAGAGACCACCGGATCAGGTCCAAGCTAAATGCAGGTAAAAGTGGTTTCTAAGTAGTTTATTTTTACCAAATCCAATGTTTTCTTTTTTTCTCTTGTTTAAAAAAGGTTCGTTTAAATGGTTAAATCTCATTCCATTTCAACGAGTATCTGCTGGTGCATTTTACCTGAGTCTCAGCTGAACCTGCATTTGATCCGGATGGGGAAAAATAACACACTACAGCTAAACAGGCAATTTTGCCTGGATCATACTGAAACACAGATTCTCTGTAAATAGAGTAAAGGGCTACTGAAATAGTTATTCCTTTTGCATAGAACCACTCAATTATATAATTACTAATACAATTAGCAGCCCAGTATTACTGCAAGCGTAGCTGTTGCATTCAGTGTACTTCAGGGCCAAAATACCATCCGTAGATTTCAGCACAGTACAAGTCAATTAATGAAGAATATATTCCAATTTTGAAAGTTCTGAGACTTCCCAGCTCTCTAGGTACAAGGCCATATATCACTCCTCTCTCCTGTGCGATGTTATTATTTATTGCACATAAATATTCCTGAAAAACACTACACACAGAGACATAGTTTGAATATGCACACAAAGGTGATGATATTATACAAAGTCAGTGACAACTTTTAGGGTTTGTATAAGAAAGAGTGTCTGTAAAATACTAATGAAAGATTGAGTGAATGGTATCATTTTACTGTAGAATTTTTAAGGGAAGAGCGTATAACCTTGTTTTAAATATAATTCACTGGTTAAAAATGAAGATAATTAAAAAATTTATAAGCCACACCATTCTATATTATGCTGAGTACACTTTACTTCTTTGGGCACTACTGGGACTGTCAATTAAAAAATTTATAAACCACACCAATCTATATTATGCTGAGTACACTTTACTTCTTTGGGCACTGCTGGGACTGTCCTGGATTCCTGATCTTTGGGCTTTTTTGAGAGATGGAGAATTTTTAAATCAACATCAAACCTGTGAGCATAATTAGCAAAGTCAATTTTGAACTAGATCTTTCAGCTGGGGGTAAGGAAAAACTTGCTATCAAACTAACATTGTTAGGTTTGCCTTCATTCTGTAGAACCACCTAGGTCAACTTATTTGCAAGGAACAATCATATGGAGATTCATTAAAGCAGGAGAGAAAATTTTGTCTAAAACCTGATGCATGGGCTAATTTATAAGTTCATTTGGGAGCTCTGAGGTTTCTGCTACAGCTTGGAAAAGAATATTCCCTTTAAAGATAAAGAACATGTTAAGCCTCTAAGAAAGTCACCTAGAAAAAAAATGTTGCTGGTATTTTACCCATACAATTGCACTCTTTTCTCTTTTTTTTTTCCTAAGTAGCACGCCGGTCAAACATACCAAGTGCCTTAGAAGTTATCACTTTAGAAACGAATTTGCAAGCATTTGTAGCATTGCAGCCCTTGGATCAGATCATGAGTTCCTAACCTCCACAGGTCTGGCCTTTGAGCAGAACTTGAGAGAAGGAGGGGGTGAAATTAGAGAGAGAAAGAGAGAGAGAGCAAAAGGATGAAGAAGAAAAGCAAAATAAATCAAAAGCAGCTTTCTTGGTAACACCAACATCTCAAAGGCCAAGTGTAAAAGGACCAGGGCTCTAATGATATCAATTAGGCTCAATCCTCTATGTCATTTTAGATATATTGTACCCACTGAGTATACTTAAGTCCATATGTATAAGGTCATTTACTGGGTCCAGAACATAACAAATTATCAGCAAAGGGTTTTTTTTTTTCCTTTTCTCCCTAACACTTTCCACTTTCTGAAATAAATTACAGCTCATAATGGTTTCATGTTGAGAAGCTAATTTTACTTAATTTTTTTCCTGCTGTACCAGGGAAATGATTATTATATCATTGTGTATATTCATTGCACAATGAACAAAAAAATTCTTGTTAGATTTCCTTGGATAACTTGCCTCAGCTAAGACAGGTGACTTCCTTTTGAGATGTCATGGTATAATTGGTATCAAAGATGCCAAAGAGATAGTCTTTACAAGACATTATCTGCCTCGGCTAATCTTTTTCAGTGTCCCTCATTACACTGTGGGTTTCTTCGCAGCGGCATAATTGCATATTCCTTCTGAAGGGAAATAGTAAACTGCTATGAAAAGCAGAATAAGAGTCCTCAATATTGTCTGTTTGAATCTTTTGGCAGCCCTTCAGAAACATGTCATGCAGTTCTATCGGCAGCGTCGCAGGATGTGGTGACCACCTAAAGGCACACTTGAAGGCTGACAATAAACTTGTGCTACTCCCTACACTTCCTGTAACAACAGGCTCCGTGCTGGATCTGCAGTCGTTTTTCAGTCCTTTGGAGAGGAACCATAACAATTTGGGCAAACGCAGCAGAATCTTGTTACATGAATTGAGTCAGTTCAGACTGTAGCTCAACTGTGCTTTTCATGATTAGGCAGAAATGTTGTCTTTACTGAAGATACACAATCATTGCTTATCATGCTGAACGACAGTGCCATTTCCACTGGAACAGATTGTTTGATCCCATGCAAAATCAGGTAACAGAAGCTATGCCAGATACACACATCTCTTAGAGAGCAGTGTTTGCTGTTGCTGCTGGATAATACACAGCATTATTTCCATAGGGGTTCCATATGTGTCCTGTTTTTACCGGGCACCCCGTGGGCACCCCCCTATGCCAATTAGTGCCAACGAGATCAATGAAATATTGATCAGTTGGGATAGGAAAATCAATAGTGTGGTGGTGAGGGCACTCACCTCAGCTGTGGGAAACCCAGGCTCAGGACCTTACTCTAATGAATGCTCAATTATTTATGCAAAGTAGAAAGCTCCAACGGAAGAGATTGAGGAAGCCTACCCCAGAGTAACTACCCACTTGGGGTCAGAGCAGTCATTAGGGATGAAGAAGGCTCTTAAACTTGAGCCTCTGGCCGAACCAGAAAGTCTCCCCTGGAACAGAAAGGGGTTTTTTTTGGTAAAATGGCAAGATTCCAACACAAGTTTCAGTTGAAGGGAACAGGCATTTCCACTAGCTCTCCATGCAAGCCTGTCCCAATCCCTGCTGCACAGCGTGCCATTATGCTCTTTGGGGAGAAGCATGAGACAACCCCCAGTGTGGATGCAGCTTGCAAAGGGTGCGAATCGCTCCCCATTCTGCTGTGGCTCCACCCGAGCTCCTGGGCTCTGCTGAAACAGCAAGCAAGGGTCAGGGCAGGGCCCTGGGTGTATTGGTGTGCAGCCAGTAAGAACCAGACAGTTGGCCAGGGGACTCTTGATTACATGCTTACCATAAAACTCCACTGCTATTAACTTTTTTATCATCATTTCTTGTCATTAAATCTTGCTTTCAACTCCCAGCTTGGCTTTTTCCATCAGCTTGATAAATGTTATGTAACCTAGAATTTACTTTTATTCACACTCTCTTTCCTTTGCTTCTCTTCCTCATCTAGGGCCTGCACATCTGTTTCACATTTTATATGGGAAAAAGAAATACTCTGTTTACCCTCCTCTATATTTATTATGGTTTATATGTTAGAAGTAAAAGGAAACACACAGGAAAAATAAAACAGCCGTCTGTTTGGTTCTTTAAAATGTGAAGTTTCAAAAATTCCTTCTTTTTTTTTTCATCCAGAGGATTTCCTTTTCTATTCCTGGTTAGTAGTGATGGCATCCTTTTGTGCATCACATCTACTGAACTTGTAAACTGCTCAAGTTGGGGACTGGTCCAACCACTGCACCTACTCCAGGGACAGCATGGGGAGTACCAGTCTTGGGGGCCTTTAAGTGCTTCTACAGTACTGAAGCAGGAGGGAGAATGGATGTGTTATGTTAGTTCCCAAAACCCCAGCCAGAACAGAGCCCTCGTTACACTATGATCAAACCTAAAATTGCAGAACAGTGCCTGCTTTCAAAGACTTGCAGTATAATTTCTATCAGGTTGCAGTAAAAGTGTATAAAAGCATTTGGAAGAGATGAGGAAAAGGGCGAGCGGAGGAGCAAGACCACATAACATCAACTTGCTAAGATTTCAACCCAGCTAATAAGCACAGAGATGATGGTTGCTCTTCTAAGAGATATAGACAGACAGATTAGACAGGGGTTCACAAGTCACCACTGATCATTTACCTGGCCATTATCACTTGTCAATGCCTGTAGCCAGCACACTGGAAGCGTAGCACAGGGATCAGGAGAAGGTGGTGGCTTCCAGACCCAAATAACCCTGCACATTCGTGGGGACAGATGCAGCCATGACAATTATGGGCTTTCAAGGTGGTGCCAGTTCTTCCCTGTTACAAGATGAATGGAATGTCCAGTAACAGTCATGAACTGTGGATCTCCTACCTGCTAATTCTACCTCTCAGCTGTATTTTCCCAGTACAAAGGGATGCTGGCACGTCATGCCTAGATCAGTCCAGATTCATAGCTTGGCAGAGTTTCCTTCCTCCTAATGTAGGGAATTGGATAAAATCCCTAACTGGGAAGTTTCATCACCTTAAACTCTCTAAACACGATGGTCAATCAGCTCAGGTAAAATCCAAACTACACTGCAAAACCACCTACCTCAATGACTCTGGAAAGCACCAGGCTGCCCAGGGGCTCCTTAGTTATGTCCCTCAGGGAAGTGTCTTGGGTTTGGTGAAAAAAGAGGTGAAGTTTAAGCAAGATGGGAGGGCTCCTATTCCTTGTAAGCAGAGGTATGAGTGGAGAGCAGGAACTGGATATCTTAGCTATCACCTGTAACAAAGAAACCTTTACCAACTCGAGTTAACAAATTAAGTGCAGTAGCTGTGAAGAACAGCAGCAATGGAGGCATAATTAGCTACGTTTTTTTTCCAAGATACTGCTTCAATACATCTGTCCTCCATCTTCTTAGAAAGACTACACTGCCTTCACTTATGTACATGGAAGAAAATGAACCATTCGGTGTCTATCATCCAAAGACCAGTTTCTGTTCCCTTTTCCTACACCATATCTCCAGCCTGTAAGAATATTTGCTCCTGTACTGCTATTTCCACTGATTGAATAGGAATACAAAAAAGTAGTATGAAAGCCAAGCAGTGAAGGGGCTCTACATGCCTTTTAATTTATTTTTTTTATTATTTTTTAAAAAGCTTTAAACTGAAAAAACAATCTGATAAATTAATTCTCAGGTGTGAGCATAAAATAAGATGTCCTTTAGGAGTTGGGAATTAGCCCAAGAGCATCAGGGATATGGTGGCAAAGGGCATGCTTTAAGAATACCAAAAAAGATTTTGTAACAAATTAAGCTGGGGATGAAGCTGTGCCTGATGTTACAGGCCATTATTATGCACAGTTATGAAACACTGGTATGCATTAATAATAAAGATCAGTGTCGCCTTCTAGGGAAAAATTGAGCATTCTTTTAATTAACTTAAATTTTTCATCAAATTGATTGAAAAGCTCTCATCCTTTTTTACTTTCATGTAGCCCTACATTTTATGCCGTAGGCTGAGAGCAGCTTTATCTCAAATGCTTGGTGTTTCTGAAAGAGTCCATGTGTTATGAGTTTAAAAAATAAAAAAAAATAAATCACAGCAACAACCTAGAATCAAGCTGGGTCATGAAAGGAGGAAAAATAGGTAGCAGCTTTCAGCTAAATCACTTTTAAACATTTTGTGTTTATCTTCGAGGGAAAGAAAGAAAATGTCTTTTCCCTCACACTGAGGCAGGGCTTTGGAGCCATGCTCAGGCACAGGGGTTGGCTGGAGTCACGGAAGTAAGACCTGAGCACGCAGCACCCAGCTGGGACTGGGGAGAGCTGCTGGTGTCTCAAGGACTAGCAGCTTCTGCTCACTTCAGTTTCTTCCTTCAGTAAAAGTGCTGAAAGCCTCTGGTCCTGCTCACGCAGTGTGAGGGTACAAAGCCTTCCCCAGAGCATCTGGATGGGATATTGCTGGAGTGCTTCTAGGGTATTGTTTGGAGCATCCATACAGCATGTCAGGAAAGTCACAGCAGTTTCTCTGGTCCAATCTCACTCCACTGCAGCGTTGCAATGGGAAAACATAATACAAAGAACTTTGGCTTTCTCTAACTGGAGCCTCTTCACAGAAATTTCAGTCTTTTCATGTTGATGGAAATCCCATCCCCAGGGCAGATACCATATAAGAAAAATGTACTTCACATACACCTGCTCCACTCACAGATACTTCTGCACAGCAAGATCTGGAGGTGATGCCCCAAACAGGGAGGATCCAGAGCTCAAGCAAGCTCAACTCACTCAGGAAGGCTCAAGCCTCCCTTGCACCATCCCAGCTGTGCTGAGGACCCTTGAGATGTGCCTACAGTGACAGACAGATGCCCATTGACTCTCTGTCCACACTCTGGGATGGATGGGCAGCTCAGGATCAGAACCACATGGCTGCAATAGGGTAATGCCATGGCAAACTCCAGACACAGGGCAGTGAGAGCACGTGCCTATGGATATGTCCTAGGTGGAGTGGGAGACCTGGGCATGTACTTTTGCACATTTTCTTCTTTTCTTGCACTTTAAGACGCATGTATAAAGGGAAGTGAACAGCTCCCAGATTGGTGTTTGCATTACACAGCTAAGTATCCAAAGCAAATCAATAGAAGATTTTCATTAAGATTATCATTAAACCCTTCTGATACTGAAAGAGGAGCTGAGGGGAAAAAAGGAGGGAGGGAAGGGGAAAGGAGAGATGAATGGATAGAATGCAACATTTTCCTTATTCACCACAGAAATATATTAAGCTTCACAACTTATATTTCCTGTGCATCTACGCAATCACAGGCCTTGCCTCCCCACTGCCTATTAACATTCTCCAGTAACCAAAAAGAAAAGGAACGTTTGATATTTTAAAACATGGCCTACAGTCATAAAACCTTACCACGTGAGATCTGACAGGATCAGCGCAGCATAGGAGCTATCAGCCTGGGTACTTGTATGGGAAATTACTTTTTTACTGGAAACCTCCATGGAACAGCTGTGTGCGTCAGGCTGATTCTGCAGCTGACATTTCCATCTGAGCTGGAATGAACCAATATCCCACGCTGGTGGGAAAGGCCACAGGAGATGCTGGATCCAATTCTCCTCTCACTTTTTACGGGTGTAAAACAGGTGCTTAGCAAGATTTCATAGCTATAATGCTGGACTGAGGATCAAGCCAATTCTTCTGGAGGAGATGAAAAAAAAATCGAGATCCTGCACACAATTCTGAGTAGAGTATTTCATTAAACTTTTCATAAAGGTAGAGATATGAGAGGAATTTCAACCTCATTTGTAATCAACAGCAATGTTCTCATTGACTCCAATAGGGCCAGGAATTGCACCTATTAAATATATTATTCTCACAAAATTCTAATTGAAGCAATTACATCCTACCATCCTAAATCCCACCTGGATTTTCAGCTGGATATTGTATTCTTCAATTTCTGGCCCCGTACCCTTGTCTAGTGTTTCTGTGCACCATTAAACAACTGCTGCATTTCATATCTGAAGCAGGTGCAATTACGTATCAGTTTTTTTACACCTGAAAAGTACTTTAGGATATTCTAGGGTGAAAGGTGCAATATGACTACAAGATATTGAGACGTTCTCACAGTTAAATTCACTTTACAGCTCTGCACATTTCTAAAGCAGCATAACAGGATTCAGCAGATACTCCTTAGTGTAAAAAGAAACTCCAGGTAATAATTTTGATCAAAACAGTGCAAAAAGACTTTCATTATATGACTGTTTTAAGCAAAATTTTCAAGCTGCTTTTAATAAGGATTTTGTTGCTATGTTTGCAATTGCTAATGAATAGCTCCAAACCTGTATTTTTATCCAAGCCCATCCCCTCCTTACCTTGCCATACTTTTACTGTGTACAGAACCTTATACAGCAGTATCCAAGATTAAAGTTCCTCTCATTGACATAGAATGAAGGCAAATTATACCGCTTGCAAGAGAGGAGATAATAAAGGAGGAGTCTATAGAAATACTTTGATGAATTATATAGTGGCAATTTTCTGACATTAGTAATGTAGGGCAGAAGACAGTGTTTCTGATATATAGATGTAAATTCATCATCCAGACTGCATTAAAGAAAACTACATAAGATTCCTTGATTTTTGGATTGCTTACAAGAGCAATAAGTAAAATGTTATAGTCTTCTCCAAGAAAGCTCCCTTAGAGCAAAAGGTGAGGAATTACATAGATGAAATAGCTACCCTTTTGTGCTAACCATCATAAAAACAGAGCCAAAAGACTTACAGGAGCCTGCACCTACATATAAAGGGAAGGGCTTTGTACTATAAGGTGAATGACTAACTGCAGCTGGAAAAATCAGATGGCAGTTCCTTATTTTATATATATGTGTATATATATGTGTACATACACACATAGAGAGAAAGAGATAGATATTTTATATATGTATATACATATGGATTGTTTTATTTGTTTGCAAAATAAGAGGGTATCCAATTCTGTGTTTTTAAAATAACATATGAAAGCCCAGCTTGTGGAGAAGGGCAGGAGGATGTGATCCAGATTGCACAATCAGTCCTATGTGAGGAATCACAGCAGCAGGTCAGACAGGTTTTGGTTACTGGTTCCCTTCTACTGAAGTATTCAAAGTGCTTCGTTAGGTCAGAAAATACATTTGTAAAGAATAAACTACTCATACACTAAAATTAACCACTTTCAACCTAAAATTTGGGAAGACAAAGTATATTGCAACTTCCCTAGTTTGGGCCCAGAACTTGGGGGCCTTTTTGGTTTTGTTATTGAAAAACACAGAGAGGAAAATTTTGAAAAGCAGCACTTTGGGGGAACTCACTTAGATGTGGAGTGTTCACATTTTTGTTACCCATTTCCTTCTATTGACTTGAGGCAAGGATGGAAGGTGCAGAGAAAGAGGAAAGAATTAAGAATGAAAGGGTATGTTATAAAAGTTAAAACAGGAGTTTTATCAATAGCCTGAAATCAGCTGTTACAAAAGCACTGAGGGTTCAGAGCAGCTTGAAACTCCCATCAGGCACCAGAGCTCCACCAAAGCTGCTGGCAAAAATCCTGATCCCTGGCCATCTCTGGCTCCTTTAAGCACTTCAGTGGCTATAAGGTGACAAGCAGACCAGGATGTAGTTGGTTATTTTTCCCTTGGACCTTGTGCACCACTCTCATGAGCATACCCATGATTTGGTCTCACCAGCATAGCTTCATTCTTTCCTACAGAACAGAGATTTCAATTCAGAGAGTTGTGGTCAATGGGGCAGAGTCTGGTTGGAGGACTGTGACTAGTGGAGTGCCTCAGGGGTCGGTACTGGGACCGGTGTTGTTCAATATCTTCATCAACGACCTGGATGAGGGTACAGAATGTATCCTCAGCAAGTTTGCTGATGACACTAAACTGGGAGGAGTGGCTGACACACCAGAAGGTTGTGCTGCCATTCAAAGAGACCTTGATAGGCTGGAGAGTTGGGCGGGGAGAAACTTAATGNATTCAGTCTGACCTTTGGGACGTGCTTCAGTGTCCCCATTCTCAGCACGCCATGTCCTGTAAACACAGAGCTCAGGGTCACATCCTGATCTCCATGTTCAACTGGGTGCACAAGCACTTTCTGCAATGCAAAGAACAGCCCCAAAGTGCACAGGATTTTTTTTATGTTACATATATAGATATAATGTGTTTATTTTATTTCTTTTTTTCCTCTTCCCGCATTGGATTTGGCCGTTACAGAAAATAACGGGTTCATGGGTGGATTCAAGATGTCAGACAGAGAGAACAAGCACTGCTGTTCACTTTGTAGTAAGGCAGGGAACAGTATTAAAGAAGCAGAAATCAAGGAGTAGGGCCGCAGCAGCAGCAGTAGCTCATCCAAAGCAATAACAACGCACGAAGGCAAGCCATGGCAACTGAAGGAAGGCTGGAATCTAGCATACCCATGGTCTTGTTCTTATTATTACAACACAGCGTGACTAAAAATATCAAACCAAACAAAAGAAATTCCTGCAGGCAAGGGGTAAGAGAGGAGGCCGACCACTGCTGGAAATGGAACTTATTGTTCACCTAAGTAGTGCAGCGGGGAACAGAAATCACAGAAGCAAAGGCCAAGATCAACAGCAGGAGCAGTGCTGAAAGTAACAACAATGTTCCTGAACAAGGAGCCACAGACTCCAGAAGAGGCAAGTTAGAAAAGGGCTTCCCACCCTCTCGATCCCTCCAACAAATCACCCAGACAGAATGCAGGCTGGATGGATTGCTCTGCTTCACGGCACTGGGATTCTGCACCCGGGCCAGACCTGGGAATGGCTCAGGGGTTACAGGTCCTTCAGTATTAGCTCTCAGGTGACCCAAACAGCAGATTGCTCTCAGGAGGAATGAAAGCCCCGACATGATCCTGATCAGCAAAGTACCCTGACCCTGGGGCAGGCTGAGGCCAGCACTGCCAGACTCCCAGCTGAACCAGCCTTTGGGGCAGGCTGAAAAGCAGCTGGATGCTCCTGCATCTGGAGGACCCATGGGGCCAGGCTGGTGGCACAGAAGTCAGGACCCTGGGGGAGTTCATGCCTAGGAGCTGGGGAGCCTGAGGCTTTTGGTTTCCTGGACACACACAGCTGGCTTTCACAGCCTGGTTGTTGGGGCACTAAGATTTTGACTCCTTGCTGGGTGCTGATTCCAGCAAAGACCTGCTTAGTTTCTGTGGTCAGACCATCTCCATAAGGCATTACCTTTTTTTGCCCAGTCCGGCATTTTCTGCCAGAAATCTTTCCATGGATGGAGTGCTATCTGGCCAGCTCTAGCTCAGAGCAGCTGTGCACACAGAGACCAGGCTGGACACTGGATGTGTAAGAAATACACAGGAATTACCTGCCCAGTTACCTTGTGATCAAGCTATTAGTAACAGTCATATTGTTGCTTTGCACTTCTGTGATACCCTCTAGAAAAATTCCCCAAACTTCTCATAAGTTAATGAACCAAACAAACCTCCCTGCTGTACTGCAAGACAAGAATTTTTACTCCCTCTTTTTCCCTGCTAACTCCCCCAGCCTTGCTCAGTTTTCCTTGGCCAGTCTATTCACCAGCATCACACACATCTTCCAGGAGAGCTGCTCCTTCCCATTTCACGCTGCCCTCCATAACTCTGCACAGAGAAGGGAAGGAAATCTGGCTTGCAGCTGGCTCATGTGATGTGAATTGAGTGGCCAGTCTGAGACCTTAGAAGAGGAAACTGTGACCTGCTGTGCTCAGAGTGAGAGTTTTATAAGGTAAAGAGCTTTGGAGGAGTGCAGAGACTGAAGGAGAGGCAGGTGTTGGAGACAGCTGAGAATTGGGAATAGGTGTAAGGGGACGTGACGGCGTGTTGAGTCAGAGCCTCAGCTGGTACAAACCAGCATGGCTCTATTCACTAAAAGCACGGTGCAAAGTTCATTTGAAGAAATAAAACAATGGCTGGATAATATAGTGCTCAAAAATGCATTTTTCTTTCATTTAAAAAGGGATGAACTATGCTGCAAGATGGTGACAGACCTAGAATTTGATCTTTCCAGGATAGAACTGACGTCTGTTTTCTATACCTGCATAATTTTCTTTTCTAGATTCTCACTTAGTAATGAATAAATATTTATTTCCCATGCCACAACTCCTTTTCCATTCCTTCAATTTCGCCTACGTCAGGCTGTTTATAAAGGATGCTCCTGGGATGGAGAAATGGGCCCTGAGATCTCAGAGATGATCCTGTCTTTAAGCTTACACTGCGGCTCCACCTGCTTCATTCCTTCCTTTTTAGCACTGCATGATGCATTGAATACATAATTTTCTCTCCTTCTGTCTGTCAAACACACACAAACATTTTTTTTCTATGCTTGCATACCCCGATCTATAGAAATTCCCCCAACTTGTGCATACATCAGCCACGGAGTAAAACAAAGGCTTTTATGTATTCAAACTGATGATAGATGGATTAGAAAAACACAGTTAATGTGACTCGTACTTTCAATGGAGCTTTAACTGACTGAAAACGCATAGTTCATGTTAAGTCTTTGTTGAAATTCCTATCAGTAATAAGCATATTGAATCATGAGAATAAACATAAAATGTCACAAGCCTTTTTTTTTTTCCTCGTGGTGGTTGCAATTTCAATATATTTGTTATAATCAGCGATAGCAGTATGCCACACTGGAATAGCTGAGCCTCTGATTCATTTCTGAGGATTGGTGATAGTGCAAGCTACAGTCTCGAAGAACGTTCCTTGCCACCAGGCTGGTATTAATTTCCTGTTCAAAAGGGGCTATATTGTCAATGTGACACTTTAATCAGCTACCAAAGTGACTCTGGGAACGCAGACTTCACAATCAATGTCAATGTATTTCATGTAGTTTCAATACCGCTTAGTCATTTTGCTTCAGAAGTGTGCAAGGAGGGTCAATACATTTCATTAGTTTGTTTCATCTAAAGGACGGTACAACATCAGAACTTTGATTATATTATAAGAATTGCCTTAATGTGACACCAGATTCCCTGATTGTGCAATACCAGACACTGGAGTGCTAGAGGGCAGTCAAATTATCCTTCACCCACACATACTGAAGAAGCACCAGTGAAGCACGGGAAAAAAAGAGAAGAGGATGCTGATAATTTGAATAACACACAGTCGATTGTAGCTCCTCTAAATACATTATGAAACTTGAAAAAACCCTTAATTTTCAAGGATACAAGTTGCCATAAATAAACTATTTGTTACTTAGAATTCCACTCAATAAAAGTGTTTGGCATATCTAAGCAGCACAGCATTTCCTTGCAGTTATTTGTCATTCACAGAGCCATCCTCTAAGCACAAATGTCCATCTCCATATAAAGAATTCCTTTAAAACCAAAACCTCAAAAAATAAGAATGTGAACTTTCCTAATAACATCTAAGTGAACTTATTCCAAGGTAAACACATGCAAGTGTGCAGATTCTTAGTATTTGTAGAACTGCTTTAACAGGAGAGGAGATGGGTGTATCTTATTATTTAAGTAACTTACAGAGAAATGTAAGAAATGACAGAAAAAGACAAGTAGGAGTTTGGCTGAACAAAATTACAGGAAAATCACTGAAGAAAAAGGAAAGTTCAATATTCAGCGTTTGATGTACCAGAGATGGACATGGAAGTGGCCTTTGCTTTAAAACTAAAAGAGAGAAGCCATACTGAAGGCACATTATTGATTTAATTTCTGGGTAGATGGAAGCATCTCAGGTTTATAAGCTTTGTCTGCTACATTAGATGAGAATGAAGCAGCTTGCAAGTTTTTTCTAAATTCGGTAAAGTTTCTCCATTTCTGCCCAGAACTTAGACTGCTGGAAGTCCTTCTGAACTTTGTATATATAATAAGAAAATTATATTCAAAATAAGAAAAAGGTGTCTGAGGCTATGCTTCCAAATCCAGTTAGAGCTCAGTCCGTGATTTTCAGTTCATACACTAAAATCAGGTAGAAGGAAGCTTTTTCTTTAGCCATAAGATTTCTCTTCAGAAGAGAGAAGATTTCTTAATAGTTTTCTCACAGTATCAGGTGCCATTGGTAAGGAAAAAAACCCCACCCAACTAACTAAAACGAAAGCTTAAGAAATTATCTCTCATATGCCATCTCTCCCTATCTTAACAAAACTGGAAATCAAAGGCCAAGAATTATACAATTGATATCACCCCAAGACACAACAAACATTGCTATACAAGTCTGCTCACTTCACAAAATCTGCAGCTTGGTCTACAGGTTAAAGGAAAGGAAGATGAAATCCCTTTAAAATTTTCTCTCCCCCATTTAAAATAACTTCAGCTGAGAACAGGCAGAAAAGGAATTGTGAAATATAGTGATGACTCCAAAACAGGGATGGGTTAACCTCAAAAGATTCAGATGTCTCAGTTCAGAGAAAGTATCAGGGAGGATTTTTCAAAATAACTTCAGTGTTGATCTAAACTTACTACGACTGAAGTCAACAATCAAACTCCCTGTGGAAGAAGAGTCAATGACTTTGAAAATGATACTCTCAAAGTCACACAGAAAAATACTTCTAGTGTCTTTGATCATGTAATTGAGATAGGATTTTAACAAGATCAAGATTCTCAAGGCTTCTTCTTGGACTTAAATATTGACTCTTACATTTAATTACTGACTAAATAACCCCCGTACTGCCTATTTTATTAACTGTAAAGTTCACATTGACAATAGATGTTGCACATAGACTTTTGATGTTTCATCTCAACAGCACTATTAATTGCACCAACTCTGCGTGGACTTCTTCAAATAACCAGATGGGAAAGCCCAATTGGTAACTCTCAAATATTTAAATATTGTAAATTGAGAGTTGAAAATGTTACAGCTTAAGACACAGTCAAGTTTTTGTATGCATAAAAGAAACGAATTGGTGGATTTTGGAAAATTCATGCTCCCTAGTTTGCATCATTTTAGATCCCAGAGTTCCCACATCTGCCATAATTTGGCACAGTTAAAATGGCCAGGGGAGGAACCATAAATTGCTTAGGAAATGTTGCTGGTGAGGAATGAAATGTAACATGGCTGTGAATGAGCCTAAGAAACATGTCTGAACTTGCATTACAGCTTGATCTCATCAGCTCACTTCAAACCCAAAGGGTTTATTAAAAGCCATACTCAAGGAGATTTTTTTTTTCAAGCCTGAAGCTAACACTGGTAAGTCAGATACTGTTTTAAGTGATGCTTCCTGTCACTCAAGCCAACAGTGTTCCATTCTGTTTTGTTACAAAACTTTCATGTGTCTGCTCTTGTACCACATATCTGCCAACGTGAGTCAAAAAACGGCTCCGTGTCTCCCCGTGTGGTCTTGCTATCAGCAATCCCATTCTACTGACAAGCTCTGGACAGACTTTTAGATTATCTTCTCATAAAAGAGTTTTACAGAGACAAGAGTCAGACCTCATTTTTTAAGAAGTGGTGTTGCACGGAAAGGACAGTTTTGACATAGAGAAGTACAGACAGTTTTATTTTATGTTTTATTATAGTACTAAAAAGGATTTCTGCAGTGTGCAATATCTGTGCAACACTTTCCATTACTTTAATAAACCCTAGTGCTACAGATGTTAATTTTAGCTGGATAAGAATTTGGCCCATATTTAGCAATTTATATTTACAATGTAGGATTTTATATGGGTTTTTTGGCAGGAAATTTAGGAGATTTTGTAGAAAAATAATAGTAAGGTCTTGCATTTCTGAAGGGTCTTTTCTTCCCTTCAGATTTACTGTTGGATATTCTTGGAATACTGTCTCAGTAATTTGAGTGAATAAACAGGCCGGAAGATACAGAGGTCTACTCTAAAATGAGCATCTTCTGTTATCAGTAAAATTACAGGATTTGAGATGAGTTAGCAACTTAAAAGATTTGCCATAATAAAAAAAATGAATACTTCCGATTTAACGGCATATTCCTTTTGATATACAGAAATCATGGCAAAATTCCACTGGAAATAAGAACAAAATAAGGAATGCTGATTTAATATGTCAAAATAGGAATTAGATATGCAAAATTAACAGTGTATGAAACATTTTTTTTTCCTTGAAAACAGATGTCAAAGATTAAAGAAGTGAAGTTAACATTAACAACAACAAAAAAACAACCAGCCAAAAGAAACAACCAACACTGGAAGAGGGGTATAGTACTGGAAGGGAATATGGGAATACTCCAGAAGGATTCATCAACCATGTTTCATTTGATTTATAAGTATCATCAGAAATTACAGAAAGAAAAGAAGAGGATTGCTTTTACAGGTTGGCATTTTGCACAGGTCTCATTTTCTGAGCAGCGAGACACATCCCACCACACGCAACCATCTGCTCAGGGCAAACAGCTGAGGCAAGACCTTTTCCTAAGCTGCCCTTGCTACAGGGCTCAGGTGTTCTCCTGAACCTCCAGGAAGCTTTTAAAGGTGAGAGAAGTTCTCCCTTTTTGAAGGACCCATGAGTCATAGCTGCAGTGCTCCAACAGCTGTATCCTGCTATTAGTAACTGCAATCAAGCAAAGGGCTTCAATTGGCTTTGAATAGGAAAGACCCTCTTGAAAACAGGATTGCTTAGGAACAGATGCTGGAATTTAATCACCAAAAAGGCCTAAAACTGGTGGGATAAAACAGAGTTAGGACACATGGGAAGGATGTGTTCTCTCCCGGAAAACAGAAAACTGCACTTGAGGGATGTGAGGGGAAAACTACTCCTAGGATCAAAAGCTGAGTCCTGCAGTATTAAAGCTGAAGCCTGCTTTAATGTAAGTCTCCGTACTTACAGGGCCCAAATGTATTTTAATGCACAAAGATCTTGAAAAAGCAAAAGTAATTTAAAAATATAGGACATTTAAGCAATATTTTTAAAAGTTCCAAAATATCAAGCAGCTGTTCATCGCCAAAAAAATTTGCTAAATTCAGCTATTCAAAAAATTAGCATTAGTACACAGGAGAGACATTCCCCCCACCTGAAAATCTTTGTCAATATAAGTACATTCCAGTCTGTAAGAAATCATAGCAAAGGGAAGTTTAAAATGTTTAAAATATTTTGAACTTATATAGTACATTGTCCTCGCAAAATAATGTCAACCAGGCAGATATTTTAAAGTGGGATGTTTTCAACTGACTTCAATAACTTACAAATAGTTGAAGTAGATTTGCTTCATTTAAAAAAGCGAAGTCAAGACCTTTCTTGCCAAGATCTAACCTAGAGAATATTTTGACAGCTAAATTATAAACTATGAGAACCAGGGGGAGTTGTTATGGACCATCAGCTATAGCGAAGCCAGGGAGTGTTATTCAATTAATCTTTTTACTCATTAGAGGTAAGTAAAAAGCCAAAATAAAGTTAATCAAAGTCTTTTATACCCTGTGTTTAGAGCAGCTCCCTGTGTCTTGATGGATTCTTCTTGTAACAGGAACAATGTTTCAAAGACAGATCAATAAATAGAAATTCCTGAAGTCTTGAAAATTAACACCTTCCTCTAGTTATAAGTCAATCAGGAAATAACACCCCAAAGAAATGAAGAAGTCAACCCAAGTTCAGTGGGACTTCAACATGTGTGTCCCAAATTGCTAGATTTAAGTTGCTACATTTTTCCAAGCAGCTAATTTTCCCTTTTTGAAGACTCACAGAAGGTCAGGACCAGTTTAAACATCAAAGCTCTATGAATTAAACAGTTTCATGGAAAACAGAGGAAGAAAACTTGCCTGAAGTAAGGCTCTATAGTGATGCAACATGGCTCACCTTCTCTCCAGGACAAACTGCTTTTGGAAATCAGTCGCATTGGCATGTTGGAGTAGAGCTGAAAGCATGGCTTGCCTTAGGCACACACATGCATACACATACCCACCACCCCAAGGGTATTTCGTCCCTGTAGAAACCTCTTTGGCATTTCAGAGCTTGACTTAATTCTTTGCTTTCAACTATTGACTGATTTTTTATGAATTTCTGTTGACATGTTCTGTAACGCTTCAAAATATGGTAGGAAGACAATACATGAAATATGAATGTTAATTGCCAGAAAATAATCCATAACTCAGGGTCTCTGAAAATTTATCAATAAAAAAAAACTCAATGGAAACGGTTCTCCTTTACAAGAAAACAGGACATATTTTTTAATCCATTTCTAAGACAATGCCCTTTTGACAACTATCATTAAAATGTCTCTTCGATAATTGTTACTGTAATTTCTTTTCTACAGGCAGCCCTGAACACAGTATATGCTTTTATAACAAAACTAAGTGAAGTGAATTCTGAACATAAGGACATTTATCATTAATAACCTGTTATTGTGATGACTAATGGAAGACTCCCATGAGAACTGCAATTTTGATTTCCTTGGGAATTCTAAGAAAGGGCACTTAAAACATACCCAAGTCCTCTTGGCTTAAAAGCTGAGCCAGGAATCTATCAAAATTGGCTTCACTGTTAGTCAAATCTAGCAATCATAAGATAATGATGAAACAAAAATCCTTGTGTCCTTCAGTATCTGCAAAATCTTCAGAAAGTACAGTAAAGGGCAGAATAACACAACCTTCCTAGAACAAAGAGATTAAAAATGGCATCTGTAAATGTGTGGCTTACCTGCTCCCCTAGACACTTCTTAAATCTGTTTGCTAGAATGATTGCCTTCCATTTGCTGTTGCATCAAACAATATATGAAGCATTATTCAGCAAATCAAAGGTGTGTCTAACCACTGAAGATAAACTCCCATCCACAATCTAGTTGATGGCCTTGTCGTGCTGAGCTGATATTGAGAAACATTTCCCAGAAGTACTCAGCCAGATTCTCAAAGCAAAATGCCTCAGCGTGGCTCAGCACTGCATGACTTGTGCTGGTGGGACTCCACTAATTTCACTGGAATAGCATCAGCAGTAAAATCAAAGAAAACAGCGATAAATCAGATTTTTTTTCTTTACCCTTGACATCGCTGCTGCTGTGCTTTAGTAGCATAAATGGTAAAAAAAAAAGGTGCAAATTTAATACTATCAAATGTATGTGGAAGACATGTTTCGTTTTCCACAGATAACATTTGTTTCAAGAACTGGGCTCAGGAGTTACACACTTCATACATAGGAAAGAGGAACAGAAAAGGAATTCTGTGACTTATTTGACCATTTCTAACATCACAAAAGTGGTTTGTCAGTTTTATGTTACAAAAAGTAAGGAAGTAAATAGAATTTGAGCTATCTGATCTCAGATATTTCATATATACTGGAAGGAAGATGGGCTATGCTGATCAGGCACATCCACTGGTTCAAGTGATGTGCTCAGCTCCATCTGTGACACCACCTTTACAGTAGGTCTATTGCTATTCCAAATCAAGCAGTACACTAAGAAGCAGCAGGCAGAAAGCAAAGAGAGGAAAGCAGCTAAAATCCTCAATGTATTCATTCACATTTTTAAAACAAGTAACTTTCTTGAACTACGAATAACTTGGCACTCGAGCTACATGTTAAAATACGCTGCAGAAAATTCTTTTTTAAAAATTGTGCTTAAAACCTAAGTAAAACTATGTTCAAAGTGTATGTCTCGGGCCAGTTGTCATTTGTTGGGAGTAATGGGTTTAATGAATTTCATGGCTATCTGACATTCAGTCCATTCTTTCTTTGAATTCTGAATAGCAATGGCTAAAATATTATTTTAAACAGCAAGTGTTGACCTTTCAGAGGTGGGTCCCCATATGGAAGGTGAAGGGCAGGTGTCCTGCTGAGATAATGTCACTCCTTGGCTTGCTGAAAACCATTGTGAAGTGCACTCAGAGTATAACGTTATCCCAGCGTGATCCACACACCCTGGAGTGCCCTACTGCTTAAATGACAATGCTGAAAGGTGGTAGGAGGATGGCAACAAAAGAAAAGTTTTACATAGGGATGGTGGCTAGATGTAGTACAGCTGGTTAAAATAATTAATAAATACACAGCTGACAGAATGACCAAAATTCTAATCCCACCCCAAGGACAGCTTCCAGAAAATGCCATGGGTAAAATACCTCATCCAGTATCTGGTCTAATATTCAATCCTTGAATCAGCTGCTAGAATCATATGCCAGAGCCATTCATATGAGAGTGAAATCTGCAAAACTTAATAAAAGTCAAGTGGATGTCAATGGGACTATCGTGAGCTATTATGAGGAATATATTCAAGCTATGATACAATGCCAACGGACAATTCATGACTAAATTATTTGCTGTGATTTATTTGCCGCTGTATCTCAGTTTGTGGCAGGCATGAAGAATCGAAAGCTGGGAGATTTTCCAGGTTAGAAACATTCTGGAACCAACACGGCCTGCCTGTAAGCTTGCATTAGACTTGGAGGGAATATCAAGCCAATTTCTTAATGAAACTAAACCCAAACCTCTCACCTGGTTTCCTTAGGACCTCCAAAATATTTCCTAGTGATATTAAAGCACAAAAAAACCCAACAACAACCAAACCTTTACCAGATCACAACTGCGTAAGAGGGATAGCTGGAAGGAGGAGAAAAGCACCCTGCAAAGGTTGGGATGGAGGGCTGCTAACAAAAGTGTGGCTATTGGTATGTAGAAACTACAGATGCTTGTAGTGACCCAACAGAGTCAGTCACCAGGAGCTGAATTTGCACTCTCAAGCTTGCAGGGGCAGAATGGAAGAAACAGCAACATTTTTACTGAGAAGTCTGGTTTTCTGGTTTTGAGCTGCCTTTCCTTTCTCAAATCTGGTACCCCCCCTGCAAGGAGGCATTTTGGCTGGCACTGAGATCAGATCAGACCGAAACCCCTGACCTTTGGCAGCGAGCACATGCACAGGCAGCAAAACACAACACGCCCTCCTCGGAGCCAGGCAGGATCCGTATGGCTGAAGGTGCTAGCACTTTTCTAAACCGTTTTCGTCCATCTCTAATGGAAATCTAATGGAAATCATAAATTACTGAAAAAGGTCCACAGGTGCTGAAATTTACTACTGTGTTGACTGCTGGCAAGGTCTGAAAGTGAGGAACAATGCAAGATGTGCTATGAAAATAAAATATTTATGACATTCATATTCTCCCTCGAGCTTAAAAAAACCTTTTGCTTAGTGACCAAATAATAAAGCAAAGAATGAAAAACAAAGCAAATGAGGGGAAAAAAAGAAAAAAACCTTGACCTGAGTGGGTGATTTTAGAACTATCTTTGCAAAGGGGATACTTCTCAAAATAGGTCGTAGGGTTTATTTATTTATTTACAGTATTGCAACATTATCCGAGCGTAAGAATAAATTGGTCTCAATGAAAAGAAGAATGGAATGGCTCATCATGTTAAACTCTGCATAATCAATGACATTTCTCAATATGCTATTCAGTGCAGTCCATTGCTAGATATTATATGCACAGAGAGGAGGTTGAGATAATTTTTCCTACAAGTAAATGCTTGCCGTAGTTATTCCAGTTTGCCTAAGACGGGAATGACTTGGAGCAAGGACAATAAAAAAGCAGGGGGGAAATTACACTACAGATTTGATCTGGCTTCCACAATCAGTTTGGCAATTGGTTCCATTGGGAACAGCTTCAAGCCTTGCAAGAATTAATGAAAAATAAGGGTTGGCTTTGAGCAGAATCGGCACAAAAGATAATGTGGATGGCATGGAAGGTTTCGATTTTATGCATTAGACATGGGCAGGGGGTGAAGAACATTCACCTTAAGATTTTCCAAATATAAACTCCAATATTAACTTGGTGGCAGTCCTGTTTTAAACAATTCACACCTAGTTGCACCTTGAAAGCTTAGCAATCACACTGATGTCTACCATATGTGCAGAATGACAATTTAAAAAATGGGGTGACACAAAAGCTAGGATCTTTCTCATAAGGTGCAGATAGATTTCTATAACATACTTTGGTTTTAAACACTAATTCTTTAAAGGTAAGTCTATGAGAGTCAAGGACATGTTGGTTTTTATGAAGCACAAAGGAAGCGTAGCAACTACAGAGATACAAGTAAACGACCCCACCATCAGAGAGCTTGCAAGGGAGTGCCTGTCCTTCAGCTGATCATCCTTCCAAGCTAGAGAACATTCTGGATCACGGCTCTTGTCTTTCTCTCCCTGGAATGTACTGTACATAATGGATCAAGCCTGATTTCTAAATGACTCCACAAGAGGTCACCACAAGACGAACAAATTGTTGTCATGGATTTTGTAATGTCATTGCTTAAATTTCACAGACATTGATATGTATCTGCTGAATTGGATGGGAAGGAGTGAAGTGAAAAATCAGCATATGTCATCCTTGTGGTATCTTGCACTCCAACAAGGTCAGAAAGGCAATGGTGTTAGAGCATAATTGTACAACAAATTCTGTCAGTGCGTCACAGGATCAGCCTTGTGTTGCTTGTGGAGTTTGGGCTGTGAGGATGCACCTGCACTGACGTGTGCGAGACAGACGCCCATGTTAGTGTGGTTTGAAATAGCTCTGCAACTGAGAATAGTATAGCCACCTATACAGACATATAGGCACAACACCTACACTAATGTGCTCTTAAGAGGCAGAACTAATGAACACGTTGTTGCTGCAGCCACGCTGAGCCAGCGTCTCTGCCCATGCTGTGAGGACATGCGGCGCTCTCGGGGCCAGGCGGGCTGCGCGAAGCTCTGTGCATGTGCCTCTGGCAGGGACCTAGCTGAGCCTCAGCAAATACCATGGCAGTTGGGCATGTCCACAAACTGTCTCCTGATGAAACCTATCAAATTAAAGTGAAGAGCAGGCGCTGGGTAAGAGTTCATGTTTTAGACAGCTTAATGAGAAACTGTTGGAGGTCAGAGTGACACTAATCCCCAACAACACAGGGATAGACTTAGAAGTGGCTGGAAACTTCCTCCAGCTCCCACTCAGCAAAACATTTTTAAGCATGTGCTCACCTAGAAGCATTACAGCTGGCTTATTCATACACTCGATACGGAGCATGGGAGAATCACATGCCTTAAAAAAAAAAAAAAGGCACTGTCTGGGATCTAAAGAGACAGATAAACCAATATGTTCATTTTTGATTTGCCTGTGACATTCTAAAGGTTCAGGAGCTGTGAAATTCTGAGTCTGGAAACAGTTTCCAAGTGCTGTTTTGCGTGCTGATTTGATTTGTACAAGGATCAGCCTGAGACAGGTCACGGAGAGCAAATCACTTTAGTAAGCTAAACAGTAGTAATAATTTTAAGTGCTATTTTCCCCCTGAGATTAATTTTATTTTCTAATATAACCAGAGGCCAGTCAGAGAAAGAGGAGAAGAGAATGACATTTGCCTGGACCCTAAAAGAAAGCTTAATGACGGAGAGGGGGTTCAAAGATAACAGTAAATAGGGAGAGGCAACTGTAATAACACAGAAAGACTTCACATTTATGGAGGATGAAATTCACCCTCATGTACAGGGCTAGCACAAGGATCATAAAGTTTAAATGTTTACCTAGTCCAGAGGTGAATTTCACCCATGGCTACTTGCCTATCCTCCAAGGGTGCACACACTGAAGTAAGCAAAATAAACAGACCCAAAGCCCCCAGTAAGGCTCTGGGAGTAGCAGGCTAGCACAGCCATACTTCTGTTTTATGCACAAAGAAACAATGTCAAAGAGGCACTAGAAAACAAAGATCGCTATCAGGATTTCAATAGAAAGGTGTGTGTATAAAGAGAGAATAAGAAAGGTGGTTTTGAATCAAATAAACCAAGAAAACTGTCAGGAATGTCCTTGCTCCTGCACGATGCAATTAGCTGGGTGAACTCTGAAGCTCCGCAGTCTTTCCCCGGTCACTGAAAAGCGCCTGTTCCCAACAGCCACAATAAAGCCCGACTTCTCCGGACAAAAAGGACCGTGATTGATCCTTGGGTGTGAGACCTCAGTTCTACCCCTTCCTTCTGTGCTTCACCATCGCTGCAGGATGCATTTTCCTACCTCAGTTCTTTATACTGTCTCACCCATGCCCATCTACTAATTGCTGTATGAACACAGACACTTCCTCGGAACATTCACTGAATCCATTGTTTGCCACCACTGCTGTAAACTCTGCCCATGGGCTGAGTAACAATTTGTGGAAAAATCTTATAGCAATTGTAGACTGAGTGGTCCTACAGGCACGGTTATAACTGAATCAAGAATATCAAATGAAGAATTCCTGTCTTTCCTGTAGGTAGGAGTCCTATAATTTGTATGGGATTTAAATCAGCTTCCAATAGAGTTAATGAAAAACTCTTAGTAGCTTCTGTGGGGCGTGGGCTGTGTCCTACAACCTTTTATATTTCTACATTTCTTTCACTTAGATCTTTTACTTAGATATTGAAGCTGAATTTAAAATTTTGTGAATTAAATTCAAGACTTTTTTACTTGCAAGGAAAATAAGCCAAACCATCAATATATTTCACAAACCTCAGACATCCACTTTAGAATAAAATAGCTTTGATTTTATTTTTAAACTTTTTTTTTTTAAAAAAAAGCAAGCATATTTATATCATCTTGAAACTCAAAATATAAAATCAGTGTAACTAATAAACCAAAAGCTCATTTGAACACTCAGCTCCTGAAACTCCCTCCGGATTGTCCATAGGACTGCACAACCATGGAGGATTAAAACATTAACCAAACACTAACTGCAGTTTCAATCTTACAGGCACTTACACACGTAAGAAACTTCCTATATACAAGGAGCTCTTATGAGTTCAAAGCATTTACCTACCTATATAAAGTTATTTACATGCACAAGTGTTTGTAGGTTCAAGGCCTGAAACCTGAAAAGGCACAATAATGTTTTCAATAGTCCTTCTTGAGCTACTTCTTGGAAGCAGTTAGCTCTAGGAAGCAAAAGAGTTTCTGAGTATCTATCATTTTAACTAGTGTTCTTCATCAGGCCTCTCTCTGATTCTTCACAAGTCATAAGATTTAAAAATACAGTGTTTTCTACCACAACTGTTTTGCTGGAGATGCAAAGCATATGGTAAATTTTGAGTAAACTGTGCACCCTTCCCTAGAGAAAATACACTTAAAAATAAACCTGCTATGGAATCTAAAAAAAAGGCATCACATTTACAACACACCACTAAGCCACTGTTATATAATATGAGAAATTAAGAGAGCTACAACTTTCCTAAACAAACAACGTGAACAGAGAATTGGTGCAAAAGAAATCTGAAAATTTAAGCTGACATCGTTAGTAACAAATTTTTCCTCCATTAAAGTCTCTTACTGTTATTTTTCAGGAGATTTTGCCTTCTGCAATAGATCTCACTTCACGTTTATCCTCCAAACCATCTTGCCTGCATTCGAAATGGACACTTCGTCTCACTTAGGAGTTGATTCAGCAACTGGGTCTACAAGGATGCACATCTGCATTGTTGTGAAGCCCAGTTCATTTCCAACACAAAAAGCTCTACAGATAGCAATTTTTTCCACTGTTACTAAATATAATGATTCCTGGACTGGAACTTGGCAGCTTTTTAGCATTGTACAGCAATTACCAGGAAGAAGTGAAGAACACGATCATTTCCAAATGAAAGAACGGGGAATTGGATGAGCATAATGCAATTCTCCATTGGAATAAGGATGGGACACTGGAATTCTATAGGATCTTTTTTACATATACAAATGGGCTCTTCTGAATTTCGGAGATGCTCGATACAGCATAAATAGCCTTTTGTCAACTAAAAATCAGCCAGTCCCCGAGTTGAAGTCAAAGGAGTTTACGCTATCTGAAAAAAAGACTCTATTTCTTGTCATAAATATCCCATTTGGACTTGGAGAGAGAGTTTTAAAGAGGGAAATAGAAAAGAGCTGTTCCTACCAAAGAAATAAAGCAAAATATACAGCCCTGGCTATTTAGATTGCCCCCAAAACAACTCCTTTCTCCTTTTCTCCTGAGCTCGAGCCTACATGAGAAAAGAGTGACCCCTCATTAATACCCTCCTTACAGACTCCTTATTGTTTTTACTTGTTTTATTTCCTTGCACTTGGAAATAGAAGCAATAAATTTCCAGGGAAATGAAACTCACTTATCAGATTTTCCAAGCATCAAGTTTCATATTAGGAAAGAAAAAAAANTTCCAAGCATCAAGTTTCAAATTAGGAAAAAAAAAAAAAAAAAAAAAAGAAAAAAATCATTCTAACTGGACTCAATATAGCTGTAAACCAATATATGGAAGCTCTATCAGAGATTAAACCTTCCTGGTAGGCTCGCTGTTATAAGCCTCAAGTTTCAGTCACAAATTTTCTTGTAAAGGACAAGAAATTTACAGAGCAAGTATTTAATGATTCACAACCTAGGCCCCTCAAATCAAATCAATGGAGCTGACATTTAACAAGATCAAATATTGTCCATGTTTGAAACAAAATGTGGATGGGCAGTGATCATCCTTACCCTTCATAAACCTTCTTTACCCGCTTAATTGCCTGTGTATTCAGATTTTATTTTCCTTCCCATAAGCATTTTTTTAAAATCTAACTCTGATGGGAAAAGAGGAATAAGAAATTTCTCAATTAAAAAAGTTTTGTTTACTCTTCCAAAATGCCTCTATTTTTTCCCCTGCTTACTAGCAGACAGATATTTTCCCTAATGCTATTTTGCTAATGTCTGCCAATTCTCTTTCTCAGTGTCCTTTCGACTGAACTCGCTGAGATTTGAGCTGACACCGAGACCAGGACAGGATCAATCTGACTGAGAGAAAATCTTGGACCAGGTTCTATCATCAGTTATAGCATTATAAATCAAGATTAATGCCACAAAACATAGTGTAATGAGTCTAGAATTAAATCTTTTCAGCAGGAATTTAGTTCACACAGTGAAATCCTCCCACAGGGATAAATAAAGATATTGGGGTGGGGGGTGCAGGGCCAGGCTATTTCAAACCACTGGCCAAAGTGAAAAGAATTTCAAAGCTTTTTAGAAACCTTTCTAAAGACCATGTCTGGTATGAAAATTTCTTATTGCATGTATTTATGTACAGTTCCATGTAGCTGCACGCAAACCCACAAGGGAAGAGGTTGTTGCACATCAGAGCCCAGCGCAGGCAGGGGTGGTGTGACCCAGGGGACACCCGGGTCACCTCTGCCACGAGCTCTGCCTCCAGGACTTTATTCCCTGACACCCGGGACTGACCGGGCTCCAGCTTCCGAGCAGCCATTCCAGACTGTCAGACAAGCCATAAATACTACATCAAAGTTACCATTAGATTTCAGTGAGGAGACACTTCAGTGTGTCCCAATCATGCCTTAATCTTTAAGTGGTTTTTTTCTCTCTCCTAAGGATCATGCTTTTTTTTTCCTCCCCTCTCCCCAATAGCTCTAAATGAGCCAAAGCAAGCATTCCTATGCCATCAAAACAAAACTAGAGCAGAATAAACCCTTTTTTCCCACGGCTACCACGAGGAGGCACTGCAGCCTGCTTTATGGAAGGATTATTTTTTTTTTTAATTATTAAAAAAAAAACAAAAAAAGGAGGAAAGAAAAGAGACGAGGAGAGGGAGGGGAAAAAAAAAAAAGAACCAACCACCCTGGTGAAGTGTCTATTCGACACCAGCACGGCTCTGGTGTCATTCCCTATTTAATGGCTGTCAGTGAGGGGGAAGACAACGTGGTGGGTAATTAAAACCAAATTGCAGGCAGGAGATGACTGCAGAAGAATGATATTGTCATTAATACTGATTTAACATGCACCTGGGTAAGGTGAGAGAGTGCAGCTAGGGAAATCGCAAAGGCATCGGGGTTGCCTAATTTAAAGATGTAGGGTTTCTAGCTGAAGCATGTTTAAAACCTGAATAAAACCATCTTATTATGACAGCGGATATAAAACTGAAACAAATGCACTACACATGTCTGTTAAAAAGAAAAAAAAAACCCAACCCTGTGTTCACTGCAAAGCAAACGCTGCGTCCGCTCTGAAGTTCAAAAGTGGGGGGTTTTTAAAGAAGGTTTTTTGTTGGGATCTCTCATCTCGGTTTCTAATGTGTTAGCAGCTTCCTCTGCTTTTACAAAGTTGACTGACGAGAAGGGACCTTTGTTAGATGGAGGGGGGAAAAAAACACTGAAAAATCCAGTCTGTCTCACAGGAAAAAAAATTCTGCTCCATTAATATTTCAGTGAGCAAAGATCCCCCACCTGGTATTTAGTGCAGGACTGTAGTGCAATTCTTTTATGAAGAAAGAAAACTGTGGACTAGCTACCAAGACAGAAGATAAAACAAGGAAAGTTTGTTAATGATAACATGTTGCAGACTACACAGTTTTGTAATGTTCAAACCCTGACCAGCTTCATTCCTAAGGCTCAGTCCCAGATTCGGTGGAGCTGGGAAAAGCTTGTTGTCTGATCAGCACACTGTTAAATGCAATGTAGATCAGCAGCTCTTAATTATAAATCAAACTACTGGACCTTTCCTTAATGAAGCAATGTAAGTTCAATGCTCAGACAGCATTTTTTTGATATCTGATGGTGAAAAAGTAAATTTTACAAAACCTATACTCCTTTTCTTTTTCTTCCCCCTTTTCCCCCCTCCTCCCCCCCCCTTTTTTTTTTCCCTTTTGACAATTCACTCCCTGGACATCACATCAAGTTCAAATAATTGGAAGGGGGGTGCAGCCTTCACAGGCAACATATTGCTATACAGGAAAACGTTCAACCTAGGGCTGAAATCGGGGTAGTAACCGATAAATCTCCTCTGGGTTTAATCGTAAATGAGATGCTTGCATTACGGAAACGGCCGTCTTTCTGCCTTACTCTTAAAAAATGAGTCACTAAAGAAGTCATGAAGATATACACACATTTCACAGAGAAAGCATATTCAAAGGCTAGACTTCAAAAGAAAAAAAATAAAAGCAAAATAAAAATAAAAGCAAAGATAAAAGAGCTCAGGTAAAGAGAATAAAGGTGATGGGTCCTGACCCAAAGGCTGTTGAAATCCACAATGAAGTTCCTAGGAAATTCAATAGACTTGATCAAACTCATCACAGACATTATTATGACAGGATTTCAATTTCTCTCTGTTTTATTGTCCCTTTTTGTATAATTTGCAAGAATCTGAAAGGTACAATTAGACTTTTCATTAAATTGCAAAAATGTTTGTTATCTTTTTCTGATGTCCTGTATAATTCCTTCTAAGCACATTAGCTGTAAATACAACACTCCCCTCCTTCTCCCCACACTCAGTCCAGCAAATACAGACTAGTGAGTTGTCCCCCTCCTCGGAGGCTTCTGGTTTTGGGGACAGAAGCAAACTCGCACAGTTTGCTGGAGGGAGAGAGTTCAGAACACGCTCATTTTCAGAGGGTGCCGCAGAAGGAGCTCAGCTCTGGGTCAGAACATACTCAGACACCTTGAAAGGTAGGTGTCAAGTATGTTGAATTCACAAAACCACATAAAAGCAGGGTGAGGAATGACAGATGTAAAGCTGAAGGAACAAGACGCCTGCCCGTGGCCCGGGCTCTGTTTCTGGCTGTGCCACACAGTCCAACCCGCGACACTGAGTGAGCCACGGTGTCACCAGGCCCCCGAATCTCTTTCACAAAATGCTGATGATAATTCACTCTCTGACTGGGGGGCAGTAAAGATAAAGCCATTGCTATCTGGAAAGCACTCAGATTTTGTGACAAGAGAGGCCGTGGAAGAACCTAGGCAGGCAGGTGCCGTTTCTCCCTGGCTGGATGCAGAGCAGAGGAGCTGCTGCGCTCTGCTAGAAAAGACTGGCACAGAAATTCCGAGATCCGACAAAGTCAACGCAACTTCCAGTGACTTGTACTGAATAGACTTGGAAACCAGCTTCAGTATCAACAGTTTCTAAATGAAAACCTGCTTAGGTGATCATCAGATCGTGCACTTGCTTGCCTGCTTCACTCAAGTATCTTTTTTCCAGTATTCTGAAAACTGGAACTCCAGTGACATTCACAAACAACATATGCTGGTCGGATGAACATAACATCAGCTTTTTTTTTCTTGTGTGCATGTATGAATATTTTATGGCTCAGTATTTTCCAGATCCAAGATCAGAATTCAGCTATCAATTTTCTGGACTCTGACACTCCATTTTCTTAATTGATAGTCATTTAAAAATCAAGTGACTTATTTGCAGCCTACTTTCTTGTTTAAGCAAAAAAGGAAGCAGACATCTTTATAGTAGCTGCCTAGAGAAATGTCATGACAAATTGCAGCATAGATCAGAAATACTACTTAGCAAAGAGCTTAATACAAGCAGCTTAATGCATAAATATGAAAAACTAGGAGCAGGATAAAAAAAACAGAATCCTAATCTCTTTTGCTCAACTTTGAAACCACAGTGCTTTATTTTACGATCACAAACAGTCCTCCTTAAGTCAGGAACACCGACACGGTATGCGTGGCAATATTCACTATGATAAGACATTTTGTAGTTGGGAATATTGGTTGCATTTTTCCCTTCCTGTACTTATAAATTACATATTATGTTATTATTGCATCTATCTAAATAGAGGTATTCAGATAAACTACTTTCGCTACTGCACCAAAGCATGATCTAAAGGACTGGATGTGAATCAATTAAAATCTCCTTTTCACTTTGCAAACCCTGCCCAAGGACAGTCAATTTGGAAATGCATTTTTATATACAAAATGGATCATTTTGTAATTTCTTTATTTTATCACAATTTTGTAAAGAAACCCCAAAACACTTTCTTTTCTGACACACGAGGGAAGGAAAAGCATAAACCTCGCTAACATTTTTTATGTTCTGTCTACTCTGAATTCAGAGAAAAAAATGCAAACGTAACTGAAAGTCGGATTCCAAATTGCTATCACCCCTGCACTTACAAAGAGGTTTATATTCAATAAGCTCTATGCCAATAAGGCTTCAGATACCATCAAAAAGTTGTGTGTTTCTCAAGTATACCCAAGAAAGGAAGTGATCAGTCTTCAAAGCAATTGATAATTCATTGACAGAAAACAACAATGCTCAACCCAGTAACAGCATCTCTTCTGCAGTGAGTTGGAAATCTGACCCCATTCCCAGTAGCTGAATACAATAAAGCACTGAGAATCATAAAGCAACTACCTGACACTTAATACTGGGTTATTATTAGAAAACTATTTTCTTGAGAAAAAAAAAATAAAATTCTGGTACTGCTACAAGAAAAAGGCACATAACATCCCTTCCACCTTTTAAAAATATTAATGCCTCTATATTGAGTTTATTTGCAGTTGAAGTAAGAAATACGCGGGACAAATCTTCCCTAGGTGCAAAGCAATATTGCTCTGTGGGCTTCACTGTCGCTATTCTCATTTATTCTAGGTCTGGACCTGGCAGAGGATATTTCCCCCCACCCCCTGAAAGGTAACAGCTGCCAGCAGCAAACCTAGAAACATCCAGTTTCTGTTATATTTTGCTTTCACATGAAATGGAATGTCTTCAGGGAACAGGCAGGCATGCTAATGAGACAGGTTCAATGGAGATAGACATACTGGGCCAGCACCTTAGCCCCTGGTCTGGTTACCCTGTGCTGCTAAGGCACTGCAAAGCGGCTGGATGGCTGCCCTGCGCGGGGCATGGGCGGGTTCCCATTGCATAGGGATTCTTGCTTATGAACTTTCATTAACACAGGGTTAATTTCTAAGGACACCGAAGAGTCAAAATGTCTTGCAATTGTTCCAGGATTGCTACAAAGAGCCTTTTTTGTAAAAAATAATAATAGAAAGATTTAAAATCTTGTTTGAATTCATGCAAATGTATTTTGTTTGCAAAGGAGAATATTGAATGTTGGACTTGCTTTAACTCAGCAAATACTGTAATATTAATGTATTCACTGAGTGGATTAGGAAATTTATCTTGTAATTTGTTGCTGCTACTAGTTGTCATTTTTGATTCCTGGAAAAATGAAGTAAGATTTAACTTCAAAAAGTTCTTCTTTATTATCTAATTAAATAAAGGTGGCAGATTAATTGACTAATTGGTGCTCATGTATAGATGGAGACATATGGAAAGGATTTAAGATTAGACATATGGAAAGGATTTCTAAGATCTGTAAGACTGTGAGCAGCATTTTATCAGATGTTTTGTATACAACACGTGACCTGCACAAAATGCTGCATTCAGCATATAAGCCAGATTCATAAATGGGTACATCTGAAATTCAGCCTCATGAACATATTCACAATCAGCAAAGATGCAGACTAGTAATTCCATTTTGGACACAAACTCAGCAACAAGGAGGAATCATAAATACACACTCAAATACCATATTAAATAGTGATTATTTATTTTTTTTTAGGGACAAACTCTACCATTCATACTCATATTGACTTTTACATAATTACTCAAAAAATCCCCATCAAGTAGGGTATCAGCACAAAAGTGCCAGACTTTGAGTAAGATCTTAGTTGACTGATTTTAACGTGTACACAGAAGGGTAGAAAGAGAAGGTGCAGGGATGTAAAGCACTCAATTCCAGTATTAATTCACAGGGAGACGGTCTAGACAACAGAACTCAGTGCCACAATGTACATACAGACTATATACACAGATACAACCACGCTCGCAGCAAGAAAGAAAAAGACTGAGTCAGACAAGCCTTGCAAGAGAAAAACAGTTATATTCTGTTAGGTTAATGGGTTGCAATATCCCTGCCACATCTGCAATGGTTTTATAGGATTTATACCTGCAGTGAAGCAAATGATGACCGCATTGCATTATCTTCTTTCAAATAAATACAATATATTCTTGAAATACTGCTTTGGTCAAGTGCCTGGGATTCTTGTTCAACTCTCTAGCAAAGATTTTGGCTGCATTTCAGTATTGTAATGCCTATTTGGAAATTTTAATAGAGCAACTCGCTACAAGAAGAAATGTGGAAAAAAAGAATGGATGTCATCACTACCCTGAAAATGACACTTGAACCTGGGATTTGTCTAAATGCGGTGATGAAACCTTGAAACTCTGTAAGCATTTATCAGCTACAGAGCTGTTCACATGGGACCAAACCAGTGAAGATGGCACTCTAAAGCTACCCCATAGAAAGAGGAATATTTTTTTCTCAACTACAGACAGAAAGTCAGCAGCCACCCCACAGCTAATGGAAGTACTGGGTACAAGTGTGGGACAAAGTGGGCTACCTAGCTGCACCAGTAAGCAACCCAATTTCTTCTTCAAAGTTCCTGACATGAAACAGGAATTGGCTCCATTGATGCTCTTGGACCAGTCGTAGCTTGATTCTTGCAATTAGTGTTGTTTCTTATAGCCTTATGCCAATACCCCTATGAAGTTTTGCATACCAGAATATTTAAAACAACTAACTTTTCAACTTCTAGCACTAATCATGCCTGTGAATAAGGAATCATACATTTCAAGATACTGATTCAGTTTATCCTGTGGAATGTGGGTACCCCATTATTCTGCTTGTACCTCACTGTTTACTTAACCCAACCATAATAGTAACTCTTAGTCAAAATATGCACAAGTACCCATAGTGCTCACAAGCAATGAATAATGAATTTGAAGATACTGATACTTTCCCTCAATTTGCTTTTCTGGAAATAGCAAAATACCGCAGTTCATCAGAGTTAAAAACTCTTCCTAATCCTAACCATAACCTTAACCCAGACCCAGACCCTGACTCAAAGAGGCTTGGGAATCCAGCACTGCCTGCAAATCAAAAAGAATAATTCCTTCAAAGCTAGTGATGCTATGCTCTTGTTTTATCTCCTGGAACTTGCAAAGTCCCACACTCATCTCGGCTGCTGTCTCCCTGCTTTTTCTAACTCACAGCATAACTCCAGCTTAACGCAGACAACTACAGAAGGTTTCCCCACAGAAACTGGAACACGCTGCAGCTTGTTGCACTTAACACTTTTCCTGACCCTAACCCTAACTCTAACCTAAATAAGCATGGGAACTGAATGAAGACTAACAGATTATTCACGCTTTTTGTTCACCTGTCTGAAAGTTGGAAAAGACCACAGCCACTCCTGCACTACAGACCCCGCTTTTCCAAACCTGAACCTTATTCCTAACCTTAGGTAGGCATGGGAAACCTCTGACAGCCTCCAGCACAGAATGGGAGGGCAGGCAGCAGACAAAACACCACGTTTCAAGCCAGCGTGTCCAAAGCAGTGCTGATTACGGCAAACATTTTATTAAAAGCATCTCAAATGGTGTATTAAATAATTTAGTGCTCCTTGCTTTAGGAAACTTAAGAAAACAGGTATAAACTAGTCTCACAAAAAGCTAATTTTATGTAGTGAACAGTGTATGCCAATTTCCTCGTGGTTAGTAAGAGTATAAACCACCTCATAACATGCCGTGAGGGACTGCAGCAGTCAAGATACGCACAAAACCCACTAATAATACTGGTCATAATTTCTTACTACTACTTACATAAGAACTGAATGAGGGAAGGAGAAATATACGTTGGCAAATTTTATTGTTTTTGAAAGGTGATAACCCAGCCTTCATGTTCACTTGTATGATAGCCCCAAATTTCCTTATCAATCTTACACTTAAAACAAGAGAGATGTAAAAGATTGAATCAAGGCTCTGTGACTTCAGAGAAATACTGTATATGTTAAAATCAGCAGTAATAATGCCCCAGAGGACCTTAAAACCTGTTGACAGACCCGTTTCCCTGTATCCTGGTAGGCTCCTCTCAGAGCTGTCTCTGTGTGTTGTTTCTAAATCTGAGCTTTAACTGTGTCAGGTACTAACTCATATTATTTCTTATTTTCTGTCACGTGTATCAGCTGGTCCCTTTTTCTAACACAGCAATCACACATTGTTGCAGAGGTGAGTCAGTAGAAATAGGTCTCAGAGGTGAGTTCAATGAAAAAAAAAAGAAAGAAAAACATTTGAAAAGCAAAACTATCGCTCTTTTAATCGTGGTTTCTGATTTTGCAGATATCTCTGTTTTCCTGCAATCCCACCCAGGTTGCCCATTCCCAATTTACAGGGCCTGCACGCCTCTCCGTGCACCAGCTGCGGCAACTGAAAGTAATTATCACTCCAGACACAATAAGGTGTTAAAGGTAGTGGCGAGCATTTTGTGCAAAAAGAAAAAAAATTAGGAAGGAGGGAACCTGATGAAAGGAGATTAGTGTCTGTTAGTCTTTTGGGGAGGAATGGGGAAAAGCAAAGAGGGGGAGCAAAATAATAAATAACGCGGTTCCTTAGGGAGCACTTGCATATGTGGCAGACAATGAAATAGAAGTTTTCTTTGAAGAGTGAGTTCCTTTTTGTATGAAGTAAGCGGTACCAAATGAAATCACAGAGTTATGTTACAGTTGATGTTTAACTGATCAAAAGAGTGACAGGATGGAGTTACGAGCCCGGAGACTGAGAAAAACAGAATTAAACCAAAACATACTTCTTTGGAAAATAACCTACAGCACCCAGGGAACGGGAGCAGCCACTGCTAAGAGAGCTGACAGGGGCTGGATTTTAGGAGCAGCCTAGCAGAACATTCAATACCTGTCCTGAACTTCTTTTGGGGGGTGGGAAGGAAAGAGGGGAGACAGCGCGCGCGGGAGGGAAGATCTTACTGGAAAAGTTGTCAGAGGCAAGGCAGGGAGGGCACGGAAGAATACGAGTTCGCTCCCAGAAACGGCAGAGAGGTCGGATCTGTTCTGACTCTCAGTCTCTTTCCAGGGGATCTAATTTGCAGTGAAGCCCCTGGGACTCCTGTCACCGGCACTAGTAGGAATGAGATCACAGCCTGAGTATTCATTCTACATGTTCCAAGAAAGTCGATTTTAGTACAGCAAAGGACTCACAGAAGGATCTCTGTGAATAACTAAGGTATGCATATGCTGAGAAATGCTATTGTAGGGAAGCTATAGAGGGAATGGATTTTTTATTTCTGCGAGGGGTACAGGTTTATTTATATAGGTGATAGCTGTTCATTCTGATTTGACTTTCACCAGTTTTTCCTCTGAATTAATTCCTCTGATGATTTACTGCACACTGAATTGCTGGTGGGGCTCTTCCCCAGCCTTTTCAGGAGTGGGCAGCTCTGCTACAGGGCAATGTCCCACAGCTATAGATGAAATTGGTGATACCCCCTTCAGTTAGCACAACAGCACCTGGAATACACAGGTAATCAAGAATATTCAGTCGTTACATTTTGTAAATTCACACCTTAGCTGACTGACCACTAATTTCTTTGAGAAGTCCAGATGCTGATCAGTCTTCTCCTTATTTACTCAAGTGAAGCTAAAGTAGAATCAGACATGGAGCAATGTGAAATATTTCCAAAGAGATTGCACCCAGACCACCTGCTTTGTCAGGAGCTTCCAATCCAATCGAGCTCAAAGATAAAAAAAAGAATAAAAATTGCAGTTCATAAGCATTCGAGGCAAGGACTTCTTTGTACAGCTGTAAACTAATGGACATGTTTTCACACAGATTTTCTGATTTTGAATAGCTCTGACTTCAAGCTACACAGACCTTTCCACTTCTCTTTTTTACTGGAGATTTTTGAATGCTGTAAAATCCCCAACTTTGGAAACGTGAGCAGATACAAATTTAAGTGAATAGTTGTGAAGTGGTTTGGTTTTTGTTCACAAATCTCTGCAAAGCAGAGGGTCATTGGCAAAGCAAAAGAACTCTTCCAGTGCCCCTCGTAAAACATCTTCCAGCCTCATGCAGCCAGAAATTATCTCAGATGTTCCAGAGTAAAAAGAAACACCCAAGGCCAACTGGAAAGAATCATCACGCACACCACAGCAGGCCTGTAGCATTGACTCTTGTACTTTTCTTGACACATCTTCTCTGTAGGTGGTAGAAGAAAGGTGGTGTCCACAGGTGTATAAGGGCAGAAGAGGTTTTTATATACATATATATATGTGTATATAAAAAAAAGTCTAGTACTTGCTGAATCAACTTTCTTCTGCTGTCTGCCTTTTTTCTAGTTAGTTCTTTGATCAAAAGTAAGATGATATATCCCTTAAGAAGGCAGTCGGCTGGAACTGAAGCAAGAGTGTATGATTCTCCCTGGACCTTTTTTTGGGAATACAGGAATCTACTGATTACACCATTTCTTTAGAAGTCTGTTTCTTCAGTAAAAACCCTTCCTCATTTTCTCTTCTCACTTTGTGATCTCAGTACCAAGTGCCAGAAATGAACCATTACGTGTTGGGGCAACAGATTCTTCCTCTATGCATACACAGGCAAGCTGATCAGTGTTTGTGGTGCTACACAGCACTATCAATTCAGTTCATTTCCATGATATGCACTGCTGCTAGAAGTTTATGTGATTGATCAGTCAGATACGATATATTCAATGGCTGTGTGGTTTGAGTTTCTGAAGCTGCAAAATAATTTAAGCAGAATCTCAAAAAAAGAAAAAAAACTATCAGGACCTGAGCCAATCTGCAAAATGAAATTTAAGTAAATATGAAATTGTTTATAGCTTCTATTCATTGTGAGAAAGAGTTTCCTTAATGGGTTAAAGTAGATAAAAATACTGGATGGAGAACGAAGTCTAGCAATTGCATTTCTAGAGGAGGCAGAGGCTGCTGGTGTTGGTTAAGGGCCTTCCCCGTCACACATTTATACATGTAGGTGTGTATATATATGTATATATATGTATGTAGGTCATGTTCAAGTGATCAAAGTTACCTCTATATGCACACATTGATACCGATGGTCTCAAGGTCACCTTAGGTAAGCATCCAAACACTGAGTCACACAACCATGGGTACTAAAAAACTAGATGTGGTTGGACTCAAAACTTTGTCGTGCTTGACAGCTATAAAAGTGTAACACAACCTAAGCTTTAAACAATACCACGTTGTTAACACTGATGCCCTCCAATGCTTTCTTTGCCAGTTCTCTCATATTATGAGAATGTTTTTCTAGACCTTCATCATTCCCTGAAGCAGAAACTGACTTTTGGGAAGAACAAGACCAAAAAGCGTTACAAGGCACCGTGAGTTCATCCACAGAGCACATGAATGAAAGGCAACACCACCATTCAGCTCCTCCTGCCTTGAGATGGGGCAATTAACAGCAGAGTACACTCAGGAAACCTTCAGAGCAATTCCTTCCCCTGCCCTTTTGCTAATATTCAAACTGAGGAAAAGATGCTCAGAATTACCCAGAGAGGAGCCCAAGATTCAGTTGATCAACAGGCAGAGATTCAGATATTAAATTGTTTGTGATCCACCGCTTCATCTTTTTCTGAAATTGCCTCATGGGGAAACACTACAAAATTAAACTTCAATACTACCATAAGCTCCAAATAAAGCTTTTCTCTTTGATTGCCTCTATCTCATCTGTCTGCTTAGATTTGTGTGTCTAGTTAAGTGAATACAGAAGACCATACACTTGAAATGAAAACTACACAGAGAACACTCTTGACTTGTTACCATAATTTACCTTCTAAGTGGAACCTCTTACAAGCCTACTCAATTATATTTAAAATGACTGCACCTTTCTTTCCACACAGTGTACACACAACCTGTGGTCTAAAATCCTGAGCTGATGTAAAATTGCAGAGCCTCATCAAAATTCATAGGGGATTCCTGATTTACACCAGCATACACAAGGCTCCCAGAACCTGTCAAACTGTAACGCTTCTCCCATGGGGAACAATATCAGTGTTAGGCAATAAAATGAAGTTTTTTTAATGTCTAATGTTGATTTCTTTTCTAATATGATACTTGAGTTTATGCTTTTTCATGCAACAATACCTTGCATGCATGGCAGGTTTACACTGAAAAACACAGTTTAAAAATACTTGTTAAATGCTGAAGGCTTGACAGTTCCTTTAAATAATACTGAAAAAAATGCACAAGAACATTTTGGTGGTGGAATGAAAAATGCTGCAGTTTACAGCTCTGTATGTCACCGAGAAATTAGTATAGATTTTTTTTCAAGGGACACTGTCAGGGCTGGCAGGCCTAAAATTAGACATACCAGGTATGCACTTCGCACTGTCCCTCAGGTCTGCCTGTCAGCTCCTTGGGAACAAGATTCCTGTATATTTCAATACCCTTCCTGCTCCGCGTATCCCGGAGAACAAAGCCGACGGGCAGAGCGCAGCACTTCATGACACACATATCTGCAATCAGGAAGCAACCCATCACCCTGGGGTTTGCTCCTGGCGGGTCACCTATTTAAAAAGCAGTATTACACTACTCGGAAATAAAGAAACATTTCTATGTTATCTGGAATAGTGGAAACTGAAACATGGGCGGTTGAGCTATTTTAAAATATTCAGTGCTATTTTGAAGTGATAATCAGATATGAACTGAAAAATAAATCAATGAGTTCTCTAGTGATAAACTATCAATATTAACTAAAGGTCAGGAACAGTCAGATTTTGTTTGTCTTAGGCTTTGCTTTTCACAGTTGACATCAATTCATTTTAAACCTGTACCATTTACCACAATTTATTTTTTTTTAACAAAAAACGACAGTAGGGTCTCATTTACTACATCATTTACCTTTTTCCAATTACACAAATGACTGAAGTTGACAGTGGCGTGTTTTTGAGTATAAATATGATAATTTACTACTGGGAAAGAGATAACATGATCCTCTTTATTCTGCCATACTCTGCTTGCAACACTGTGCAGAATCTTAATTGAAATATTTTTAAATACTCTCTAAAACAATATTTAGGGTTGCATGTTGTTATTTTTTTAAAAATAACAGCTCTTGAAGCATTTTCCTTTCTTCTGCTATGTGTCCTTTTGCTCCTGCTTTTCATCCATTCTGGTATAACCGACTCTGTCTGGATCATGAGTTATCATTGGCTGCCAGTGGAACGCTACAATGCAATTTGTCTTATTGAAACATGGGCTAGCCCCACATGGCTGCAAAGAACCATTCCCTTTCTAATAAATCAAACATTTGCTAAAATTCCTTCTTCTCTGACATGAAACGGTGGGACAGACAATGCCGCTTGCGAACTGAGAGGAGATGGTGATAAAAATGCCTTTTTTGTTCAGCACTACTGAATTATTTTATGATTAGTGAATTGCAACTACGAAATCCATGCTCACATCCTTGCAAAGTTGGCTGGCGTTTTTTTCCTTTCAAATTCAATCACTGTACTGTTTGTCTACTGTAAATAGAATGTTTCTACACTTTACCTCATTACCGACATTGTTTTTCCATTTAACACAAACAAAATCCGAGCCGCTTTGAAATCACTGCAAATTTTACCATGAAAACACACAACTCCTAAAGCTGTTATTATGTCTCTGACAATCTTTCAAAACTATTTATCTGACAAAGGCCTCAAAAACTACAGAATGTGAAAGGGTCAAAGAACAAACAAATTATTTTTTTTTGTAATGTCACTAAAAGTTGGAAAGTTACCGTTCAGTGTCACTTCGCTGCAGCTGTAGCTTTTCCACCAAATCTTTGGAAGTCCAGTTATTTGGAGAGGACATCTGGGATTGCCAACAGTACCTTACGATATATTTTGAGCTGCGGAAGTGACATTAATGGCCACCATCTACTCAGGAAGAAGCATGTGCTGGGATGAATCCTGAGAGTCTATCAAAGACCAATCCCCGCTGACTGCATCTGAACAGTTTACAGTTGGGTGTTCGGCTCTTGCATTAAGTTCCTAACATCATCCTAAAGATGGCTTTATTACTTATCACATTTTAAAGGTATGCTGTTGTAAGGGTCTCTTAAGGCTGTTAATTCCATCTGCTAAGATGTCAACCATCCCACACCAGGAATGTCTTTTCTATAACTTTCATGCTTGTCCACCAAGCTGAAGCTGCCTTTTATCTTATGATTTAGGAAGGGGAAGGAATTGTGGCTCCCTTATATCAGTTTATGATCCCAAGATTTAGAATCTGTATGGAATCTGTACCATATGTTTGACCACAAGCTGTGGAAACTTTGCTAGGAACACACTTCTGTAATGCAGCTCAAACAATCACACAATGTTGAAGGGTAGTGGGAGTTTGAATTTCCATCAAAGGCTGTGTATCACTGGGGAAGAGCAGTGAAAACCTGCAGAAAGCACTGGGGCACTCCATAGTAATGCAAAACCAAACTTGTCCACAGAGTCTCACAGCTCAGCTCACACATCACCAAGGACATAAAGGCAGGAGGACCCTTAAGGAATCCTAACATCTTGCCATTTCTCCAGCAGCAGAGCCGTGTGAGCGGATCACATCTGAGTCCAACAGATGAAGGACAGGGCTCCTTCACGACATCCCAAAGTTTACCAGAGATGCTTCTGTTTGGTTTGAAGAAAGGTTCAACTTGTGCCTTCATTAAGGCTAGTGATTGAGCAAGAGACATTTGATTGACACTGCTAAAAACGTTTTAGCAGAAGACCAGCTAGGACAGCTGCTGGCTGAGAGCTCCTGCCTTGCCTACCAACATGTTAACAACTAAAGCACCTATTTCTTTTGGCCCATTTCAAGGGTGCAATCTATTGTTTCCACAGCTCTACTGAAGAGCTCAAGAAAACAGGACATAGTGCAAAAACTAACTTCATAGCTTGCCTATCTCAGAGCCACCTGGGAAGTAACTTCTCTTGAGAATGAATTTTTACAGAAGACTTACAAAAGCTTGTAGTGCTGACTTTGCAAGCTGAGATCGGGCAACAGGGAATTCTGCTGAAAACTTCCAAATCTGGTTTGCAACCATGAGCTCATAAAACTTCTTATTGGCTTCCATAAGCCAGAATCAGACCCGAATGCAAGAACATTGCCTATCATAAAAAACCCTCCAGATTGCAAATGTGTGATCAAATATTTATCACAACACAGTCTAGCACATGGGAATTAGCACAGTAAAACCCAAAAACCAAGGCAGTGAGGGATTTAGCAGTGTGAACTGCTTTTGCATAGCATTAACTATGGTCAAGGTCAGTTTAGGCTGAGTCTCTACAGTACACAGCCTTTATGTTTTTTTTCCCGTCCAACTGCAATAGCAATAATTATGAACATGCTAGGAACAAGATCTAATCTGAATGAGTTTGCTTTGATTTAGCCTGTTTACATTTAAATCATGCATCAGTCTGGTTCTAATTCAAGCCATTTACTGGCACCTGTGTAGGAAAACTCTATTTATTTCCAGTCATTCTTTTGATGTGAACAAAATCTTTGTCCCGCAGCTATATCTTAACTACATTAGGAGGCACAATAGCTATGTAATGGTATCATATGCACTTCGGTCACTGAATATATTATTTTTGCCAACTTGTAAGTAAATTAGCACCAATAGCAGTCTAACTATAGTGGCTTAATCATAGACAAATTCTTGAGTTCCTATCCCAGTAATGTTACTTATAGTCAGCATGATCCCAAGGCACTAAGGAACCTCACTGACCCCCTTGCCTCATCTGTAAAGTAGGGATAACAATATGGGGTGGTGGAAGGATGTATTGGTAATATTTGTAAAGCGCTTTGAAGATGCTGAGAGTGCCGAGTGTTATCATCGTTTTTAAGCTCTGAAATGTTTGATATGATTATGTGCACACATAATTTTTAATGGTAATTCAGAGTGCAAATTAGAGATGATATTTACATTTCTTCCAGGCAAGCTTAATTTCCAGTTATCAAGGAAAATATCTATTGCACAAATAGGGTATCAGCTATTCAAAAGTTCCCTTAGGGCCTACCAGTTCTATAGCATGCCATTTTTTTAAGCTGTCCATGAGATGACAGACTGTAGCAGCTCCCTTGGAGGTATTATGGATTACTGATGAAACAATAACCAGAAGTAATATTTTCCCATCAAAACTGGAGCCTAGGGTTTTTGTTGTCATTATTTTTTTCCCCAACAACACATGCTTTCAAAAAGACCTTGCCTTCATTTATACATAACTTGCAAGCCTATATACACAACCCCTGAAAACATAAGTAAATTAATAATGGACTTCTTTAAAGCAAAAGTCTGTATTTCTCTTCTGTTGATAGCACAGAACTGTCAGTCTTTGCAGTTGGAAAATTTAGGATTTCTGTTTGCTAAAGAAAACCATATGAGGCTGAATGTGTTTATTAGTCAACTTCTACTGCAGCTGCTAAACTGAAGGGACAATGATGCAGACAATGTCTTTAAACATCTGGCCTGTGACCAAAGGCCAGAAAAAAGGTAGTGACACAACCTGGAGGTACTCTTTGCTGAGAAAAGACTGAGCAGTTGAAATTCTGTTTAGTCTGATTCTCAGGTACCCGAGAAAAGATGGTGCAGTCTCTGAATTTCCTTTCATATGCTCATTTACACATTCACCTGCAAAACTGTGTAATATAACAGAATCACAGAATGACAAAACCACTAAGGCTGGGGGAAGGCACCTCTGGTGCTATCTAGCAGTTTGCTCAGGGTTCTGAGTTTGTCCAAGGATGGAGGCTTCACATCCTCTCTGAGCAACAAGTTCCAGCATTTGTCCAGCCTCACAGGAAAGATTTTTCTAGGTTGAAATGGAATTTCCATTAACAGAAGTTTGGTACATCAGCAGTAAGTCAAAAGGCCAAACACCACCTTAATACAAAGTTCACCACACCAAATAAAAAGCAAAACAATAATTTGAAACAATGTGTTTCAATCTGCCTGTCTCTTAAACTGCAAGGTTTAATGTTCACTTGTGAATGCCAACCCATGGCATAGTCACAGCATAGACCTGTGTGTGGTCCCATCCTTGGGGTATAATTCCCATTTGGATATTTCCAGACTGGAGTCAATAGTGGGGACAACACACTTTCATCAGAATCCTTTCCAAAGTATGGGGGGATTTTTGGAAAAATGCCATGCTAATTTTAATGCATCGTAATTATTGTTCCATGTCTCAGTTAAAATCTTGACAGCTGGTTTAACTCACTGCTAGATTCTCTGAGACCTCCTCAGATTTTCTCAGCATAGATCTTACCTCAAATGTCTGAACTTCCTTAGAAAAAGTTTCAAAATATACACATTTCAAAATGGGAAAGCAGAGATACAACACAGTGAGACCGTCAAACCTACTCAGGAATCTTGACTAAAACACATTCAAAATAAATAACTTGTCAGGATGCGTACACTACATCAACATTGGTGAGATTTATTGAAGACTAGTTTAACACTTTTCTGTCTGAAGGAATGAGGTTGGCTGAAGATCCCAGTCTGCCTCGTACCCTCAGCTCCATGTGTGCATGGGCACGCCCTTGCCTTTGTGTTACAGAGTTGGGAAATGCTGTGCAGGATTTCAGGAACTTTGTTCAAAGACTGAGTCTGTTTGGGTTTAGCATCTCTGTCCTCCACAGCTAGAAAAAGGTTTTGGTTTCCAGTTCTCTTACTTCTATTTGCTTGTTACATTGTGAGAACTGAAGACCCTAGCCTACCCTTTTCCCTGTAACCTTTGCCTTTCTCTGTCTCCATTCTGACATTAAAAAGGTGGCACACTGGCATATTGAACAGGCCCACCCTGTGTCACTACTGGGGGGGGCAAGAAAGAAAAGGAGGGGGAAAAGGTTCTCTTAAACTATCAGACCATTAATGTTTAGTTTCTTTAAAGGGGAACATTTAGAAAGCTACTAAAATAAAGGCCTCGCTATTATAAGAACGAATGTATCAAACAATGGATCCCAGTTTGGGACTTTGGGAGTTCCTAGCCAATTGCTAAGAGTTTGCACTCCCCTCACTCAAGGGAGGTCTGAAATGTCAAAATCTTCTGTCATCCCACTTGTCATATCACATCCCACAAAGGAACATGGAAGCCATCATCTGCTCTGCTGTTTATTGTCATGAAACCCCATAAATACTCACTCTCCATAAACAGTAACAGCCCAATTAAAGCACTCTTTACTAAGCGTGATCATTTTCAGACAGAAAGTATTGATTTATCTACCTATGGGCACTGCATAGAAACATCTCTTAATGAGAATGATAGTGACCTCTGAACCCTGCTCTTTCACTCCGTAATATACTCTCTCAATTTTCTGTTAAGTGGTCTAGTGGCACATCAGCAGAGATGGAAAGACACTCTGATTCTTTAGTGTCGACACTGGAAAGCTCGCAAGGAACGCTCAAATCTTCATTGTAATGGGAGGTGAACAGAAAGGTCACTTATATGTAGGGCTTTCAGCTTGTTTGACAAGGCTTCTTTAATAAGTGAAACATTGTTGGGGTACACTTGTCCATCAACTGCCTTTGGCACTCAGCACCGACACAGCCAAACACAAACAGTCGCTGTCTCACCGCCCGGTTCTGGAGTTGTTTCACCTGCCCGGAAATCCTTTGTAAAATTTACAGGTTGGTTGGTTGGGGGTTATTTAGTACTCAAGGCTAGGAAGCGAGGGACACCCTTGATTTTATTCTGTTCAGCAGCTTAAATTTGTGAGCTTACCGCGTGTGTAATTGACAGCAGACATGGTGTTCTAAACCAGCGCATCCGTTACTTTGATTAATCCTCCTTTGGAGTGTGATATTGTTTGATATACAGTACAGGGCTGACACAGGTTACTGTAATGCCACTTTACCAAACAGATTACAAAATTGTGCAGGGAGTATACAGCATTCCTGCGGATAAATGCACACAAGAGGAAATTCTAACAGCTTTTAATTTCCATGCTTTTCAGTTTTATTGTTGTAAATGCAACTGTTTATAGGACTAATGACACAGGCTGGCTCGACTGAGTCAATTACACCAGTAGGCACTTGGATCAGATATTTTGCCTGCTCTCCATTTGCGCTGTCTATGCTTCTGATATTTGACTAAATTACATTGCACCGTGGAGCATTGGCACTTGCCATATGTTATATCTCAAAGCATTTTAAAGGACAATAACAAAAAATAATAATATACAACATGCAGTTCAAAGTCGGAACGCAGGCAAGAGTGTCAATCATTATGAGCTACATTCAGCAAATAGCCCAGAGTGTTGCATTACTGTGTCCTCTAATCTGTGGTGGTGTTAAATGAGTAGGAAAGTTGGTAAGGATGCCAGGGACACTGACTGCTCTAAACTGTGTGGGACTACTTGTGCGCGTCTGTGAGTGCGCATGGTTTGTTTTGGGGCAAGAGGGATATTTGGTGAATTTTAGTACTCATGAAAGTTAGACACTAATAGCACCATCTGGCCTAGCACACAGAGCTCCGCAAACTTCCTCCACACAGATCTGCCAATGCACTTCAGCTCTTACCTCCAACACCCCTTCAATTCCAGTAATGAGTCTACAGCATCTCTTGAGAAGAAACTGTCAATTGTTCTGATTTCTGCTAAATTGAGTTATGCTTATCGTTGTGGGCAACTGCCCACTAGTGACTAGCCTAAGGCCACTAAACTCCAATCTGAACCTTGCCTTCTGGAGGTGAAGAGCTTGCTTAAAATACCCAGGCACCATTTTACAAGCCCCATCTCCTTTTTAATTCAGTCACTCATCAAAAGTACACAGAATAAAACTGCATTTAAAGTCAATTCAAGGCATGGGATGATGAGGTTTTGTGACTCTTCCTTTCAGACCTTTCTCTGACCCTGAGAATTTGTGGTTTTAAGCACTGGTCCAAACTGCCCAAGGAAGAACCTTTCCATGCAAGCCAGTTTGCTGTGTACATATCTCTCAAGACCAAGTTCCAGGATGGGGTGGCAAGATCTGGGCAAACTATATAATACTGACAAATGTAGATTTGTAACTTTGACTGTTGCAATCATTTGATTTGTTACCCACACAAGTACACAACAGTACTTATAATAATAATTAAGGAATAAATGAAGCCATTCTTGAATGTATTAATGTTCTGCCTAGATCTGCTTTTCCTATGTTTCATGGACAATTTGGATCTGGGTCTTTTTTCATCATTGTTTTTAAATGGCAGCTTTCTAACACTGATATGTGAATTGTGCCATGCTGAAAGTTTTCATATTCAATTGTAACAGATGGAAGTTTTGCTATAGCTATGAAGTAAGAATCTGTCAGACTTGATCTGGTCCATAGTTGCTAGAGATCGCGTATGATCTCTTCAAATAGTCAGTCTGAGATGTTTCAAAAGAAGATGCAAGAAATTGCAGTGGTTTCGGGTAACCTTACCACCTTAATGATTTGATTTTACTTTTTACTCTGGTGGCTGAAATCTAAGGCTTTATATTCCTTTCAAAATGGGTTAGAAGCAAACATTTTAGTTTTGAATAGTTTCACTATCCATAAGGATGTTAAAACTCTCCCTGAATCTTGGTATCAGATCTGGAAACTGAGACCTGCAGCTCAGGATGAACATTTGGCTACAGCAGTTTTGACCAAATTAAATGAATGAACAATATTAACAAGTCATCTAATTAAGTGCATATTACTATGTTTGTGCATATTCTACAGTCCATGCCACCTACCATAAAAGTATTAGAGCTCATCAGTGCAAAGAATATTGCCTTCAACTCCAGTAAAAGGAATAATTTCCCTGCAGGGCAGTAACACTCTTCAACGTGGCGAATAGCCACAGGCTGCGGGGTTGTGACTTTATGGTAAATAGCTACCTCTTTCATCAACAGAGCAATGAATTGGAAGAGCCCCTGGTGAAATGTATAAGGGTAATTTGATTTCTTCAGGTATAAACATGCAACCCACTCATTTTCAGGCACTGCTAATTAGGCTGGGTTATCCAGATGCCTTGGGGTAATTATTTTGGCTGTACTTACTGATAGCTGGGAGGGTTGCGAATGTCAGCCGTGTTCTTTCCCACCTTTGGCCACAGTCCCAGTGATTCATACCGCAGTGATTCTAAGCAAGCATCCTTTCTAAGGGGCATAATTCTACTCCCTCAATAAACATGTCTAATCCTCGGTTTCCATTAGGGTTACTTAGAGTTTTCTGACTGATGGTCAAACGTGGCAAAGCAACGTCCCCATTTCTCTGTGTGTCTTTAAGTGAAAAACTAAGAGATAAGGCTTGTTTCCTTTTGTTTTACATGCCATTAAGTAAATTTATTATTCAGCAATTCAGTCCAGCGAAAAAATTACAGTAAATTACACCCCTACACTGCCTAATTATATAAAAAAAAGAAAAGGAAAGAAAAAAAGAGGAAAACAACTGAGCAATAAAAGCAGGTATATGCAAAAGAAATCACTATTCCCACTGATAAAATGCAGCTATCCATGGAGCAAAACCAGCAGATTTGTATGCAGCAAGGCCACTAAGTATAGCAACATCAAGTAGTAAGGCAAAGCCCAGCACTTTCGGACACCTTGACTGTGTGATCAAATACTGCGTGAAATGCAGAGCGCAGAGTGCGGAGGAGCCAGTCAGGGTTGGAATATGATCAACAAGGACTTGACTTTAAAAGATATTCCTGCTATTTCCAGCAAGACCATAACAGAATCCCCAAGGGATCATGTCTACATCACACGATCTGTCATTTCCCTGCACCTCCAATATTCTCCTCTTTCCATTATTTCTGCAGTGTCCCTTTGCTCCCACCCCTTCCTCTTTTTCTTTGTAGTTTTTAATTTTGGAGAATTCTCGTAACAAAGTAGAGGCTGGAGACTAACGTGGAATTCTGACAAGAGGAGGGAAATAATGGAAGCTATTCCACACTGTCGTGAGAGTGCAAAGTTGTTTTATTCCACCATATAATGCAGGATTTTCTAGGGATAACGGACAGGTTGAAATGTCATGTTGTATCACCAGGGTGCAAGCCTGAAGATGCTCCTAACTGGCCCTTCTCTGTGCAGCCAGCTCTTTGAAGTTGTACCCATCATCCCACACCAGCAATGTCAATTGAACAGAACTCTGGTATGGATAATTGATTTTCAGGGATCTGTCTAAATTATATAAATAATATTACTCATTAAAACAAAAGAAAGACTAGCAATTGTTTGGGGTTGACCTCAAACAAAAAAAAATCTACAAAACTTAGCCAAAATAAATTATAAAAAAAAAAATTATATGTGTATATATATATGCAAATATTTAATGTAGTAAAGGAATAGAGAATTACTTATATGTATATACATACCCCTATTTAAACAAAACTTACACATAGAAATAAATGTTTTACTCCTCTTTTTGTTATTATATATGTGTATGCACAGAGACACATGCAAGATATATATATAAACACTTTTGATTATTTTTTTCCATTTGAAATGATTTGGCAAACTTGGAACAGATTCATAAGTAGTTTTTCTCCAAGTGAAACTGCATTGTCAGTTAAAAAGAATTAGTAAACTGAAACACTTTCCCCTCTTTTATTAAAGAAAATATGTAATTTTGAGGATGTAGGGATGCTCGACAGAGATCTACATAATGCAGCAAGACGACAAGGGGAAACCCTGCTCTCCCAAGACAGACACTCAAAAGCAGATAATAGAAAATGGATGGGGTTCAATAGCTCCATGCAGTTTCTGTAGCTCACAGCTTTACTCACTGAAACACGGAAAGACCAGCAAAGGTCTTGGAAAGCTCCAATGCCTCCTGCTCTGGCCACATCCCGAGCAGTGGGAATGATGTGGCTCCACAGCCCCAAGCATCTGCATGCCTCAAATCACCTGGCAGCACAGAGCTCAACTGAATTAGGCATGGGAACAAAACTACCCTTCACCTGAGCACTGCCACGGTAGCAAGAGCATACAGGGATGATTTTTTGGGGCACCACTGTGCCTTTTGGACAGTCTCCTGCTCTTCTGTTTGCGCATTGGAGTCATGCTACCGTAGGAAGATTTTGATGGTTTGGGCAATTGCTCCGTCCTGCTGCACACAGAGGGATTTTTCTCTCTGTTCTCAGAAGCACACTAAAGAGCAGAAGTCTGACCTGGACCTCCAAGCCTGCATGCACACGAGCAGCTCTCCTTCTCATGAGTTCTGCTATTGACATTGGTCATCTATAGTCATTTTCTCCAATTGAACCATTTATGTGACAAAGGACTCCTCGTGTTTGGAAAGGCTACTCATGTGAGCAACAGTTTGCCAGTCTCTAGTGCTGATTTCTCTGCTAATAACACAAGGGGGAGAAAATGTTGTTAATATTCAAACCTCTGAGATTTATTAGCTTTTTGTGCAATGCACATTTGTAAGTGTAAATGATGCAGAAAATTCATGTACACGATAATCAATTAAGAACGGGATTTTACACGAAAACTAAGACTCCACACACTGCGTAAATGACATACTTTACTCTAAATTGACCTAATACATTTCCAGGAATGTGTCAATTAAAATTTTAGCCTTTTGGAAGAGGGAGAGAAAGACTATGAAATCGAGGCTATTAAATACTGGGAATAAAATCAGGATATTGGTTTCCAGCTGGCACAGTAAGAGAGGTTAAAATTTTAAAGAAATCTAGAAGCCAACCAAAAAAAACAAAAACAAAATAAACCCTCCCAAATTTACAGAATTAGGCACTAACTTGCTGCTGACCCTCTCTCAGATCTTTCACTCTACGTTTTGTGATATTTTGATTTTTTGGATGGTCTAACCCTTGTTTCTTTTAACAAAGGGAGATCATAGTAAGCAAAACAGCTTCACCGTATCTATAATCTCTGATTTAGGGCTACTTTCTAACCACGTAGAAGCTAAATAAGGAGAAAAAAATCTTTTGAAAATGGCACAAACAGTTTCTATCTACAAGAGCCTCTTTTGTTATGATACAGAAAAGGTCTTTGCACAGTTACAGTTCAAAATATTGCTGTATAACAAAATTAAATCTAATCAATGCTTCACTTTCCTGTATTTCATTTTCCTCCCATGTTTACTCAGCTCAGAGGAGGTTACTTACTCCAGCCAATTTCTCTTTCAAGGTCTTTGTGCCTCCTTTGCTTAAACAGTATTTGCACCAAAAATTAAAAATAAAAAACCCATGAGATTCTTAATATTTGATAGGAATTGATAAAAACTACAAGGAAGTCCCAGTCAGGAGAACATTCCCCTCCCAAAGCATGCCTACAACACAAGAATGTGTATGTAGGGACAGGGGAACATTTGAACCAAGTCCCTTAATGATTACAAAAATAATCAGCGCTGTTCAAGAACCAAGCCCAAGAACTTGGTGAGAGTTTTACCATTAACCTCAGTGAACCCAGAAGTTTTTCATGCCAACTGCATGTTCACATGGACAGAAAGATCAGAGACACCAGCTTCCCCGTACTAGGAACAAAATATTACAATTAAATATGTCTGTCTCTTTTTAACTGTATTCCCAGCAGATCTAATAGGGAGACTCTTTTGAAATTAATTAAGCTTCCCTCCAATTTTTGAGGTTTGAATTTTTCTCCGCCAACAGTTTCACTGCTGGATATTAGCTCCTGCCCATCTCTTGCATCTTAAGCCTCTGAACTCCTGCTAACATTTAATAAATGGTCCATTCACAAGTTGTACACTATATTTTTTTGTAGTCTACTTCATTTGTAATTAAAATGTAAAAGGCAGGAATGGAGCTGACATTCCAAGCTAGCCCCTGCGAGCGCTACATTTCAGCTGGAGCCAAAGTACAACAAACGCAGCCGCCAAGCCAAAGAGGTGCAGCAGCACTTTTACTTCATGCTTTTTGAAAAGCGTTTGAACCCCTATCCAGTGAGAAGGGAAAATCCATTCAGTTCTTTTCACCAGTAATTGTTTTCTCCAAAATAGCCACCATTATCAACATTTTTGGGGTGGGGGAGGGACTTACATATACCATATGCACAGGCACTGCTGCAAAAGAAAACCAAAGGGAACAAAGCCCGCGATCACATTGCCAACTTTCAGCAAAGCCATGGGGACGGTTAATAGTGGTTTCTCAAAAGTGTCAATCATAAATTCCAAACCAGAGCTAAATTCCACCATCCGCATCTACAGCTCTACATTCCTGCATCTATAAGTATAGCAATAGATTTATGGAGCAGTGGGAATTCATTTATGTGTAGGCTTCTGTGGGTTTTTTGGGGTGGATGGTGTGTGTGGGTTTTATCAGCTTGGGGGTTGTTTTCCTTTTTTGTGTGTATGTGTATTTGCTATGTCTTTTTGTCTGGTGGCAGCTGTTTCTTCTGACCTCTCCCATCTAAAACTTCTGGGGTGTGCAGTTCCAGCATACCTCATGGGGCTTCCGGGAAACCGTTCTTTACCATCTCATAGAAGCCCTGGTTTTTGTCGATAGATCACACATAACAATGGTAACGATCATGCTCCAAGCTCATATGCACTGATCTTCATGATACAGGCTCAAGAAGCATCTGAAGAAGCATTTGAGGTTTTTTAAATAATTGTGGAATACTATAATTTCTATTCGTGTGTGGAGGTGCTCTTCCCTGGACACTCACTACTGCCTTCATTAATGTGGCCTCTCTACTGGTGAGCAAGTTTTCTTTTCATACTTAAGTCCATCTATATTTATTATTACAGCTGAAGGGAGTAGCTGCCCTTTCCTTAGAAAAGAAGTCCATAAAAATCTTTGAGAAGATTCCTTCCCAGAAAAGCAAGTGGCATTTGTGCATCCCATCCAGGTGCTGGGGCTGGTGAGGCTGCTGCATGCCAATGGCTGCGAGCGTGATCCAACCCCTTCCAGCCAGCCAAGAGTCCCAGCACCCTCATGGGCTGAGGATCAGGTCCTGAACTACACATTAATATCAGGCAAAACCTGGATGCTTTATATTTTAATCTTTCTCAGCAGCATGATAAAGCAGCAAATTGTGTCTGCTACAAGTAAATTTTATTTTCCTTAATGGTTGCCTTCTGTACCACTTTGACAGCTGTGCCAGAGATTGACCTGCTAAGGACTATATATGCTCTGTGCTTTTTAAAATTTATTTTTATTGTGTGAGACTCACTTGAATGTTTTTCTTGGGTTGAAAAACAATAATAGGACCAAATCTTGTAAGGAATTGAACATTACCAATTAAATGCTAACCCGTCTTCCACTCCCACTAAATCAAGAAGAACAAGAGGGCTTTCAGTCCTTCAAGTATTGGTGCAAGGAGTAATATTTCACAATCATCTTTCATTCCTTATCCTCAGATCCATGCTATGAGCCAGATTCTCTGCTGCTGGAAACGAGCATTGCACCAATGCAGAAGCAACTCCAAAACACTGCTGTAGGGTCTAACACAATGGTCCACCCCATGTTACACCACGCCAATACAAACTCACAAATAAGGAACAGCAGTGTTCCAAACCAGCACGCTCTAACAGCCAGACTGAGTACATATTTTCCCCTGATTTTAAAACAACTTCCCAAGTAATGGTTTTATTTCTCTCTTTTTTTTTATATTACCCTTTTATACCCAAAACTTTAAACACTCAATTGTTCGGTTTATGATGCCTTTTATAGTTTTGGCAGTTAGTTCAGTGTCATGTACAGAATTTTAAGAATTCTCGTTCACTAACAATGCAATTTTAAGCTCTTCCCAGATGAACCAAATTAACAATATTAATTGCTTTGCTAAGCAATGCTGGTTTAGTAAGTTGTTTATATGTAGTAAATGGTTTTGAATTATAGGGAATTACAGAAAAAAATTCCCTTTTAAATTCAGTACTTAAACACATATAGCAATGTAGTAACAAAAAAGGAACGTGAGTCGCCTTGGTTTTGTTCTTCTCCAGAATGCAGATTCAATCTTTTTACTTTATTTTTATTTTTTTTTTTGGCTAGTTGGGAGGTTTGTGCATTCACTAAAATAATGTTTTAGTGCAATCTAATTCCAGCTAGCAGAAGTGCTATACAGGAGAATAAGATATATTGTGCGGTTTATTTTGCAGGAGAAATATATTTTGTTTTAGTGGGACTCATAAGCTAATAAACTACCTACAGAAAAAAAATATCCAGCCATAAATCTTTGCTTCCTAGTTTTTAATTGTAAAACTCTATTACTGTCTCTCAAAGGGTTAATGATTCTCTTGGCTGGAGGACAATTCATTCTACGGCTAAACGCAATGACAAATAACCATTATTCTTTCCAACTGCACTGATAATCGGGACAGCTTAAACATTTTCGCCAGTATAAGTGAAACCATTAATCCTCTTGGATTTCACGATAAGTGGTGACTGCGAAATAATGACTGTGTCATTGCAGGCAAGAAAAAATGTTAACAATTAAAACAAGTTAGCCATTATCTTACAGAGTACTGAATCGCTTTCACATTTCATTAGCAATATTGTAAGTGATATGTACCTTATTAAAAAGCTCTTATTATCCAAGAAACCTAATTAGTCAAAATCTCTCAGTCACTGGTTTAATTTTCTAATAATATAAATGCTGTGTTGGGTAATGCAATGTGAGGAGAGTCGGCTGTTTGTCCAAAGAGAAGTTTCAACAAGAAATTCAAAAATGTCATTTAGGATAAAAGGTACAGTGTAAGAAAATGTAGTTTTCGTATTATTATATCAGGTGAATTAGGTTTTTTGGAATTCATTGTCTGGACATATAGAAAAATCTTTTTCTCCTCTCTCTGTGTAAGCAAATTGCTCAGTGCTATATTGAATGAAAGGTCCAAGAAAAAGGCAGAGTAACTTCTTGACAAGATGCAAGAGGCGTTTTCATTCTCCTCACACTCAACCCCAAAGCTTCCTATAAATGAAGTTGATGAACTGACACCTGAGACACATCTACACCTGGAAACACAGGAGAAAGAGGCCTCTGCATTTCTTGAAGGCAATGTCAGAGATCACAGTCTCAAATCCTATAGGCTTTAGCGTCTAAGCCCCTAAGAAAAGACCAAAAGTAATACCATCACTGCTTCTGCTGCTTTTTTAAAAAACATAAAGTACTAAAGATATCTCTTGTTTTTTCAGCCAGTACTATTGCTTTTTCTTGGTCAGCAGAGCGAGACTGTGGGGGAAGATGTATTTTAACACAGTGCCATACCAAAGTGCTCCTGCGAGAGCTCCCACGTACAGAGCACACTGCCCACAGCATTTCTAAGAGCACATGCCTGCATGACCTGGTCCATGCTTACTGTTTTCAGATGTATGGAATATTAGACTGTAAGTGATACAACATAGTTGCAAGCCAAAGGCCCTCTGAAAAAAGTGACCATAAGAAGCTGATGAAGTTGCATAGAATAATTTTTTTTAATGCCAAAGAAAGCATGTTTGGATTGACCAAAACACTCACAAAATTCCACTGAATTAGTCAGATCCTTTCAGTGTAAAAGCAAAATAGAGAGCAGGGGTCTGTCACAGCAATATTTAATTTCACAGTGAGATTTCATTTAGTTTACCTGAATTTTTTCTTTTTTTAAGAAATACAGAAGAATGTCTCATTTCAGGCCATACAATACATACAGTTTTATGCAAAAGCATTATTAGTTTTGAAATGGCTAGAACTTTTTCTTTGTCAGGCAAAGCTAAAGATGTTTTGACAGTGACCTAATTCCTCCCTTCCTCCTCCACATCTCCTCACCTGCATATAAAGCTCTGGTTTGCACAGGGAACTGAAAAAGCAATTATTTTGAATAAAAATCTTTCACTATTTAATACTCCATCCTCAAACAGATACTTAGGTACCTCTCGGTCTGTCTTTATTTTGTTTTGAAATGCCCTACGCAATCCCAGATCTAATTAGAGACTGGACAATGCTGTTTGATCATCATATTTTCAGTTTCGGACTTACAAACTATCATCTCAAATTCTGATGCCCCCTAATTGAAATACTTTGCTCCTTTCCATTAGAGCTTCCCAAACTCCCTTAGAGTTGCAGCTGCAATTGAACTGTAAAATTCGGGTTTGGTTTTCAGTGAACAAATGTTTGGACTTGGGATCCTGGCTCATATTTAGCAATTAAGAATGTGCATTTGGGTTGACAAGATAATGTGACTTCCATACCTCTCACGGCAGGAGTTTTGATTCCATGTTAAGTGCTTAACATTTGGGGGTTTTATACATTACATTAATGTGACTGTAATGTACTGTAACGTGGAGTCAAAACACACTTCCAAACCTATCTCCTTTCTGTCAGAAGGTTTTTCTAAAACAAGAAATATAGTTTTCTTATTATAATAAAAGCTTGGGAGTAAAACTTGCAGAAGAAGAGCAAGACAGTTGGTTGTTTTCATTTGCCGCCCCATGAAAAATACTGCCCTTGGGACAAACACTTTAACTAAACCTTACCAAATGTACATTCAGTGCCAAAACAATTTTCTTCATGAACAAAAAGAAGTCTAAGAGTAAACTCTGCCTGATGTCTCTTGTCCTCTTTACCTAACACACCGAGGTGCTCGGACACTGCAGAGATGAGGACATGACAGAAAACCACATAACACTTTTCAGAACAAGCCAGTTGCAGAAAATGCTTACATCTGCTATTATTTCAACTTCCCTGAGCACACTGCTCACACAGAGCTCCTCAAGTTTTGTGCAAGTTTTTTTCCTTGGTCTGTTACGTCTGAGTTTTATAATAGTCTGTTTAAATTTATTTTTTAAAAAAAATTCTTATCCATGTACTAATAATTACACTGAGGTAGAAGCTAAGGCTATCAATAGTGGTTGCTGTGTTTTATGCATATGTCGGGTCAGTATGTACTCACCAAGCCACACACCCACTACATGAGGAACTTCATACACTGTCAGGTGCTGAATAGTATTCACAGCAGCAGCATAGATACTGGGATGCTTACTAGGAGATATTTTAAAGTGAAAATGGAAGCTGGACTCCTCACTGAACTCTGAGCCACGAAAATCTCCCCACAGGTTTTTAAAACTCAGGAATAATTGTTTTTCTTTGTTTTTCTTACTGTTTTTACCACTTTTGTTATTCCTTCACCAAGGCCAAGCCTGTCAAATCTTAGGCAACAAATATGGTGAGGACTTATATTTGCTTTCACCCTGCTAAGACTGTGTTATTGTTTTCCTGAGATAAATACAAAATTAAATACTAACATACAACTGGCATAGAGTCTCAGCATTTCTAAAAAGTACTTGCACGATGACATAAGTGTGTGGGAAAAGCATCTGAATTTATAAACAAATATTCACAGGGAACAAGGCATCAAAACTCTAACCTACGCCACAAGCTGGTTGCAACCATGTATTTTGATCCTAACTTCAACCCTTGTTGAAGTTATCTCCTATGCCACAGGAAAGATCCTAGGTTTATTTTCCCCTAAACCTGAAACTTATTAAATTCAATTTAGTCTGGCCTTTCCTAGCCGCTGGGGGAGGATGATATATTTTTTCTCTTCAGGCTGAACTGTGCTTAAACACAACCAGGGATTCATGCAAAACCATTCAAGTCTAAGGCAAGTGCTTCGGGGGAGAGGAAAAAAAAATTAACTATAGCTGTTTCTGCAGTAAATTGTCAACTGATGTGTTGCTTCAGGATGGGTCAAATCAGCTGAAAGTCAGATCCTGGCTTTGCCAATGAGTCACAACTTTATCAGGTCCTGCCTCTGGTTATTACTGCCAATGTGACCATCTTGTAACTAAGGAAATGCTAGTGCAAAGCTCGGCCTGTCGTGTTCTATATAATCTCCGGGCCTCAGCCTGTGTCTGCAGGTGTTTCTCTGTATTGAATCTCCCTGGGGAATCTTCAGCTTCACAGCAAAAGCCGGCTGAAGTGAAAGTGATTTGATTTGGATCCTATTACAGGCACTTTACCTCTTCTATTTCCGTGATAATAGCAGATTGGAGTCGATTATTGTACCGGGAGGGAAGTTAATGTGTTGTCGAGAAACATTGGTAAAAGTGGCACAGGAAAAGGCACATAAATAAAAGTTTAGAGTGAAGCAAAAATCTGGGAAGCAAACCTGCATAAGTGTCTTTCTCAGCTCCTACTGGTCTCTGAATGGCTCTGGATCCTTTTCTGTCTTTTTTTGCAATTTAAAAAAAATGAAGTATTTCTTCATGCTTTAATTTTGTTGCTCCTCTACATCTTTAGACTGCCCGTTCTCCTTCCCCCACCCCAGTCCCTGTCGGGAAACTCAGCCACCCAAACAGAGTTGCCGCAAGGACTGAGTTTGCACTGATTATCTTGCTTTGTATTCCCCAGAGTCTAAAAGTTTGCCAGCCTCAACTAATGCACCTCAGAGAATCACAGAAGCAGGAATGAAACCCTAGCTGGGTTTGAAAGAGGCACTTTATGTCCGTTCACAAAAGAAAAGAAAAACATTGAAAAATTTCCAAGAACTCCTGCTAGGTGACAAAGTAGCATTTGTAAGATGCCCTTCAGTGCTCCTTCAACTTCAATACTGAAACCTTTGTGTTCTCTGTGGTGCAGCTTCAGATGGAAGTGATACCGGGTTAGAAAAACATGCTACATCAAACAAGATGTGGCTAATAAGATGGAACAATCAGGTTTTGCTCTGATTTCAAATGTCTGCTAAAAAATTTTGTGTAGCTCACCCATATGCTTGATGGTATTTTAAGTGGCAAGCTGAAAAAATAGTAATTGAAATTGTGACTTTCATCCAAAGACTTTTCCAAGCCAGAGACATAAAGCATTACTGAAACATAACTGCTGTTAAACACAATGAACTGGTACACAGCAGCACAGCCTGAATGGGGGTGAGCTTTGGGAAGCAGGGCGTGGGAAGGGAATCAGGCAAATTTGGGAAATATGCTAGTGTAAAAATACTTTTTCAGAGAATTCCTACCTGAGCCCTGCCATCTTCTCCTCATCCCTTATACTACAGTGAAATAGTCAGCTCTTCTACCTCTCTCGTCTCCATCTTTTTGCTTTGCTTATGTTTGGAATTAACTGCCAATCCCACCAAAACTTTTCCTTATTCAAACATCTTTGCTGCTGCCTTGGTGGATAAAAATCTAGTATTTTTTTATCTCAAGTGTAGTCTTGGGTCAGACCTAAAAATTCTGGCCAACAAATAATTAAAAAAAAAATACCAACACAACAATTTTATTAAAAAGCTATTTTTTTTAACTCTTCTTTGGTTTCTCAGCTTTTAAGATGCATATTATATTTTTAAACTTAATAATTTTTAGGACACTATTTTCACATCACTGAGCCCCACACAGCAATGAATTTAATTCGGATCAGTCAAAAGATCATGATTTGCTTACATAGTGGGATGGTATAGAAATACATTAGCAGTCCTGTTTGCATTGCTTCAGGGTCCTGATGCTTCATTCTCCTCCTGTTTTAAAATATCCTTCTATATTATGATATCTTCACCTATGGGAAATACAGTATCCAGGCACATCAGTGTAGTCTGAAATTGGGCACATCTATTCACACCTCTGCAAAGCAAACACCAGGGGAGCAGAGTGCCCTGCAAATCCCAACTGGAACATCCACATCCACCCTTACTCACACAGTGCCAAGTCAGAAGAGAGCTGGACTCGGTGCCCAAATTGTTATAAGAAAGTGTGTTCCCTTCATTAAAAACAGTAGCTCTAGTGGAAGAGGAGATAAAAACCTCCAACAAGCAGAGAAAAGAGTGAAGATGCCTTGCTGTGGAGAAGGCACAAAGAGCAGGGCTATAACCTCACAGAACCTACAGACTCTATGGTGATGGGTGTCCTTCCAGGAAAACAACAGGACGTGCACATCCTGTCCTGCCCTCCTCATGATCCAACAGGCATAAAAGTTAATTATATGCTGCCTGCACGTTAACGAGCTCTTAGATCCCTACTCTTCTCCACTATCACTAAACTGTGAAAAGACACAAGGCTCATTCAATTAAAAAAAGATTTTAAAATTTCATGGAAGTTTCATTTCCAACTTCTGATTTATTTTTGTATGGAGAAGCCCAAAAAGTACATAAATTTTGGGTTCCTCTTATAACCATCACATGGGGTTACCTGGATTATATTTTTTTGAAACCATAAAAAAGCAAGGGAAATTTTAGACTGGAATATAATTCATTTTGACTTCCAAGAACCCCACCACACCCCTACACAATCCATTCAGCAAAGAAGAGACCTACTTGCAAAATGTTTTGGCATTGCCAGGTCTGCATGTTGTCCCGACAAGTGCTTCGGTTTAAGGATATTGCTCAATTCTTCACTGTGTGTCAGATCAAAAGTGCACTGAATCAATGGAAACTTCTTCCCTGACTGTCACTGATCTGGAGGGGCTTTGCAACAGCGTCTCAGCCTCCACCTCTCCTCAGCTCTCTTTTTTAATTCCCTGTCTTCTCTCTTAACCCAATTTCAAGCATTTGAAGACCATTTTGTTCCAAACACCCTCCACTTCTCCTTCTCTCTTTCTTCCTCCTTTCCTTCTCACACTCATTACCCTCTCTCACAGCGTATCAGCACCATTAAAAGGGTACCAACTTCCCAGGTATAAGCTAATCTGCTCCACTAAGGATTCACATCTGTGTGTCTGATTTATTACAGCAAGTCATTCTCATTCTACAGAAAGGCCCCAAAATGTGATCTAGGAGAGATATAAAAGGGAAGTCAGTGTCTGCACAGAAGACATGCTGACCACACGATGACTTTGTCTTCTCACTCTTATCGTACTCATCTTGTCTATGGGTTTGAACTCCCCCCATTCTGGAGAGCCAGAGGACTGACAGATACATGAAGCTGACTTATTCCCTTGAGTCAAGCCCATAGTGGACCACTAAAGTCAGTAGAAACAAACTCCATTCGAGGCTTAGTATAAAGAATATGCCTATATTAAAAGTAGATTTTCCGGGAAATACATGTGATGGACATCAAAGTAGTGAATCACACAAAGAGTGGGCAGCAGTGCCTTCAACCAGGGCCTTGGCTGGCTTATCCAACCATGGCTGAAACATTTCTCTTTACAGTTATCATGAAAAGTACCAACCTCTCTCCAGATCCTTACTCCAAGCACGTTTCCTGATACAACCTTGATGTGAAATTTTTTATTCCCCATGATACTAACCTGCCCAAACTATGCTGATATTAAGTAGAATAATGGTTTGTGACAGTTATTTAAAAACCAGCGACTCCTAATATTTTGTACAGAATTTGTATCAAACAGTGCTGATCAATTGGTTAAGTCCTGTTAGAGTCTTCAGTGTGAGAAAGACAGAGCAGGATTTCTTTAATGAATCTCAAAAAAATCTACATCCTGTATAAGATTTTTTGATTTTTTTTTTAAATCAGCGTCAATAAGAATAACATGTAGAATTTACAAAGAAAGCCTAGAGGACCTATAACAACACAGCAGGAGAAAAGGTAACGAGAAGCTTTTATTCTAAGGTTACTAATGAAGAGTATCTTTAGTAGTGAATAATTTTGGCTGTGACATAAAATCTTAAAAAGAAAAAAGAAAAGGAGGACTAAATTATCTCTTTATAATCCTTCTTTGGAAAATGGGATTTTTCTTTTCTCATTTGTCTCCTGGGCTAAACTATCACCTTAAACATATATGTGAGCTTTGAGGGTTGTTTTAGCTTCCTGGAGGATAGTGCAAGAAATAATACTTGGCTAGAAGGAATTAAATCAGTCCCTATACACAATACAGCGCATTTGAAGTAGAACTGCCTCTGTGCATAAAAGTGCAGGGATGCTCCACAGTTTTGATGCATTACTGAGCTCTCTCGCTAACCAAACAAAGCTTTGCATCTGACTAGTTGTTACAGGCAACTGATTTACATAATTGCTTTGGATTTTTCCCCTCAAAAACACACAACATATGAAACACTGTACTCTGTCTTAAAGTAATTATTAGCCAATTAGAACTCCAGGATTTGCATAATCACTCTTCAGTTATTTCTTGCTAATCATACTGTGATGTGTGATTACCAAAGTCAGACTGGTGATTGTACAGTGGATTATAAGCTCAGAATTATTGAGGGGCTTTTCAGCAATAAAGGAACTACCTCAGCTGCTCAATTCCCGTTCAAACTGGCATGAAGGAAACAAAAAAAAAAAGCAAAAGATGAGTAAAATAAGGCTTCTAGAGTGATGGAAACAAAAAAGAATAGGTCTAATATTTATCCACTCATGAGAGTGAAGGATGGGCTTTCTGGATTTCAGGTCTGATACCAATCTCAACTATAAAAGTCCTGTGCATTAAAGTCGTATGTCTCACAAGTAATACTTTGACTGAGAAAATAGTAGAAAACCTCGTGTAAAATCAAGAATTGACATGAAGCTCCAGTGCATTCTGCATCATGCCCCTTACACAAAGCACAGCCCTGGTTCAGAGCACACCAAAAGCTAGCATGACCACAGAGAAGGAAGGGCTGTGTAATGGCTCCTGTCTCTCATGGGTGATAACGAAGAAGAGCGGGGTCAGCAAGAGTTATAGATGTACACTAACTTACTGAACAAGGCCTTTTTCTTGGGATATCTCCTTGTAATACGCTCCAGATACTGTCACGCCAATCTGATCAGGAGCAAAAACCTACCCATATAGATGATGAATCGTGTGACTAAGTAATAGCCTAAGTCAAGTGTGGATGTGACCGCTCACTGGAAGATGGCAATGTAATGAATCTGCTCCAGGGTTTAGGGGGTTAAGTGGCTTGCCGGAAGACAAGTTAATGATGTACCGCTGCATTCAATGAAGATTGATTGAGAATGGTATAAATGGGCAGTGGGCAAGGACAAAGAGGCTTGTTTTGGGAATGAGGCAGAATGGTGGGGAAGAGACAGATTACAGCTGAAGGTGGCTGGTGTGTTGAGTTGAAAGGATAGTCTCAAAAAACACAGGGAGAGACATTTCGGGGAAGGTGATTTCACTCATGGCTCATACTGTGGAGCAGACAGCCAGCAGAATGGTCATGACAAGAATCTACTGATAACATTTGCATTACCTACAGCCACCAGCCTTAAACACAGGGGTAACTAAATAGGATTTTGCATCCTCCTTCGAGATCTTCCTCACATTTTGAGGTAGCACACTGATTAGTTTGTATTGAAAACACAATATTAACCCAGATGGCAGAAATACACCAGAATGCAATCACTGGGGAAGACCTCTAGCCTTGCAGCAGCCATAGAGCATCTATATTTCAGAAAACAGAGACACAGTGACCGTGGTGGAGTTTCAACACAAGGCTGTCATCAGAGGGAAAAACTGTACTTAGAGCAAAGAAGCTGAGCAGAGTTCACAGAGCCAAGTTCAACAGGTAACTAACACAAAGACACAAGAAACACTATCATTATAGTCTAGCCTGGGTGGAAGAATTTTACAGATTATAAATTAATAGTCTCAAAATGCTTTTAATGCAAGCCAATACTGCAGAGTATTGCTATACCCATGACAAACACAATAGCTGTGCCAAATAAATACCTAAGACTCCAGTTACAAAATATAAATAGGAACGATTTTGGTCTGATAACGAGACAACTAAAACCAATAATCACAGACAGAGGCATGCAGTGGAAGGAAATTCTGTGGCCTGGATACCATACAGACACACAGAACAGACAACTCTAATCTCTACTCCTGTTAGCTTCATCTATTAAGCAAGCCTGGTGGTACAATAGAGCTACAACTTCCCCAGTGAATCCCATTATAGCACTCATTTGTCGTAATGGAAAGGGCACTTATTCACAATAACTCACAGTGGCTTGCTCTAACCCACCCTACCTTTCCATATCCCTCCTTCTCCCATTCTATAAACAAAGGAATCTGAAATTGCCCACTTCAGCGAACATCCCCAGGTGCCTTAGGTGTGTAGTAACTATCTAATAGACCCCCATTATCATCTTCCTGGTTGGTGGATACCTCTGCTGCTACCACAGTTTCAGGAATTACACTAATTCCCAGATGCATAGTTTGGGTCTATCTGTTTTGATTTATTTAGTCCTTTCAATACCAGAATAGGATCAGGATTAATTAAGTTATAGTTACTATAGGTCTATGCTGAGGATCTCAGTAACTCCAGTCTTTGAGAGTCATGTAAATTAAAATTCCCAATTACACAAAATGAAGTTTTTCTTCTATCATGGCTGAAAGCAGAATGATCATTCAAGCCTTGTACAGCTTCCTGGTGTCACCTTCCTGCAGAAAGTCTGAAACAGTATTTACCAGAGTTAACAGCGTTGCTCTTCCCAAAACAGATTTTTCTCCTAAATATACAGCCCTGGCTCCCACCCAAACCGGGTTGCTCCTGCAAAGCAGTAGAAGGAAGTGGTGGGTTAGGCACAATCCATAGAAACAGACACATCGTGACTACTGGAATCACACAATAGAGAGGTCTCTTTTCCAGCACTGTTTTTCTGCATGGGAAATATTCATGTTACGATTGGGACTATCAAGCATTAACAGGGCTTCAGCACAGGAACGAGGCAAGGACCACACTTAGAACAAACAAACATTTGTGCTATGGTTAGGGGATGCTGGATTCCTCTAGCACAGCCTGCAGCACAGTGAACAAGTTGGTGTCTTTTCTGAAAATCAGAAAGTAAAAACCTCACGTTGCTCTGTGAACTGAAGTACCCGGCTGGACCGTGTCTCCCACACTGCACTGCTACTGGACAGAGGAGCTGCGGGGGGTCTGACCAGGATGCTGCTCCAGAGAACAGGACAGGGCTATGTGAACCAGCACTCTACAACATGCTGATGTTACTTTCCAATAAAACTATTTTCACTTGAAGTGTTTTCCTGTTAAAACACATGGTGCTTTGCAGCTTCCCCCCCAGCGGAAAAAAAAAAAGTCTGAGGAACAGAGAGATGCAAAATATAATTTAGTCAAAAATTCGATTTTCTGTTGAAACAGGACAGTTTTTTCTTCGGGACATGCCTCCTCTACCAAGCACACCTGGTCCCTGCCAGAAGTGCTCTAGAGGGACCTATCACTGTACCTACACCTCTAACCTTCCTAGGGATACTCAGGTACATTTATAAGTGAACCACGGTTCTGCACTAAAACCTTTCAACTCTGGGTACATCTAATCTTGTACTAGAAAAAAAAAACCATTAATAGGTTGTTCTCTTATTTTAGAAACATCTCAACTGTACTAAAAGTGCTAATTCAGTCTGTCCAGTTCAAACCATTCTAGCAGCATATGCAGCCTGCATCTATAGAGTGCTCTGCTGCATGTCCCTTATTAGCTAATTCTCTCACATCAAGCTCATTTAAATCTATTTGTCCCAGACCACCCTCTTTAAAGAGAGGAAGGAGGAGGATGGGATCTCTTGCTACTCAGGCTCCCATCCTATTTATGACTGAATGTTTAAGGATGCTTTACAAAACTTTCTCAGTCTCCTCTTGTAATTCAAATCAATTGTAGCCATAAAACAAAAATTCTGGAATTTATATTCCCCCCACCCTTGGAAAAAATATAAAAGGTTTAATTTGATAATTGAAGAAATAAAAGGTTCTTTTCAAACCTGACATTAAAAATCTCTAATAAAAATGGGGAAAATGAAGGTCTAGGATGACAGTCTTTATCAAAGTGTATATAGAGACATTATATGTTCCAGTAATTGTTTAGGCCGGTGAATTAATGAATCCCTGGCTGTAAGTCTCCATTTGAAATGATTTCAGTGGTGTCTGCTGCTCTGCTGCTTTGGAAAAGCCTGTTGTCTGAAGCTCTGGAGAAGGGCCTTGAACCCTGCCATTCAATCCCTTTCAGCCCATCAGCTGAGTCTAATTGCCAGAAAGCACACGAGACCCCTAAGCCTGATTGTTCCCCGACCTCCTTTGAGGTTCTGAGGCATGAAAAGCAAAAGGGAAAAAAAAAGCTCTCTTTTGATCTTCTGTTTCTTTCTCTCTCTCTCTCTCTCTCTTTTTTTTCCTGCCTACTCCTACTCTAAGAATGACACATTTCTTTATATGGCTTCTCCTTCTTATAAAGACAATAATTAATAAGGCCTTTATAAAATGAGGCTTGAATTGGTGTCACCTTCAAGGGTGGTCCGGGGCTCTGAAGTGAAACCCCCGGTGGGCTTAGGCATTGCCTGGCCTTTGCACAGGTCAGGTTTAAATACCCTGACCTCAATTTTCACTCTCCTCCACTAATGAGCCGATTCACACATGGATACAAAATTATACGAGGGAAAAGACAAAAGGAGCAAGGTGTAGTTGACACCACATTGGCCAAATTTTATTGTCATCTTTGTGCCTATGACATCACAGCTGTGGACATTGTCAAAGCGGTGAAGCCGCTCGCTTTCTCTCCCCACCCCACTTCTTTTTGTCCCCTGCCATCAGCTTTATATAATTACTTTCACAAACTCACACTCTCTGCCTATTATTTGCTCGGATGTCACAAAGCTGCGACGTTAGGTGGGACTGGGGACCAGTCTGGGTTCTCGTGTGGTTACACATGCAGAACTGGGTCGCTTTCTTGAGGTTCTGCTTCACTGCCTAACTGTCAATTGTGAGGATAAAGCAGCATTATGTGTATCTATTCTATTTCACAGGCTTATCAATTTGACACCAAAAGTTAAAAAAAAGAAAAAAAATCATCACACCAGGGATGTTACATGTCCATTAAATGAAAATCGTTGATGGTTGACATTGAATGAGTTGTCAAAGACAGCAAGACACGCATTGCATAAGTTTCTCTATTAATGCAAAATGGTTAACAAGTTTATTAGAGAAGAAGCTAAAGGGGGGAAAAATGATGCTATGACAGCCACACCCGTGGGTTGCAAACCTGTCAAATCCCGTCAGAGGAGCAAGGTCAGCGTTTGGATTGGAGACAGCATCAGTAGGAGGCACTCTTCCTCTGAGTCAGGGGATCCTGCACCCCAGCGCTTTCATAGCGGTATATAGGACACTGCCTCAGGGCTAATTCACAAGCTAATGTTTCTGCGTGACACAGCCACAACATGTTGTTGATAAGCTAAGAAACAAGTACTAAGTATTTCTAGTCATTAAAAAAATCCCTAGCCACTTTTTCTTACCATAGGAAAGCTGATTCTAATGTTTAATCACGCAATTAGGTTCTACTGTCCTTAATCTCTAATATGGTTTCAAATGGTTCTTGTTTTCTTCACTTCTTGTCCCAGGATGTTGTGCAGTGTTGTGGTTAAACACTAACTATGCTCCTAAGAGGTGGGCTGTACCTTACTCAAGCCTGGATTGATTCCTATGCCTTAATCTATCTTTTCAGGGGTGGTATAAGGCTGCTGAATAAATACATGCAACCTACTGGAAAGTCTTTGCACTAAAAAAAAAGTATGCTATCATCTGTGGGACAATTTTGGAGGTCTTTCCTCTCAGGCAAAACTCAAAATGAATTAACACTATTCTTATTAAGAACAAATCGGACTTTTAAAACATTTCCTCATTAAACCCCATAATAGTAGACTATATGGTTAATAATCCTTTCATCCTTCTGCTAAATACAGACAACTCTGGACTGTTAAATAACACGTATTTAACAGAATATGGTAACTCTCCACAAGCAACTCCCCTTAGCAAGCAATTACTAAAAGAGGGATATTATTAATTACTACTATTTTGTCATACAGGGGATTCCAAGGCAAATGAATTGCCAGAATTTTTACTTTTTTTTTTTCCCCACATTGCAATCTCCATCTCCCCTTTGCCTTTTCTGAGAGAGCTCAGTTTTGCAAATCTAACGTTGAAGAGGAACTATCCCAGAGGATGAGCACATACACAATATTCCGAAAGCCAAGCACTTCAAAACATAAAATATCAAATACACTATGCTTAAAACTCAAGAAAAAAGAAGGAATTAGATCAGATTCTTTTCAGGCTGAAGCATTAAAACCTCCAAATGCCACAGATAAAAAAAATAAAATTTAAAACCAATACATGCACACGTGTTTCCTGGCTATGGAGGTGATCTGTGAATGCTGGTGGTAAAGGAGAACATAACATGCAAACACCACAGCCATTTTTACAAAATATTACAAAAATCTAACTATTTCTTGGTGGCACATGAAGACATTCTTCATTTCAGCAGGATAAGGCATGTTTTTGGTAGCTATTTTTCCCCTTCAAATCACGTCTATTAAGGACATTTGCTCGCAGACACCTCCCATATTGCATCGGGACTGACAATGAACAATCAAAATGAGCTAATAACTCTCTTTGGGCACATGCTGGTGGAAGAAAACAAACTGGAATAACCTGATTTGGCCTCACCAAGAGCTTTTTGTATGATGGCTAATCAAGGCTCTAAGTAAAGAATGGATTAATTATTGCCTCAATTTTTTTTGATCACTTTCTATTTAGCTGCCAAAGTGCTAGTGCAATTATGAACACTTTCTAGGAAATTAATATAATGTCTTTGACACACACATTTCCCTCAAAATAAGAAAAAATAGTATCAGTTTAATTTTAAAAAAATGCAAACAAATTAATGAAAAATTATCTACTTATTACTGATGGGACTAGAAATTCTGGATCTGATCTGCATTTAATATAGCTGTGTAAAGGTGCATTGAATGATGCAAACTTTTACCTGCTGGGGATCTGGCCTTCTAATTCATCAAAGCAATACATTACATTAGGATGAGACTGTAACACAATCTGTTTCCAAGTCACTGATGGGGCTGAGGGAATATCAGTTTATCTGACTTTTAGCAAAGTATTATTGAGCAGTGCTATGAAGTACAGAGCAAGACTAAACTAAAAGAGAAGAAATTAATTGAACGCTTGCTAACCAACAAAGTAGGTGTTCTTTAATATGCAAAAAAAGCCAAGAAATACAGAGCTTAAGGTTTGTAGGATCACAACTCCTCTACGCACGACACACAGAATGAATCAGATTATTTCTTTTTTCTTCTTGCACCACCAGTCCTGCTCCTATCTTCTCAGATGTATTAAATTTCTAGGCTGTTCCTTGTAGTGTATAGGGTAGCAAAATTAGGTCTTCTTTATAAAGCAGAGGGAAGAAGTGAAGGGCAGTCTGAAAAGTCTATCTTTAGCATGCTTGATTTGAATTGGGCATTGTACCATTCTGGGAAAGAGTGTATTTCCTAGCCACAATTATCCAAATATAAAAAATACAAAACATCATGATCATGCTACATAGAATAAATTATTACAATACTGCTTCTTTTCACACAATTATGTACAGTGACAGGGTGAAAGGTAAGGATATATCATATATTAAAATGCATATAAAATACTTAAAACCAGAAAAAGAGCCTGAAATGCCTGGTTCCTCACTCTTTTACCTTGTTTTATAGCACTTGAAATCAAATGGGCTTTTTGGTGAGTAAAGTACTATTGTAATGGCAGCAAAGCTTGGCCATGTAAAAACATAAATATCAATCTAGTGAAAAAGCCTCAGATGTATTCAAATATATTGTATAGTAGTATTTATCTGAACATACTTACACAAAAGCAAGCTATGATGTGATAAAATTTGTAAGACTTTTACCAGGGTAACCTTTTAAATGCTGTTCTAGGATGAAAACTATTCATAAAACGGTGCAAATGAACGTCCATTTGAGAGCAATGTTTCATTTTTATGGTACTTCAGTTACTCTTCTTCCCAACAACAACAACAAAAAAAAAAAAGAAAGAAAAAAAAGGGGAGAGGAGTGGGAAATGCCTTCCCTTTGAGATCACCCACAACCTGCAGAGTGAAGAGCACATGGGCTTCTTCATGGCTTCTCTATGAAACTGCTAAGCACACCCTCCGGGGAAGTCGCTTAGACATGAAACTAATAAAGACATCTGCACATGTCTCCCTGCAGACACAGCTCCAAAAGGGATGTCTCTTCACCAATATTCCCTTTGACAACAACACATTCTAATAGGTACCTCATGAATGCTGTACTACTAAAATTATAAAAACGCTGTCTGTGGAAATATTTCTCTAAACATGATTTCACCCACCCCCAATACTCAACACACAGCTATCTTTCTATTCTTAAACCTGTCACAATATCATTAATTATAAGAGTTCAAAAAAACTGGAAATCTTAACTTCCTCATCATTCCACTCAGCTGCTGTTTGTTGTAATTTCATTCCCCTGGTAACACCACCTTGCTGCAGAAGACTCACCATCTCAGCTGCAACAGTACCATTGGCTTCCCTTCTCACAAGAGATTCCAAATACCAAGTTGCAGTTACACACTTTGCACCAGGCCTTGCTGAAAGTGCAGGAATTTGCTGTAATACTGTTCTCTTTCCAGCAAATAAACTGAATCTAAGCCTTATAAATTCCAGCAGGAAATAAATCAGGAATAAATCACATGGGAATTTCTAGACTAGCTGTAGCAGCATGTATAGACCAGAGGATTCTTCAGGTTCTGTCCCAACTCAGGTACCAAATAAAATACTTCATCATTTACACTATCTGTAGGTACTGCTGGCACAAAGCCTTTGGCCCAAAGTTTGTTCTTCCCATTCACCTAAGAAAAACTGACCTCTTGGTCTTCGACAGCAGTAAAAGACTCTTTTCTTTTGCCATCATCTCTAGTATGGACATAGTCCAAACAAAGACCTAAACTGGGTCAAATTCTGTACCCATGCTTGGATATTGTGCAAGGCTTCATCTAATTCACAAAACATTCAGACATTTTGGTACTAAAAGTTTGTCACTAAGGAGACTTTGCTGAAAGCTGTTATGGGTAGAAAAAGAATTTCTTTTTTAATGAATTCAGTCAAGGAGAAGCAAATGGAAACACCAAATGGCAAATACTTTCTCTTTTTTAAAACAATTACAGCATTATTTTATGTGAAATCTGTTCTGTAACAATGACAGAAAATTAATGTGTGTTCTATTCAAAAGATACTGCAGGATGGATTAACATTTATGATCCAGAGTTCAGTGACTTGGATGTTTTCATTTTCTTTTTTTTATATTAATTGGATTTTCCAGTATACACTGAAGTGGTAAAATGCATTTAATCAATATGCTTTGGGACTAAATTAGCAAAGTACTAATTTTGTTGTGCAAGGTTATATTATGTATTGTACATTTTTAATCACAGTATTCTCAGTTTATTTCTCATTTGCGAATCTTATGATCCCATTGTGTATAATGCAAAGAGAATAGAGAGTCAGAGTAAGCCTCATGAGTTCAAACATATAGAGAAGTGCTTTCAAAGGGGTGGGTTTATTAGTTTCTCATTCTAACCTGAACAGTATGACATAAAATTGTTATGCAGCCACATTGCCTGAGAGTCAGCAAGAGACACAGTAGCTCAGCCAGCATTGTGCCTTAAATTTTAACAAATATTTTTAAAACAGAGATGTCTGCTGAAGAGATGTGAAAGGCAGTAGTTTTCGGCAAGCTGGCCCTAAATGCTTCATCAATCCCAGGTGTAGTCCACATCCTTCAAGGGTCACGTGGCAGAGGAGCAGGAGATTAGAAAGCAGCCCCGATGGGCATTACTAGGATGGTCTGGTGCTCATTCAGCCGAGAGAGGAAAAGGACAAAGAATCTGTATGCACTGCTCAACGAAGGGAGAAGACTTCCATTAAATAGCAGAACAGTGAGAAAAGGGCCAAAGAAGCTCTCTGGATCAGACAAAGGTTGCTCCTGTCCCTGAGAAGGAGAGTAAGAGTGGAGTACACTACAGGGCAGACTGTGTGCTTATGGCCCCATGGCTGGGGACAGGGAGTAAGGACACCCACTTGGCTCCCTTCAGCCTGACACCCCACGGGAGGAGTGTAAGACAGGATCCTGGGAGAATGGTGAAGAAGGAAGGATCACACGGCCACAGAGGAGGGTTCCAAGAATTCATATCACATTTGTGCACTACCAGACTGGGAAAGATTTCATCCAAGTCAAGTGTGGCCAAAAGGTCACATTTCTGCAGAACTGGCCAGAACATAGAATATGGAATTTATTCTGACTCAATGCTTTTATGCTAAAACATAAAGCCTGCCAATACCACAGTGTACAACTTCCACCCAGCTTGGTAAAATTATACCAGATCAGTGTTTTGTGTTGCAGGGCTGCAGTCTTTTCAACTCAATCTCAGGATCCCAAAACCCAGCTCAACTTATCTGATCTGATTCATTTCATGGGCTGAGAATCATGGCTGTGGTTTCCACGCACAGAAGGCAGGAAAGACAGACCTGTCCTGTTTAGCTGGGGCTTTCTATTGGTTTAAGCCCTGGAAATCACTATGTACTCCTGAACAGGATTCTGTATCTGGTAGGGGAAACCAAGGCAGGCGGTGGGATTTCAAACTAAGCTTACATCAGTGGGCCAAATTTAGTATTGAAGTAGCATCTTACCTTCCCTCTAGATCATATCTCATCTCTTCCCTTCTCCCCCTGGAGCATGATGTTTGTTCCTTTAGACCACACTTTTCTGTTACCTTCGCTCAAAATAAAGGAAGTGACATTTACAGTGCAACACCACTGAAGGAAAGGCTATACTCAAGATTCATTTTTAATCTGAGTCTTTTCAAAGGGAAGCACAGGTAAAAAAAAAAACAAAAAAAACGGGTTGCTTTGGCAACTGCCTGGGGCTGGCACTGCAGTCCTGTTCCCAGTCATGCTTGGAGGCACCGAGGTACAGTGCCTGCAGCACTTTGCAGGGGGTGGCTCTTCTCAGCATCACCCTCTAACCACAGGCTGTACCTGAAAGGCACATGGAGGTCTTAACTTTAATGGTTCAAGATAGAAAGTAATGATTTGCTCAGTAGTGGAGAACCAGTGTTAACTGTCTAAAATGGTGTGAATGGCTCAGATGTTCAAGGGCAGTCTATCAGGCACCAGACAGTATTATCAGGATCACCTGTCTGTCAGCTGCATTACCTGCTCTCCCCTGATTCATTTGTTTTAAAGGAGTCATTGGGTTTACCTCAAACAAACCCAGCAACCAAACAAAGCAAAACCAGCTCCTTGCTAAGACCCTAAGAGGAAAGGGGAAGAGTAACATATTTAAACATAAAGTTGAACAGAAAGGTTTAAAATTTGCAACTGATGCTGTGCAGCAAGTAGATAAGAGCCTTCCAGACAAGTTAAAATGCACAGATATGCCAATCAACTCCAGATAGATTCAAGGGGTGGTGAACAGAGATTACTCACATTACACCAGGCTATCTCAAGTTACTCAAATGACATAAAGGGATACAATAATCACACACTTGTCTCATTGTGTCAACTTTTTAACAGGGGAAAAGCCATTGTCCACTTCAAGAGGAAACAGCAAAGCAAACCAGATCAGATTATTCTCAAGTGAATTGTCAGGTTGAGGGGGTTTTCTACTTATCTGATACTAGTGCAGACACCGATAGCAAACAGCTCACCTGACTGCACACAGGAACCCATTCTCAAAGGTAAAAAGCAATCTGTATCAATTATTAAAAAACAAATTAGACAATCAAACTGGAAATTTGCCTCCATTCTTAAGAGAGCCACCATGTAAGGGGGTTGCTGTGATGTAACCAGAGCATCTTTGCTAGGGTTCAGCTGCCCAGCAAAAATAGACAATGGGAAAATATCAGACCAGTGTTGCCTGGGATACAACCCTGGTGCCCTTAGGCAGACAAAATACCCACTGCAATGGGGTGAACACTGGGAAAAACTATTATGGGGCACCTGGGAAAATAAATTTTTCTTCTTTTTTACAGCTCTTTTGCATTTATTCCTCACAGCATTTGTGGCATGGACACTGAAACTGGCTGCTGAGCAGTATAAAGCTGTTTGGGGTGACAAAAACAGAAAGACTCAAGGTCATTACTAGAAATGCAAAACTATTAGCCATAAGCAGGCAAGGACTCTGTTCTCTCTGAGCCCTCGAAGTTACCAAACACAAAGCCTGCTCAGTTGGGCTTTGTATTTACGGGGATTGTACCCTAACACAACTAAATCATTTCTTCCATGTGGATTCTAGCCCAGCATATATGCACAGCTTCAGTACAGGAACGACATGATGCAGTGTCAGCTCATATCAACTGGAAACTTTGAATTAGCTTCAGAGGGCACTGGATCTGCTCTTTTCTGTCTGCAAAAGGCACACGATACTTTCTTTAACCAGCTCTCCAAGGATGCTGACACAGTCTAGAGAAGAGCTGACCTTCTAAGCCAGTAAGAGGGCCAGTGATGAACTAACCTTTCTTTTTAGAGGTCTCTCCCAGCTTTGTTACAGTCCGTGCCTTCCTATATGGTGGGTACCTATCAGACCAGCCAGACACAGCAAGGAAACCTTGAGTTTAAGGAGTTTCACACCACATCCTACACTGGGCCATCCTAACAGTGCCCATGCACTGAAGACAGTGAATCAATTGGGGTTTTGTCAAAGAAAAATTCCTTTTGGGGGATTAAAAATGATAAAGCTAAGAGGCTTTTCTTGGTAGGAAGTGACAGTCAGCTACAGATCAAAGGACCAGACACTGTTTTCATTTGTGGTCCCCACCAACTGGTCCCTTGAAGGATCACACCTAACTAGATCACAGTATAAAATTTTAACCTACAAAAGTAGGTTAATTTTTCCTTCTGAAAGAAAAATTCTTATCAGGATCGAAGCAAACCCTTAAACTACAAATTAATGCCGAGAGAAAATTAACATCTCTAATGCTAAACTAAGTTCATTGTCAATACCAAACATTTTGGTGCACTTTTAGACATCTTTCTTCTAAATCTGATTTACCTCTCAAATCTGAACAAGTTGTTAGGAAGCCTTTTGCTCTGAATATGAGAGCCAATGGAGTGGCAATACTATACTTAAGATGATGTGCTGGACCTTTTGCCCTGCTCTATTTGGTTGTCTCCAATAACCACATTTTGTAAGGAAGGTGCAGCCACATCCTTTAGTCTTTCTCCATGAGATCTCTACTACCAGGACTACTCCTTAGTGTATAAGTGTGGTGGATTTGTGTGCCCTGTAAGTCCTAAGGCTGGATCTGTTCTGAGTCCTGTGGAGGTTGTACTACAGAACCTTACTGAAACGGGCACTAAGTGACTTTCCCCCATTGCTACTCCAACTCCAGGTATTTAAGTGCTTATTTTGCTGAGTATCTCAACCACAATAACAGCAGGGCTGTGTTGGTTGTTGGTTTTTTTTTCAAAGCTTGTGGTAATTCACAACCACACATCTTAGATCAGAGTAGAACCCTAAATGTAAAGTCCAGCAATGTGAATATGAAGATAATTAGTAATCGGAACTTCTGCTTTCTCTGAATCTTGTGTTCCTGGAAAAAACATTATCAGGGTATTAAAGCAGAGGCAATAATAGGGCTTTTTCTTGACACCACCAAAGCGTCTACATCCTAGTCTGAACAGCTTTTGCAGTTTTAATTTTCTCCCTGCACCCCTATAAAACAGGAAACATTTTCCGTAGTTTTAGTTCAGAGTGTACAGAAGTTTTGTGACTCTGCCCCCCAGGCTCCTGTGTGTTATCACTTCAAAGGCACTGATCTCTTTTTAAATGTCCCTTTTGACAACTCAAATCTCTGAACTGGAAGTTGAAATTGGCTAAACTGAGTTCTGATAATCGGCAGTTTTACTTCCAGCAGCATCCTGTGCTTGCAGTAATAAAAGCAGTGATTATCTTCGATATGGTTGATGATGTTAGCAGGATAGTAGGCGTTCCAGCTGCTTAATTTAATTTCAAATCCCAGTGATAGCATCTAATGGCTGCAGTTCAGCTAGTGCTACAGATTTCATTTTGTAGTGACCACTGATATTGTCAAGGTAGCTTTATATTCTCACCTGACTGCAGAGTCCCAGCAGAAGATCACTCAGCAGGTAACCATACTGTTTTTAAACAGCAGTCTGGATCACTTCAATTAAAACCCTGGTACTGATTAAATGAAAATAAAATCTGACCCCCCCGAAATCTCTTGATACTACTAATAAATTAGGATTATAGGTGATAAAATGCAAAACACAGAAGACCAGAGAACTTCATGCATTATGAAATATCAGACTATCTTGTTGAAGGTAAGACTGAACATAGCCAGAAAATTTAATGCCCTGCTAGTTTGTGCTTTCATCTCTTTCCTGAGACAATAAGGAAAGATGCATTAGAATACATTAGAAATACATTACAGGTCAGTGTCTGCATTTGCCAGTGGATCTTAGGAGAAACACACACAGTCAGGCCACAGTCTGCCAATTTCCTCTCTCCTATTTTATTATGGTGGTTTTCATATGCTAAAATTTATCCTCACCACTAGAAGTGGCTCTGCTTTTCCTTACTTATATACTGCAAGTTAGATTAGTTCATCAGAACTATCCTAAGCTTTCCAGAGATGCCAAAATATAACACTGGACAAAGAGAAAAAAATTAAAATAACAGCCAGAAAAATTGTGTCTCTCTCAGTGGTGGGACTGAGCATAAGGGGATGGCAGAGCAGAGGGAGGTGATGTTTGGGTTTCTGGTTCAAAGTCTCTAATTGACACTAACTACAACATTGTACTGTCCAAACTCTTTCATTGGCATCTGAACCAGCCTTGCCTCCATTCTGCCAGCTGAAGAGTCAGAGGACAGAAGTCCTGGGCTTTGTTGGTATAAGAAGACAAGATGTTAATTTTTTGATTTTGTTTTTACTCCATTTGCCTGTGTGGGGCAGACATAAGCACTCCCTCCTCCCTCAATTTCCATATCTGTTTCCTGTAACTCACTTTCCTTGTATTGTGTTCCACAGCCTTTTCCAGAGTGATCCCAGAGTTTGTAGGATTTGCTTGTGCTTGTGTGGTAGAAGCTCAGTGCCCCTCTCTGTTAACTGGTGAACCACAGTACTTGAAGGGAGCAAAAAAACGGGTAAATCTTAAACTGCAAAACAAACACAAGCCAAGTCCTTCTGAGGCAGCACAAGATCTCTTTCTCTGGTGCTATGTCACTCCTAAGCAAGCTGTAGAATACAGCATATTTAATGGAGAAAGAAAAAGCAGAAGTGAGATGTTTATCTTTGCAAGCTGTCAGTCAACCCAACACCAAAAAGAGGGGCTTCCATTCCCTGCATGGGACCCTGGTTCAGCAAGCTCAGTTTGATAAAACCTGCTTCTACTCCAAATGAGAAGAAATACAGGGCTTCGAGAGAGACCAGGGGAGGAAGGATTGTTTTAGGCTCTTGAAGCTCTTCTGAAATAGGAAGGGAAGATGGAATATAGAAACTATATTACAGAAAAGGATTTTTTTTCATTTCTTTCCACCTTTTAAATACACTTAATGCTACTTGTTCTATTAACCTCTTCTGAACTGCAGCCTGCTGATTTGTTGAAATAAAGATGCTGCTGTACCCTGCTGTTGTTCCAATATATGATAAAAGCTGGTAGTTCTCACAGAAAACCCTGCTGAAATCATTACCAGTCTCCCTGAGTAAGGGCTATGTCAGGTAGTGACAAATTCTTTTTAAAAGGGAGCTTGAAATTAAAATATCTTTTTTAAAATGTGTCCATCTGCACTAGAAGTGGAGAAAGAATCTCTGCTGGAGACCTTTTCAACTGGATGAGGTTAAGGTAGGAAGTAAGTAAATAATAGGGAGGAAGGGGAGATATCTTATTTACAGGAAGAACAATGTTGTAAGGAAAATACTTCAGCCCCCTAATTCTTGTTCTAAATCTGTCACACTTGCGAGCATATCCAGACCTTCACACACACCAACTACTCAGCCCTTGTTGTGTGAGTGCTGAGACATGTGCAGCACACTCCCCACTCCAGCATGGGAGCTGGCTGCTCCAGTGACCTTGGCAGCTGAAGGACCCAGATGCCCAGCTCCAGGATGAATCTCTGCAGCAGTGTCATGGGGTGTCAGCTCATCTTCCCTAGTCTCCTCCTTGGCTTCACTGACAGACCTGCCTGTGGGGTCTGGTGTGGGGTCAGCTGCTGCTGTGCTGCTCTGTCCTCCTTGAAGTCACTTTCCTTGGATTTCTGAGGATGAGATGCCTTCTCTTGACAAGATACATCTGCAGTGTTTGATTAGGGTAAAAGAAGTGTGTGTGGGGAATATTCCCTATACTTTATATGTAACAGTATGCTCGCTGCCTGTAGCCCGACTGGTTTCCAAATGACAGATGAAACTTAGAGCCTTCTAGGAAGCAAAGAGGCAAAATACTAGAGAATAACTGTACACAGATCTTTCTTTTACTGAGTGTAAAACAGCCAGCTTTCAACATTTCATGATTTAATCTATTTACTAGAAATAACATAATAGAGACGTTAAATAAATCCAACAGGCTAATGAAGGCCAAGCATGATAGAGGTATAACACACATGCTTATTATTAAAAGCACCATTACTAAAAAATAGCTTATTTTTGTACTTTTATTTGAAACAGTGAATCTCATAATAGTAAAAAAAAAATATATATAATTGCTTCATGGAGCCTTCTTTGTATCTGAAGGGTCTATGAATATAAAAGCGTATCAGGGCCAAATCCAGAAGGTCTTACTCAGGCAAAACTGATTTTAGTGGAAATAAAGCCTGATGGACTAAAGGATTTGGTCAGTAATTTATGGGACTCTTATCTCTGATCCACCTTCTAGGAATGCTAGCTTGTGGTACAGAGCAATGTAATATGCTTAAATATCTATGATTAATTTGGGTAATCTGGTTTATAGAGCCCGCTTATGTAAATGAAAAAGGATTTACCTTTATGTCTGAGATGAAAAAAAATATACATCAGATACAGTGAACCACATATTACAGAAAATGGCCTGGCAGAATTGTATTAATGTCTCAAAAATGTTGAGAAATGCTGTATCTTCTCCTTAAGCCAGTAATCATAGTACCTACAAATTGCATATCTTATCCTACTTTACACATAGGCAGAAGTGGGCAGCGGCTGTTTTGAAGGCAGTCTATCTCTAATTTGTACTCCTTACAACATGCTTTTCAAAGCATAACAGAGGACTGCAGCTAAAGACCTTCAAAATGAGGAGAGGGCTGTGAGGGATTAATGCTTTACCTGGCAAATGGAGCGGAAGTCAACTATCAAAGAAAAACAGCAACACTCCCGTGGGTCCAGTCTTAAGGACTGAAGGTTTTCATGTGATGAAGTGGTAATTCAGTTCAAAGTATCAGAGAGACTTTGGACTGAGAACTCCCTTTGTATAACTGCCCAACAAGAGCTACAAATTTACAGATAATAACGGAGGAGGGACCAGTGTGATCATCTTGTCAGATCCTCTCCAGAGCACAGGAGTTCTCTGAGCTAGTTCTTGTTTGAGAAACAGGCGGTCTTCTAGTTTTAAAACCCTTTTCCATGTCCACTAGCATCTAGGAAAAAATTTCAACAACTTCAGCAGAGCAGCTCTGAAGACACAGATCCTTGACAAAGGATTCCCACTGGACTGACAGTTTTCCAAATACAACAAGGGGTTCTCTGAACCACACGTTCCTTTTTACTTTCAACATATGGCACAGCCGTGTTCCTTGTTGGCACAGCATCACTAAGGAGCCTTTGAGGCATGCGCAATTTAGAACATCCTTCAGACTGCTCCATGTCATGCTTTGAACAACCCTCCATTGTCCTTGCTTCAGCAGCAAGTACCTTAGTGTTATACTAGAAATATGGATGTGTTAGATTACAGATTGTAAATAGGAACATACAGATGAAAATGCACTGAATATCAGCCTTTTCCAAACACAATTCTGTTACTACGGGCACTTCCCAGCTCCAGAAGAAAAGCTTGGTGATATGCAATGGCTAATAGTCTTTTAAATTGGCTAACACTATATAAAATACAATCAATTCTCCAAAAGAGAAAAACAGATGTGGTTTTGAAGGAAAAGTTCTGCAGCTTCAGATGACACAGACATCAGGAAAAAAAAATGGCGAGCAAGAGTTCCAGATCCAGCTTGGACAAAAAAACCCCAAGTGATTTATTCCACCTAGCACTACTGGAAAGGTAACTTTGCCCTGCAGTACTTCTGAGGCAAACGAGATGATATGGTTGAGTGGGGTTAGGCTAAAATAGACTTTAGCAACACAATGTTCAAGCTAATATACTTACCTCAGTACAGATTATTGTACATACCATGCCTTGCAATACAAGGTAATCCCCATAGCCAAAATCAGTTTGTCACATTTAGTGAAACAATGGAAATCAGAAAAGGCATACAAAGAAGCTCTAATTTCATGCTAAAGTGAAATCAACACCATCAACCAATACAGACATTCATGAAGAGATAAAAAAGCAAAGCATCTGTGTTTGTGCTGCTATTTCATGTCAAGGCAATTACAGTGATGTTATTAGGAAAGATCAGGGAGGGAGCAGTGTTGTCATATAGGAAGAAGAGAAAACAAACCTTTAAGCAATCATGTAGAGCATGCAGAACATCTTAAAGCTGGTGAAGGAACAAAGCTTAGCACTGTCAGGGTATTGATCTGTTCCAGAAGGTGCAGAGTTCTGCACCACTGTGATTGCCTTCCCTGCTGGATTTAGAGAGGCCTGAAAGAATACAGTATTGATCTGCCCAGTTCCTGAGAAGTAACTTAGTGATAAACACCGACTCCAGTCCACGGCTCTGAAAGCAAACTGTTGCAAAATAGCACAGCTCTGTTGTGCACACAGCTCCTGTTATGCAGATAACAATACACACACAACACCAGTTCCCACTGCATTTGTAGCAGAAAAGTAGTGTTGTCCACTGGCAAGAATACACCTGCAGACATAGCTTCTCTTCCCATTTTTATCATTCAAGTATCATAAAGTTTCTGGGGAATGTAGAGTATTTTATTATTTATTCTGCAATCAGGAAATATTGAGTATATAGGGGGGCCTCGTCTTAGTTGGAGCCTAGTAGAAAATAAATCTAAAGTTCCACACTTAATGAAACAGTTTTCCCTGTTTCTTACCATTCACTGTAACACCGTGAGAAGACTGATGGATGTTTCTAAATTTCTGTTAAAGATGGAAAAACACTCATTTATTTTTGTGCATATCAGTTACATCTCATGGATACATAACATCTGGGCACTCAAGAGAAAGCACTCTTAAATCACAAGAATGATCCTGTCCTGCAGAAGTAAAATTCCTGACAGTAATTGCACATGGAGAAAAAGGCCAGCACACACGTACACTGCAAGTCTTTGGCTGCAATTGCATCCCCTTTCTGGTGGCATTGTGGCTCCACATCAGTTGCACTAGAACATTGCAGTCACAGACAGGAAGAAAAGAAATAAATTTAAGCCAGGCTGACTAATGAAATTACAAACTTTAGGCAGCTTAAACTACAAAAATATGAGGGGTTGTTAAATGAAAGGCTATGAAATATCACAAAACTTAAGTGTGGGGAAAAAGAAATCTGTCAAATGGAATCCTCAGCAGTTGATTCATGTTCTGTCTTAGGGCTACCTCAAAAAGTAAATTGGCAAAGATGAACTAAGACACCTTCTGCGAGATTCTGTTGGCTTGTTGTGATTGTGGCTTTTTTTAAAGTGGTTGTGCTGAAGACTTCTGGGGATTCCTAGAACTTTTATTGCCTTAAGCCTGAATCTCTCCATGGCTGATTCTGATCATCAGCTTGACCCTGGGAAGAACCCCAGCTGCAGGATTTCCCTGTGTGTCCATGCTAGACCTTGCCCCTGGGAGCCCAGGCTTCCATCTTCATGTTTTTCCGCAGAGCTGAGAACCACAGTCACTGGGTCAAATTTCCACAAATCATGAAGGCACTGAATTTCCAGAAGGATTACTGCTGAGCTGCACGGGCCCGCTCCCAGAAGACCCTTGAGAGAACAATTGCCTGCTTTCTCTCTCCATTTCACAGGTGCATAACCTCACCTGTGTGCCCCATCTCTTCACACTAAAAGAATTTCCCCTCCAGGCTCTGTCAGGTCTGCTGAAAGATGCTCCATCTTTCTGCTAAGCAGACATAGATCTTTTATCACATCACTTCTGCAAACAGTGCACATACATTTTTTATTTTAGGTTTACTTTTGTTCTTTTTCTTTTCTTTTTCTTTTTTTTTTTTTGCAACTCTCATCACTGAGGACAAAAGAAAACTGTTTACCAGACATGGGCACCTGGCTTGGGTTTTGTTTTCCTCTTTTACTCTCTGAATTCAACTCTGTTTTTAAATAAAGAGACGCAGAAGAAACAGCAGACCTCTTGGGTCAGCCAGGTCAGCCTTCTCTATCGAGCAGGATTTTCCCATACACTCTGACCCCCTCAAGGATTTTATCTAGCCTGTTTTTTGAACACCTCTAATGATGGTGACTCAGCTACCTCACTAGGCAGCTTATTCATCTGTCTAGCCTAATTGCTCTTAGCTTCATTTTGTTTTCCTTTGTATGCAACATGAATTTTTCTTTTTTTTATTTTTAGACCATTTCTCTACTATCAAGGGGAGGGAAAAGCAACAAAAAACTGCTGCCTCCAAAAAAATCACCACTCCTTCCAATCTGCTAATATCTGTAAAGCATGGCAACACTATTGTCACATTTTTCTAGTTTATTAGCCTATGTGTAAGCTGTACATGGTTTGTTCAGTGAAAGGATCAATGAAAATATCAGCCGCACATGTCCTGGCACCCCTGTTTTCTTGCAGGAGTAGGGATGGTATCATCAAGATAACTTCACATAGATAGAGACTGGAGTGTCTAATAGACCTCCACATCCTGAAGTACAAGACTGGGAAAGACAACCAAGCATCAGGATAAGTGGACACTACTTTGGTAATAATGGACCAAGTCTTCAGTCCTTTCCCAGGAAAACACTCATTTTCTTTAGTTCTTGAATTCAGGGAGCAGCATGAGCAGAGTACTTGGTGAAGTAGTGAGATGTTCCATGAGTGGAGATGTCATTCAACCTCAGAAAGTAACACAGCCTAAAGACTGTTAAAGGATTAACAGAGCACAGCAAAAGCTCATCAAAATTTGAGGAACTCTGTCAGACAAAGAATTGCAAACTAATATCCCAAAATAGTAATACAGATTGCTATCTGCTGGGACTCTTGCAGCATAAGTCAGTGGTCTGCAGCCTGATGGTGCCATACAATGGCATAAAGCAGAGGCAGCCCTGGCTGGCACCTGCAGCGTGTGTACAGATGTATTTGCAAGAGATTCCCAGTTCTTCCCCAGTTTTGAATTCCGGAAGAGCTGGGCAATGCTGCCACATAAAGGGATGCAATCTACATCCAGTGACTTTCTATTGGTGAGCTTAACCCCTAGTCTTGAAATAAAAATATAGTTGGGCCCATGATCTTTACAAGAGTGCACAGTCCTGGCTTACAATACAGACTAGCATCAATGTAGGAAGCTGCACAAAAGCCAAGCAGTGACAGACATTGATGAGTATTTCCATTTTGTTTATCATTTTATTTTTCAGATAATTTTGGTTTAACCCTAATTTTTATGCCAAATGCTTAAAACTAGGTTTGGGTAAGCTAATTCTTCTTCAATTAAAAAAAAAAAAAACAACCTAAAAAAAATGACCAGGGCTTGAAAAAATTGAACTTGTGCAAATATTGCTGGGTTCTGTCCCACCCTAGAGAATCTATACAGAATGAAAACAGAAAGAAAGAATTGATCAAAAGGGTGAAGGGAGAGAGGAGAAAAGGTGAAAAATGAAGCCAAGTGGCCAAGGAAAATAAATAGGTAGCAGCTGTGGACAGAGGAGAATGCTCAGGTAAAGGAAAGTGTTCTACTGCACAGGAGTGGTTAGCACAGCCACTTAGACCTTGGGTGTTTCTTATAACTCAAACATGAGTATCAGATGAGCAACATATTTAAGTATATGCCTAGTTTTAAGATATCAGTCCTGCTAAAGTCAATTAGATAGGCTCACACGTAAGTATCTTATAGAATCACAGTTGCAGAGCAAGGCCTTTCCCACAGCTAAGAGACCATTTTGAAAATCCTCTTGATAAAAACATGCATATAAATTGCTAAGTGTTAGAGCAGGAGGTGTAAGTGCTATTGAAGTGGAAGGCTCATGGGGAGAAGCATGCTCTGCCATCCTCCATGCTCCTCCCAAAACCCAAACAAACTCTAAGAGGTTTGTGAAAGCTACAGGACAAGGACTAGAAAACCCTTTTGTCCTTAATTTATTTCGTGTTAAAAAGCTGGCAACTCAAGAGATTGCTTTACATAAACAAAGAGGATGCTTTACTGTCTCTGCCATCCATACATGAATGCATGTACAAACAATGTTTTATACAATAAGAGAACACAAACCAAGGTCTCATTATTTTTCCCCTTGTTCCTCATAAAATGAAGCTTATTTTCCTAATCTTGGCATTCTAAGAAAAATTCAAGAACTGTATTTAAAGACCTTAAAGGAAAAAAAGATAAGGGAGAGCACAGGCTTTTCCATGGCCACTAAACAAGAGAAGGGCAGAGCTGCAACAGAGTTACTGAAGTGAACAACCTTGATCTGACCAAAAGGAGTCATTTAATTTTAGGTACTCCCCAAAGGTTTTATTCCTCTTGGCTGCCAGGCCAGGAATGTCAGGCGTGTTGAGATGGGGCACCCTGGAAAGTGCTGAGCCTGAAAGCCAGCAAACAGGTTCCGCATGACTGCTGTTAGGTCTGGGAGCCTCCACGGAGAGCTGAACTCTTTGACCAGATAGGTGTGAACCAAAGAGGGGACCGGGTCATTTCTTTTCGAAGTTTTCTTTGTTTTACAAAGGCTTAAAGAAATTTTTTTTTCATTCCAAGACACTCCAAACCTTCAGTTTGAAAAGAGGAAATTAAAACAAAAAACAGAAGCACTTTCTTTTTACAAATAAATGACAAAACAGGGAGAGACCCAGCAGGGGAATTAAAGCCCTTATTCTGACTGATCCAGCAGCATTTTTCCAGGCACCAGCTAGACTTAAAACAATAATGAAGTTTGTCACCATGTACGTTAGTGTTAGAGAGCAGATATCTCTAAACCTCCAGGTTTATAAGCTGTAGTATCTGTGGGGAAGGAATCGCCTTCTGCTATGGATAAACATAGCACCAAATACAGCAAGGTCCAGCTCTTGACAGAGGTCTCCAGCTGATGTTGGAATACAAATAACTAATGGGAACAAGATGGAAATTGTGCTTTAATCCTCCTGGTGGCTATTGTATAATGAAATGAATGGGGACCTTAGGAGAAAAGGAACAGAATCATACTCTCTGAACAGATGGTTGCAGATTCAGTGTCTGGGTACTGCCAGTGTAGGTCCAGCCCCACATCCATTAAAAAAATGTACAGAAGTGCTTGAACTACCTTCACTGGCCTGAGCAATCCATGGGCAATTCTTTTTGGAAATGTATGGACTATGAAACTGTATGAACGCAGACCCCTTGACCATATCTGTCCCAGCACAGGACTCCTCAAAGTTAATCCATGATCCTCTAACTTGTTCAGCACTATTGTCTCCCAGGGCCAGGAGCTTTCTAATGAAGCAAGGACTTCCCCTGATCCCAAGCCCAAATGGGTGAATTTCACCAAAAGTGAGCACATTGACAAGATAAACTGTTAACATTAGCAATTTCACAAACTGTCTGATTAATCCAGTCTATAAAACATTGTACCACTATAGGTGAAACTGAAGTGTTACAGCTAATTGATAGTCATATGAACCTGAAAATAATGTTTGCACATTCACTTTTAATTTTAACTTCACTTAAATCCAAAGTTTACTCAGAAATGGATGTACCTTTTATTGGGTGTTGTTTGCTTTACAAATACCTGCTTCTTTTTACACATGTGGCTTGACCTAAGATCTACAATAAGACATAGTTTTCCTGTCCTACACGTTGCAAATTTCACGAGGCCAAGTGCCACAAGACACATGTCATGACTCTCAGAGCCAAGGGCAGCTTTGGGAATGCCTCAGAGGAGGGAGACAACAGCAGGCACCATGGGTGCTGCCATTCCTTGGTGGATGGGCTAAGTGGAGCATCGCAGCTGTGTATGAAGGTGACTTGACACTGACAGGAAATTCACAGGCTAGGAGCTGGTCATGTGGATCAGGTATCAGCACCTGCCCCAACACTGCTTTGCTACCAAATGCATGAGAGCCCAAGTACTGGAAAGGCATTTGAATTGTTCATTGTGGTAATTGGTGTAAAACCTTCAATGTCTTTTATAGGCATTTGATAGAGCAATTCTGCAGAATTTGGCAACATTTTTGCACGTTTCAGCACCGTGGCTTATTTCTGTTAGAATAACATTGCCATCACATTTCTGAATACTTCCATGGAGTAAGAAAAAGCTAGCACAGCAGACGTCTAAAGCAAAGTGTATTGAGATTCCAAGTTCAGTCTTGAACGTGCAGTTAATAAATTCTTCCAAAGAAATTCCTTGCCTAGCCATAAGTACTTTCATGAATCACTCCTATTTTAAAATGCTAAAATTTTCCCTCTGAACTTTGTTTTTAAATGACTTGATTGTGCAAGACGCAGAGTTACAAACTGCTGTTGATTTATATGAAAATTAGAAGCATTTATCCTTTGCAAAACACCAGGTTTTAGCAGGCAGGACCACTTGAGTGTGTCAAGTAACTTTCAAGAGTTCTTGTTAGTCCCTCCTGATAGAAACACTGTAAAAAGTTGGTTTTGAAGGGGAACAGCAATTCATCAGTGGGCTGAAAAAGCAGTGATCAAAGGTCAATTGCTAATTTTGCCACAAACTTTGTATATAGCCTTCAACAAGTCACTTAATTTCCCCACGCCTTAACTTTCTACTTATGAACTAAAGATAGTCCCTACCTTTTTCTTCTATTCCTTGCTTATAGAGACTTAAAGCATTTTAAGGCAGACCTTGCCTGGGATTCCCACCATGTACTACACCACACTCCGAGAGCAACCATAGCCCAGAGAACTTACTGAATGCAATATTTTAATAGACCTGTAGGGGATGCCTGCAGTTCAGTTCCTAGCACATGTTTAATTCCTGGGAAAAATATGCAAGTTAAAAACTGGAGTGGGAGGGGTGGAAGGAAAAAGATTCCAATTATCAGGTAGTGGGAGCAGAGTCAATCAACAGAAGCCATTCACACTCCCTTCCTCAAAACAATGTAGGTGGGTAATGCATCGAGTCTTCAGATTGCAACACATGATGCAAAGCCACAGTTCAGCTCTCTATGTTACTAATAAAAGGTTAAGGTTTCAAGCTATTTTTTAATTTAGATCTGTTGTTTGGTAATTGGAATAAACAATCAAATTTGAGCATCAAATTTCTCATTAGTTTCACATCAATACCTGTGCTGAAACTATGGATCAGTGAACTGAGTTTCTCACTGCCCAAGTGAATTCATTAATCATTCTCTCCTAAGATGGGCACATAAGCAGACAGCTGTTCTAAGCAGCTGTCTTCTGATAAAACTTCTAACATGCATACTGCTTAAAAAAAACAAAACCACAACAAACCACACACACACAAAATCTACCTTTTCAACTGTCTGTTGTTGTCTTAACTCAAAGATCTACTTGCACTGACAGGTCTGGCAGAGAGAGGAACTGGATCCCCACTCAACAATGCATTCCAATTTGTAAATGGTCACTTTATGGTTACAGACAGAAAGTTTTAAAACCATTAAGACTTAGTTACCACTTCTTATCTGGGGTATCATGAGGAAGAAGAAATACAAAACCAGACACTGATGAATGTATTCAATGAACAGGTATAATCTTAAACCAGATGCAGCTAAACTTTTTTTTCCCTGTCTATAGTTGCATAGACTTGATTCCTCATCCACCATCCCTGTTCTTCTAATAATAGATATTTAGATTTATTTTCATATACTTTGATGGACTGAGATGAGATAGGCATTATGGTCTACATTAGTCTCCTATTTTCCATTACAGCCAAAACAAGTGCTTAGGTAACTGGAGCTTATCCTATTTAAATATATGCAATCAGGAAATTTGAGATTGCCTTGATGGACCATATAATATTTCCTTTAGAAGCTCCCTGATATGCCATCGTCTACAAGTTCATCCATACAGCAAATGGTCTCGCTGGGTAACCTTTCCCAGTTGCGTCACGCACACAAAAGTAAGATGAGACCATTGAAAAATATATAAACAAGGACTTTTGAACTGACCTTGTCCAAACTAAACAAGAGACAGGAAAAGAATGTATAAACACACCTTTGTAATACCTTGAAACATTACAAAGTCTCTGCCCTATGTTAAAGCGGATATTTTATATGTATGGTATAAGGTGAAGTTCAAGGAAAATGCTTTTGATTGTATAAATTGCCAAAGTTATACTTGGCAGAATTGTAGATTTGTTGAAGATTGCATTAACAGCACCATTCAAACATATCTGGAGAAGGAAAGAATGTCTTGCTGTTGTGAAATGAGCTTCCTGGCTGCATAAAGTGCTGTTAGTCATTACAAAAATAAAGCAGCAAAATGAAAACTGAATCAAAGAGTCCATGTAAGCACTGAAGTTATGATGTCAGTGGAAATTTGGACCAAGTTTTTATTTAGTTAGTTCATTTGGAAAACTCTGACTGACCACTGTACTTGTTTGGGAGATTTCACGCGTTCCTTTGTGTTTTACCAGGAAACTCCAGAACATGGCAACAGTTAAGAGGCACATAATGGAGAAGCTGCGCTGACACAATAGCCCGGCGTTGTTCCCAAAGCAGTTTGCTATCAATTACTTCTTGTTACTGAGAATTTGAAAATACTATAATCTTTAACAAGACGCTATGTGCATAGCGATAAAAGAACATTTCCGTTTTCTCTACTTAAGTTACTATGACAAAGTTTGTGGGAAACAGCAAAATCTTTAATATCTCTCCTTGCAAACCTTGCCTTGATCGTACCTTCAGACAGGCACAGCTATGATAACATTATTAGTAAGTTACAGTGAGCCACCAAGTCTAGAGAAGCCATGGATGTCTATCAGGGGCAAACATGAGAAGACCATTGAGAAATTTGTTTCTGGTTCTAAATTGTGTAATTCAGATGACTGGTTGAGTCACCTTCAATGAGGCAAGAGAAGGATAATGATGAATTGTTTCTTTGGCTCAGTTTGCCTGAGTAAAATCAGCATGATTCAGATCGCTTCTGATTTAAATAATAAAATAAGCTTAGTTAGTGTCTTGCACTGAAATACTGCTGCTTTGCAGAGGCTTTCAAAAAACTAAGTTGAGCTTTGTAGGTTTTAACCAAACTTAGCATACTATTGTTTGATTCAGGACAGATACTACAGAAATTTTCATATAAGGTTAAATTAATTCTGAAAGTAAACATTAGCTTCCAAAAGCCCTAGTAACACGGGTTTCCGCGACAGAACACAAGATCCAGGAGAAATTACTTTGTATCTTATATGAAAATTTCTGTAGTATCTGAAACAAGTTCTCATCTCCAATGAAGTCAATAGCAAAGCTCACATCAACTTCAAAAGGCCAAATTCTGACTGCTTTACTCACACTGAATCATTCTTTATTTCATGTGTAGGTCCACTGACATCAGTAGAAGTATGGATGAAGTAACAGCTACTGAACCAGAATAAAAATATCAGAATTTGACACAGAGCAATTAAGTTGGGATATATGTATCACTTTATGACTTAATTCCTAGGTACAACTGGGGGGAGGTAAGGCTAATTTTGTTCCATTTTCTAAGTTACAACACTATTTTAATAAGCATTTAACGTTTTTCCTTCCTAAAAGGAAATGCAGACCTCCTTAAATGGTGATACTCAGACAATTATCTCTTGACAAATCACCTGGAGATTTTTTTTTAAAGAAACAATAATTCACTCGTCATCTAATTCCCATTACAGTAATACTTTGTAAAAATGAAAATTACTTTGATAGCTGGACCAAAGCTTGTATCTACGGTTAAATATGTACAGCAGCTTCCTGAATGAGGTAATTGATCAAAATAGTTTTCAAGAGCTTTAGCTTTAAAGAAAAATGCCCATATCAAAGGATTTAGTGAAATCATACCCAGTAGTTAAAAACAACTCTGCCTCCTGCTGAGAAGGTAAGACTGCTGCACTTGGACTAGTTAGCCTCTTAGATGGGTAACGCTCTGAGCACCAAAGGATAAGGCACAAGGATGAAGAATAAGCTAGCCTGATTTCCTCCTGGCCCAAAAAGCCTTCCAATTTTAATCATTTCATATGGTAAACAACTTCCAGCTCCCACCTTCATCTCTCGTCATTTCTTCTCATCCCTTTTACCAAACGTGTTACACTTTGAGGTTATTGTTGTATTAACAAAATTGTCCAAAACTTCCAACTGGGATCTCTGCCCATTGTGCCAGGCACAGTGCAAAGAGGAAGAACATCCTGTCCAGGACCTTGCAACCTAAATGATAAAGGCAGACAAGCAGTAATAGAAAGGAAGATTCACTGTCCCATTTTAGAGATGGGCATCTAAAGCTCGGACAAACAGAACTGCCCAAGGACACAGAAGACACCAGTGGCAGCAGCAGAAAGTAACCAAAACCTTCCCCACACAAGGTCCCTTTTATTAAGAATCTGCTTCCTATAAAGACTTTGCATAGGGTCCCAACCAGGTGACACTGCTTTGAACTGAAATCTTTCTAAAGGAGGTCCTCTCCTTGGGCAAGGTGCGTACAACAGCTGAACAGTGCACATTTAGGCTCCCAAACATAAAGGATCCTGGGAATCTTGGGAATGAAAGGAATGAATTTCCTTGCCTTTCATTTTTATTGCTCACACTAACGGAGAAAATAAAAATAAACACAACACATAAACCCATATTTTGAAAAGGATACGAAGTGTATCATAGCGATATACTAATCCTATAATTCCTCAGAGAAGCAAATAACCTTTTCTCTTGATATAGGCATCAGGCATTGATCTGTCACACTGTTTGTTCTAGCAGAGCTCCCAGAGGTGCATTCAGTTTGAAACGTTAAGGCTAGTTCATTAGCCGTCCCTAGCTCGTTTCTCTGAGAGAATCAAGATAATACTGTGGTTAGTTAATGGCTTTCTCTTGTTTCCCCCAGAGCCTGCCTGTCTGAAGCCTGCAGGCCCAAGAAGCTTTCTTTCCCCCTTCCCTTCACTATTAGTCACAGCTGGTAAGGCTTGCAGGAGCCTGGATTGTTTGAAAACCGCCAGATCGCACAAATGTTTGAATCTCTGTTGCAAACAAGCACCTTGGCCCCTGTTGTCAGAGAGGAGAGCTCCTGCTTGCACAGCAGCGGGGAGATGAGGGATGGAGGGAAGGGGAACTCCTGATGATCACACTGCAAAGAGCTCTCATTCAGAAAAACACTAACATTTAAAGTTAAAAAAAAAAGAGAAGCAAACCCACACACACAAAAAAGGAATTCCCGTCTCAGGGAGCTGCTGAGACACACTATTTCCTGGAAGGCAGGAGGAAAAACTGCCTGCCTGACTTTCCCATGTAGCTGCTATCTCCAGAATCAGGCAGGCAATGTCACCTGCCTTGCTCTCAGGTTCCTTGTTTACCATCACAGTTTAGAGGTCGGATAGTCACAGACAAGCATCTCTCCCAGGAGCCATCCCACTATCAGTTCCTAATGGACAGGCACCATTTCCTGTACTTTTGCTTTCTGCTGAACACATTCCGTCCCTCCTCATTCTCTTGTACCTACTGAAGCAAACACCACACCTGCAGAGGCTCCAGCTCAGCACTGCTGCTACCATCACAGGACTAAATGCGACAGCTTAAAATATCCCCCTCTCTCTTGTTTTTATCTTGCATTTAGGCTTTTTAAAATTAATATCTGATTCGCACAAAAGCAAGACAATGACAATGTTGACAAGTGTCAAATATCTCCAGGCAGATGCAGTCCAAGTTCCCTTTACAGGGAGTAATCGACTACTTCAGTGCTGATCTGCAGTATCCCCTGCTATTCCAGTCTATTTATCTAGACATTCAGCACTCATGGCTGTGTTACCAGACACTGCCAGTCATGAAAGGCTGCATGATGATTTTATCTGCCTCCTAGTGTATTACCCATTGGGGAACAAACAGACTTGTAAATGTTTTCTCTTACTAGTACTTTAATCCAGACATTTAGAGGTGCTTTTGCTCATTGAGCAAATAGCACCAAGCTGTTTACAGAAATCCTGCTGAAGTTGGCAATAGACAGGGTGGTGACCATCAGATAAAACCTTGTCTGGAAGACCACTGTTTCATGTCCCCATGACATGGGATATTTCTTCTTTTCTTTGTAATGCTAAGTACACCCCCTCCTGACAAACTATAACCTCACAAAGAGGTGCTCTTTTGGACACAGGTTTATGATAATACCGAGTGAGCCCACATGTGGGCAGTTACCAAAAGGAATGATGCTTCCCCCTCACTCCTCTCCTCTGCACAGAGGGCAGTGGTTGTTTTTGCACTTTCTCACAGATGGAGTCCAGCAGAAAACTATTTACTTCTTTAGCTGAGAGAAAGTTTTGCCATGTAGCTCCCTGAACCAGCACTGTAAGACCCATTGAGATCTGTGCTGGCCCAAGGGAACAGCAGCCAGCTGTTAGATTGACTCAGCCACAGAAAAAACTGATAAAACCGTGTCTCACACAGGTATGTAACACCTCTCCTCTGAAATTTCTTCCAATATGTGCAATAGCCATGGAAATAGATCAAGAGCAACACCTGACCCAATCACAAAAATCAAGGCCTCTTTTCAGGCATTCACACACCAAAATCTATGTGAAAGCTGAACACTAACAAAGAGAAAGGGAAGAAAAGGTTTCCTGGAAAACTCTTTGCAGGCTACAAAATCAGAGAAAGGTTTCTGTGTCTGAGTTCCAGACTGGGGAGACTCAATCTGACAAAGAAAACCTTTCAAATAGTAGCTGTTTGGTACTTTATCAGAACAGAATTAGAATAACAAAGTTTGAAGTATTGAAAATGATGAGTCCTTTTTAAACTGCTCTAAATTTTGCCCTTCTCCCTCTGAACCCACAGTACAGTGCTGGAATGCTTTTGTTATTGTTATGTCCAGAAATGACACTGCACAGCAAAGGCACACAAAGCAAGATAAGAACTCCTCCAACTCCCAAAACAGAAGTAAAAGCAGCAATGAAAGTCAACAAGATGAGAACCATGAAAAAAGAAAGTATTCTTTCACCTGTGGATAATGTCCAGGTGTTTCAGTAACTCACACCAGAGCGAGTTATCATGAAGAGTGATACCACTATATTGGTCTATGTGAAAATACTAACTTCAGGTATTTCTCCTTGTTATAAATCTACCATAAAACATGCAAAGCATAAATTGGTAGGGCAAATGTCTAACTCAATAATTTGTCCCTAAATCCCACATTCTCAGTTTCATGATCACTTCAAATGACAAATGCTGGGATTCATGTCAGGCCCCTCTCAATCAGCTTCTCGAGGAAGTATCTCTTCCTTCCCACACCCCATTCAAGGAATGCATCCACAAGGCCAATGTTTATCAGCAGTTAAAGTCTCACTGGCCAAGGCAATCAGCCTGCAAAGAACCTACCTAGTCTACAAGTTTTTACAGGATTGAGAGTATTCCCTATGAATTCAACAGGCCTTAGATCTACTATGCAGAAATACTCTCCAATTCTTGGGTTAACTTCAGCTTCTCTTTTACAATGCAATTAGTCACTGACTTGACAGTGCCATTGGATGTATCTGTGTTGCTCCTTCTTTTGCCATAAAGGGCTACGACTTATTCTGAAATGTCCATTGAAATTAAACAGTGTTGTTGTCAAAACCCAAGTATGGAGAAAGCAGAGAAAGTCTGATGTAACTAGACTGTTATTTTCAAGGTGAGCTAAAGCTGGCATATATTTCATCAAATCGGTATTAAGAGGAGATGTATTAAGCAAATGGATAATGCTGTTTAGTCATCTCTGCTAAGAGCTCCATTTTCTGTGGATGCTATTTAATGAACAACTACTATTATTTTTATATCCTGCTTTATGACACCATGTCTTGCTTTAAGGCAACTATTTACTACTGCGAGCACTTAGTAAAAAGAATTATTATTCTTTGCTGTCTTTTTTCACCAAATTGAAAGAAAGTTACAATTTTGAAGATAATAGTTTTAGAAGTGATTTATGGTCACTGTTCGCAATAGTCCTGTTCATTTCTTATGAACATGCAGAACTCCTACGACACAAAAATAGATACATAATTATCTGAAAGGGACCAAAATTATTGGAAAAGCACTATTTAACAAAATAGTACACAGCTGGTCTCCCCACTTAAATCACTAAAGATATCTGATTATTTATCATTAACTTACAAGTTGTTTTTTTTGGTGCAATTTGATATATCACATCTGTGAGTACTGAAACTTAAGCAAATAAGAAAGAAATTGCTGTCAGAAAATACGTGCACCTTTTAGAATAAAACCGGCAGATCCTTTCATTTCTTCTAGGGGACACTCAACCTAACGTGACATTTTTTTCCTGCAAAGCCTGTGATCAAGATGGTTTTTAGAAGATCTGAATTTGTGACAAAATTAGGAGAGAGAAAAGTTCAGAACATTCAAGTCACTCGGCAATTCATTTTCAGATTTGATCTCTTTTTGTGTTTTAATGAATGTTGAAATTTAGCTGAAGTCACTAGAAAGGACACGACGCTTCTTTAGAAGAAGGCCTTCTAGCAGAATAAGAGCTTATGACTTCTTTCCGTGAAGTCTTAATTGGTTAGGACAGAGGATTTTATTTTTTTTTTCCCAAAGCAAAACATGTTTCCCTGAGTGCTCCAAGAACAGTCACTAAAAAAGGAATCAACATGTAAAACTGTAACATTTCTAACACTCCTACATGACCAAAAGGATGTAATTTTAAAACTGTGAATTGGAACCTACAAACATTTTAAACATTTGTCTTGTGGTTTATTTGTAAACTAATGAGTCTTGATGCTGCTCCCTATGCTCATACTGCAATCTGTTGTTGGCCTTTTTGCAGCTTTAAGATCTACACTTTGGAGAATCACAGGGGGTGTTGGAAAAATAAGCCAACAGAAGCAGCATGATCAAATTTCACTTTTAACTTTTGAGGAACTAAGATTAACTAGCATGTGTTTTTATTGCATGAAAACATCCTCAAAACTCTGGCACTGCAAGATGGATTAAGAACAGCATCTCCTTTTCGTCAAGACCTTCCTAGATAAAATAGCCTGGGCTTTTTTTTTTTCTTTTTTTTGTAAATGGCAGATTGCCAGTAGCTAATTTAACGTAACAATGGAAATGATCATTCTCACCAATTCCAGAATTTGTAGTGCTGTATCTATGGCAAATATATTTAAGTGTATTGCTAATTATTTTTACTTACTTAAGGCAAGAACCAACAAGGTTCTTCTGCGTAACCTGGGAAGCCCGACTGTGTGCTGCAGTATCAGAGTCTGGATGTGCTACTGTATTAAGATCACAAACGTCAAAGGGTTACACAAGGGAGGCTAATAGAGGAGTTTTTTTATATAATCTTATACACTGTATTTACTTTTGCTTTTTGGGATGTAGAAGTTGCAGCACTGTATGCAAACTTGTAAAATAAAACTTGTAGTGTCTGTAAGAACTTCATTTCACATATGACCTTTTACAGTAATTGGATCTGAATTATAATCAGTCACCTGAGTCCTGAAATAGATAAAATAGTTTTTTAATGTTAAAAAGTTTTAGCCCTTCGTTGATTATCTATCAGTGCTTACAGTCCTGTGAAAATAAGATAAATGAGAAATTTGGTCTCTAATTAGACTTCACTAGATTTACAGCTTTTAATTTATACGCCAATGCAACTCAGGCCGGCACTAACACAGATAGAGATGGAGCCACAGTTTTCAATTGATTTAACAATTTAATTGCAGCATTAACATCCATTAACATTTAACTAACCTTTTAAACTAACCTCAGGCACAACCTTAAAGACTAAATGAAGTAAAATTGCATATAAAAAGGTACTAACATACAGCTGTAAGAAGCCAGAGTGAATCTTTAGGGAGATTTAGCATTGCTTCCCCACATCAGCAGGAGGGAGTCTGTTTTCCTTCTTGCAAAATTCAGTAGGAAAGCATGCTCTAATTTATAGGAAAAGGAAATAGACACATTTGATGGTTATTAACTCTCATTTATATCTTCTTGTCTATACGTGATGTCTAAAAGACACAATATCCCTTACTCTGGTCATGCACTAAAGAACAATTTTATTACTCGGAGAAACAATATTCCTGGATTATCTGTGATAAAATGTGATGTAAGGGAATATAAAATAAGCCACTGAAGTTTGATATCAAAGAGAAACCCCATATTTTAGAAACAATGGGCAAATAGGGCTCTCGTTTATGTGGGTATAAATCTAAAGTAACTACAGTGAAGCTGTTGAAATTACTTCAGGCTTACCCCTGTGGTACCACAAGAGAAAGTCATAGAAAATAAGCACAGTAAGTGCCTGATTTATATCTGTGCTGAGCACCCCAAAACTCTACTTCAAAGCAACAGTAGCTGCAGGTGTTTGGGGCTTCAGCAGGGAAGTCTTCAGAGCCAGATCTGCTGTTGTGAATCTTTGTTCCTCCAGTCCTATGGCAGTGAAGGTCTGCTGAGGGGCTGACTCCAACACTGGGAGAGCACCGTGCACAGAGGCCATAAACCTGCATTTCAGCATTCACCATTGCATGCAGCCACAGAATACAATCAGGGCTGGGTGAGAATTTAAAGGTCTTTCATTTCTGACGTGGGATGACAAGCAGGAGTTTTGGGGACTGTTTAAAATGTCATCTAAGCATTCTCGACCTATATTGTGTCAGATCTGACATAATTCTCAGTGACATGCACATAATCACGGACACTGTAAATTCATAATATATGGGGGGTTTTTGGTAGCACAGTGCAACTTTTGATATTACTCGCTATTGTCTAACCCATATTCTTTTGGGCTGAATAGTTGCTTGCACAAATAATTTCAATGTGTTCATTGAGTGACTTGTGTAAACACTGAGCAGTATTCCTGAGTTTCACCGAGCTCTCAGTTAACTGTGCATGTGTTGTTACTGCTCCTCTGTATCTAAATGGTATTTAATATTAGCCGAGTAATATCAAAACATGAGGATGACAACTTGGAAAATATCACAACCTTGTGTCTTTTGATCACCGTGACAAGTACTACACATGGCTAGTGGTATATCTTGACATGCAAGACTGTTACGCACACTGTAATATTAATGGTCCAAGGATTAAGAGTCTCCTAGCAGTACATGTTGACACTGTTACGTTGTAATGACTCCACTGAAATTATTAGTCATTCCAATCAGCACCCTGCACTGCTGTTTGACTACGTACATCATAAATGTATGAGGTCAACGATCTGGATATTAAAAGCACTACAATCCTGTGCATTGACAGAACACAGTGTGCCACTTGGATGGGTTATTCAGACACCTTTGAATTCACATTGCCACACTTGAGGAATGCATCATATGTTTGCAAAGCCCTTAAAGCACTTTTTTCAGCTCCTCCTCAAATTCTGGTGAGTAATCTGTAGGTGGATAACAAAGTTCAGGTATTTCTGATGACACTTGATTTTTCACTTTTGCTTTAATGCACTATTAATGGCTGTTGCTATATTTCACATCATAAAGTCAACAAATTTATTTAAGCATTTCTAATAAGCTAAGTTATGACTCCTTACGAGTTACATAATTCCAACACAAATGTATGTGGTGGTACCATCCTTTTTTGCTCCATAAAGATAAATGGCACGAAAAGAGAATTATAGGAAAATTCAAACAGATTTTTAAACATAAGCATCCACACTTGAGAGAAAACCTGAATCACCATAGGGAACACTGCTGTATCACCTACCAAGTATTTTTCTAAGGTTAGTGAAAGTTAATGGCTAATTCACTGTATATCTCTGTGAATACTTGCTAAACTTTACCATATATCTAGTTTCTTGTCTTGCTGAACCTTTTCAGCTATAACATGTGGATCCATTGATCAGTGCTCATATAGCCAAAATAATCCCCTCAGACACCAATACAACTCTTTTAAGCTGCCACTTTTCTCTCTATATATCCACAGGAGGTCAGATTTCCAGGATACATATATAATTCTAAGACATTCATATTTTTATCAATATTTTCTCTTTTAAAGTCAGGGTTGTGCTCATTTTGCTTATTATTCCAAAATCAGAGCTTCACAGCATATGAACTAATGGACTTGAACTTTGTTGTATCTCTAACCAAGGGTATAAGCACTCATATGGCATGACAGTCAGCAGTTCTAACTCCTAAGTGATAATGAACACCAGAGAAATAGTATGTTGTTTGTGTTTATTATAAAATATGAACATCTGACTTTCCTTGGTCTCCCATCATCTGCTCTGCCCATCTGCCTCTAGTTTCTTAGACTCACCACTTCAGTACTGTAGCTTCTGCCATCAAAAATAGGACTTCCCTCTCTTTCTGCCTCTGTGTGTCCATATCTCAATTTTGGATGAAAATTCCATCCATGCATATTCTGTCCTCCTGTCTTGAAGCACTACTTAATGTAATTATATTATTTTTAAAATAAGATGCTTGAGTCCATCATTTGCACAATGCTGTTATATAAAAACAAGAAAGTTTTGCTTTAAAGTTTCAGAAATATCAACCACTATTCAGATATGTAACTGAAATCCAAGCATCAAAAGATCATCTAAGATCTGTATGGAAAAATCAGTGAAATTTGATATTTTATATGACTTAATGGCAGATCAGCATACCAAAAAAAAAAAAAAAGAATATCACACCAAGATAGAGATTTGTAAGGCAATAAACATCATACATGTGCCAACAGGAAGATCAATATGAAGCTATAGCTTTTAAAAGTGAAAGTAACCTACAGGAACACGCTGATTTTTCAGATTTCCTTCTTTAAAAAATCATTATATATTATTTACTTCAAATCCTCTCCTATTAAAACCATTTTAATATCCTTTCAATATCCTGCTATGCAGGGTCTCTTTGATGGAAAGCTGCTATGTGCCTCCCATTTTCTCTGTAGCTGGTTCAAGGCATGTAATCAAAGGATGCAATCAAGGGATGAGGTCAGAACCAGCCTGTGTTCTGCAAACTGGAAATTATCAGCTGATATAATAACATTCATCCTAAGTACAACCCTCGGGCTCCCCAGCAGTTCCTAGGAGATCAATGCAGAAATGGTCTTCAGCCTTCTTTTCAGCCATCATGGTAACATAACCTGCAGCTTGATTTAGTTGCCAACCTGTCATCACCTAATGATATTTTAAGATACTCTGGGTTTCACACCTGCCCTTCACATGTGACTTCAGAAGAGTGTGAAACTTCCACAGGTCCCACATTGTATTTTCCAGCCTTATGCAGGTGTTGAGTACCCAATGGCACCTCTACAAGTTCCTCTTTCTTAGACAACTGAAAGCTTAAGAGCAAATAAAAGTTCTTCTGGCTCATCAGGATTTTAACATCATAAAAGCTAGTGATAAATGAGGTGGGGACAGCAAGCAAGTCTTTAATCATCCTCCTGATTTTGCAAAGCACCAGCATTTGGAAGTGGGTTGTGCACAAAAACCCCATATAAGAATGGCAAAATATGTCTTTCATATATATATATATTAATATATATAAATTTATCTATGAGTGCAAACCACCAGTCAACTAACAAAATACAAAGGAATGAGTCCCTGAATCGGACAGATGACATCAGAGATGGAGATGCCTATTATCTCATATATCCACTCTTCTGAACAGCCTTTGAATTGCTTTATTTAATTCTTTGTTCTCCTTGCCATTAAATATCCCTGCTGATTAGGTTTGCACAATCTATCTCAATTAGATTTACCTCACTTTCACAGTCAATTCAATGCTTAGTCTAGGTTTATATAAATGAATTCTGGCCACACAGCAATTGCTTTTGGAATTAACTAAATATAATTATACAGCAATTTTGAGACTGTAATAACAATGTAGTTACATGTGATCATTGCATAAAGTTTTGAGTAACTGCATAAAATTTATGTTCTTTTTGATTAACATACTAACACTATTTTTTTTTCAATTGTAAACTGTGTGGACCATATTTGGAAATTAGCTACAAATCCCCCATGCCTCAAAGTAACGTTTACAACTCAATCCACACATTACCAGCAATGAAGGATGCCCTATAGGCAAAGACACCACTCTCAAATTCTCCAATAGTTTCCATGGTGTCACACTACAGATTCCACCCAGAAGTGGTTTTCTTCAACTTGGGCAGCAGTGCATACTGGCAATATGTTCATAAGAATTAGATAGATATAATTCAAGGTGAACAGCATAATTCAGGCTTGATGCTGTGTTGTGGCCAAACTAAGCTTGGGTCACCCTGTGAAGAAGCTAGGGTAGGGCAAGGCAACTCTAGAAACTTTATGTTGTCTGGCTTCTGCAGGTGGTTGGAGACATGAGCCATTTCTGACAGCCACGTGGTAACTCCTTCAGAAAGGGAGTTGCATTCTGTGCTCACGCTGTGTTTAAACGTAACAGGACTCATACTTTAGCTGGAGAATTTAAGTAATACAGAAATATAAATAATTCAGAATAATTATAAAAAACTACCTAACGTTATATGGACGATGTGTGCTGTAACATGTTTTAGTTTAGAATCAGTGATCTACAACATCATTTCCCACATTTCAGTTTTCCAGACACAAAAAAAAAAAGAAAGAATGAATTTGACAGGAAATGTGAAGTTAATTAGCTGTATGTCCTCAACCTGGTGTTTCTTAAAAGTTCCCAGAAAGAATTCCATTTTTCCTAGAAAAGATGTGCAAATATAACTTGTCTGCAAATCCAATTAAAGTTGATAAATAATTCAGTTCAGGTAGCTCAATATTAAAATTGAAAGACAGCATCCAATTTGAGGGGGGAAATAAGCATTAAAAAAACATCTTGAACACATTGTATTACATTGATACTTTACAGCACGAGCTGGACGTTAAATGAAATGTACTATTTTTATTCAGATGACAAATTACTCTAAACTCTTGTATTTAATAAATAATACTATAAAACATTAATAAGAATAAAAACATTTAAATATTTATAACAGGCAAGGCCACAGATTCAGGACAGAGATCTCAGAACTAAAGGCAGGTACAGTTCAGGTTAGTTGTGTCTCAAAAACAGGCCCCAATCTTGCAGTGATATCCATGTTTACTGTCACCTCTATTTGCATGGCATGAGGGGCCTTCTTCAGGAAGATGAGGGGCCTTGCATAATTTTTTTTTGATCTCTTTTCCTTTAAGATGTCCTGAACCCAAGAATGTAACAAGACTTGAAGAAAAGCCTTCTGCGACTACAAGCAGGAATTAAATACAAGTTGCATAATCATCATGAGAGATCCTAGAACAGACACAAACCCTCCTTCCTAGACAACCTGTGCTGACTGAGTCGTGACACTTCTTGTGCGGGGCTAGGGAAGTCGTCTCAGTGGGTGGAAATGAATCACAGAATTATTTACGGTGGAAAAGACCTTTAAGATCATCAAGTTCAACCATAAACTTAACACTGTCAAGTCCACCACTAAGCCATGTCCCTAAGTGCCACATCTACATGCCTTTTAAATCCCTCCAGGGATGATGACTCAACCGCTTCCCTGGGCAGCCTGTTCCAATGCTTGAAAACCCTTTAAGTGAGGAATTTTTTCCTAACACCCAATCTAAACCTCCTCTGGTGCAACTTGAGGTCACAACTTGAAGGATAAGCACATCTAGGTAAGAAGCTATGGAAGCTTGTACAGCCACTGCGGAGGAGGGAAGTGTTTCCTGAGCATTAATTCACTCGTGAATAAGCCAAGGTCCAAAAGGTTCATTCTGTTTTACAGAATATGTCACTATCTCAAAGGCTTAGGACAGAGATGACAAAGACAGCAGGGCATCAATTTATACCAGATATATTTTATAATTGGGTTTATGACAGAAGATGTGAAGGAATTAGCTTGATGCCCTTCCTGACAGTATGCTTCTGGAATGGCATCTACAGATTGACTAGAGGTAAGCCAGCACACCTAATTATCTGCATGAGCAATTGTGGCTATTATTATACACACAAATAAAGCATTCAACTCCATCCATCTTATTCCAAAATTTAGACCCAAATGCATTATGATTCTTCAATTACTGTAAGAGCTTTCTTTACTGTGTTTCCAAATCCAGGTGAGCTTGCCTAATGAGCAATTAGCATCCAACTCTGAAAGAAGACAGAAGTATGAGCAACATCATATAGCAAACTCCTTGGGTTTTGGGGCAGGTTAGGGAGGCTTTTTGGTGTGTGTTCTTAAACAGATGCAAATCTGCATGCCTCAGCCTCAAGACAGAGCAGGATCCTGCTAGTATTCGATGAACTCAGGGAGGAAGAGAGACTCAATTAAAAAATTCCAAGTGCAAGGCTTTGTGAGAACTAACAAGAATCTCTACTAGAATGCTGGATCTCATCACCTGGAAATGAATATAAAGAAAGAAGTGTTCTTGCTGTAAACCATCAACATAGTATAACCAGGCGAGAAGTATTTTTTTTTCTATTCATCAGGTTAAATTTTTCTAGTGAAGGTCAGGATGTGCTAATGCCATGATACCAGCTCCTACCAAGTCCTCATTCAGATTATGTTGTCCAAATTTGAACACTGATGTTCAAGAAAGAGTATTTCAAAGTGGAGAGAAGGACCAACTAATAAGATCATCATAGGAAGAAAGAGCCCATCTTGCAAGAGATGACTAAAAAAGCTTGGTCAATTGAGCCTTGCAAAACGAAAGATTGCTGGGGGACAAACACAAAGTGGGGTAGGGGGTAAATAAAGAACAATTTAAAACCATGGGCAATGCTTGGCATAAGAAAAATTCGTACCAGTGGGCAATGTATCTACTTAGGCTAGGAATGAGAAGGAGGTTTCTAACAATCAAAACAGTGCTAAATATAACGACTTCTTTTAAGATGGAGCTTGATCATTTGATGAAAGGAATTATATGATGTGTGCAATGACAGAGGACTGGACTCAGTGACCCAGGCAATTCCTTCCAGTATGATGTTCCTGTATTAGCTGCAGCCCTCCAGCTCCTGGCAAGCTGCTAATGAGGCCCCGAGTGCTTCAAATCTGCTAGAGATGGTAAGGATTCATGACAATGTGCCTGTGGTGGAAACTGAATGAGCGTGCACACCCTGTGAGCTGGCACTTAGCATGGTTCACTACCTATTCTCCAAGAGAGCTGAGCTGGTGTGCACTTTCTGATGGAACATCTAATATACATGGTCCAAAATCAAGGGACACAGATAATATAAAATAAGCCTCACCTGTTTATTTCATTATCACGCTTATGTTTATAATGTTACTTTTAATTTTGTTTTAGAATATGTTTTAAGAAAACGTGTGAAAGTTGTAGTAGAACAAAGAAAAAACAACTATAACTAAGCAACAACTAAAACAATTATAACTATGCATTATATATTTCTACTTTTTTGTTCAAATTTCTTTGCTGAAGCAAAATCGGAAAATTTCCCCAAGAAAACTCTGAAATTATGTAGAACCATAATGACCTATGTTTTGTGTGTAGAAATATGCTCAACCACACCAGCATCCTTTAGCTGTTGAGATCCATATAGGATTTTTTTCTGGGTGGCGATTCATATTATCCTATCAATGCATTAGGGGAGATTTAAATTCTTAACACCCACCATCACACCAAAGGCAGAATAGACTACTTAATATGAATAACAAGCACCAGAAGAAAAACACTCCACCCCATGTTTCTTCTGCAACTTTAAATTGGACACAAAGAGGAGGAGAGGGGAAAAAAAGAGAGCAGAATAACAGTGAATTAATAATGGAGAAACCTGATTAGAATATAATTTGTCCTCATTAGTACAGCATTCCTGACATAAGGCCGCTCCTTGAATCCTGTTTACTTTGAAACTCCACAAGAAGAAAACCTATATAGTTGTTAACACTCGGCTTTTCAAGGATAGCTCTGTAATGAGGGTGGAGTGTATATGAGCCAGTTGGTTCTTTACCATCAGAGAACACTGAAAACACATCTGTGCAGTGAAGCATTATTGGGCCTTTCAAACAACCTCTGCAGCCGCTGCCTATAAATCTCTTCCCCTGTCATGTTTAACTAAAACCCAATACCCATTCAACATGAAATCCATCAATGTTATACAGAAAACAATGACAAAGCACTCTCCTTTGTGTCAGGAAAAACAAATAATTCTGCAGGAAAAAGAGGGAAACCTTTTTTGGCAAGCTTCTGAAAGGGTACAGAGATAGCGAGTGGCAGCTTTCTTTTAAAGCAACACATGCCCACCTATAAAAACTAATTTCAAGGCCAAATCTATACTGACCATTAGGATACCTGTTCAAGAGAATATATAATGCATCAGAAGAATCTATGTGCTGAGGCATTTTATCTGCAGCAAGTCTGTCACGAGGACAAAGTCAGTTTATGCTATCCAGCTGCATGATTCTGTCAATGCTAAACTGGTTTTGCATTTTTGAAGCTAAATATGTATCAATTACAAATTATTTCTTCTGCTGCTTCTAACCCCATGGAGATGCACACGTGTGTGTAAATACACACATATGGAATGAGTTCAGTGGGTGGATTTTGTCTTTTCCTGCTGTCCTAACTTAAATTCAAGGGGTGACACAGTTGGGGACAAAACAGGGAGTAAGAATTGAAGTCAGTTGCCAGAGAGGAAAGACACCTTCCATAAGGATTCACTAGTGAGTGCATAATGAAAGCAAGGGATTCTGGGAAGTCAGTGTTGACTGGAAAAGCCTGTTATCTCTAAGGAGGTAGGCTGACACAGCTGGACATGAGGGAAAGAAAGTAAACTGAACAGCTAAGACCAGAGTCTATCCCAAACTCTTAGATCTAAGGAAAAAATAGAACTGGCAGAAATACCATTTTAATGTAATATGTTCAGTGCCATAAAAACAAGGAGAGTTTGCTTGATAATTGTGTATCAGACAAGTTTCATCTAAGACACACGAGACTAAAATAAAAGCAACTCCCTGACAGCCTGTCTTGTACATGGAGATAGATACTCGTGTTGCGCTGAACCTCTTCAACTCAGCTATAGGTGCAATACTTAATACTGCCTCTGTCTTTTAAGCATCCCATTACTGTAAAGATATTAGCCACTGAACTTAATTAACAAAATCAATCATAATTAATTCTTTCAGTGTTCACAGAGTCATCACAGACATTTCCTTTAGAGTTTTACTGTAATTTGCCATTAATGGAGAGCCAAAACAGTCAAATGATTTAGAATATATATAGAATAATGTACACCCACTGTACATAATAAGATGGCAGTTTCATTGAGGAGGTGACAGAAGCATCATAAAGCAAGAAGTGCAGAGCTTGGATAGTTTATCACTGTCATAAAAACTGTGTGAGTGCTTCATCTGCTCAGTTTCTTCGATCTCATTAAATTTAGACTCAAAACCACATGGTACTTATGAGCAAGAAACTTTCTGTACATGACTTAGGCCTTCATTTTAAATGTCATGTGTAACGCATGTGGTGGAGAAATAGGTTTCTCTTGATTATATTAGAGGATTTTCCAAAGACATTCCTTCTGGAGACAGCCACAAAGCCTACTGTATACCTTGAAAAACCGGGGTCATCCTTCATTGACCATTCACTACTTCTGCATATTTAATTTTAGGTTTTCCCATTTTCCCAACAATCACACTTATTGATGGCACAGTTACAAGTGAAAGTTCAGTCCCAATCTTAACTAAAACAAAGCAAAATTGAAACTGAGGATCATCCACAATTCTCCACAGTATTTCTTTACAACCTGATGATAGACCCTGAAACTATGCACTCATCTTCAAATGGCAAAGGGTTGACTTTTGGCTGAAAATAACAGTTTTCCCTCGAAGACAGCTTGCAAGGCTAGGTATCAAGAAGCTGAGCTTCTAGCCCTTCATCTAATCTACTTCTTGTTATGATGGCAGAATTAATTTCATTTTTCTAAAGCCATCTCTGATCAATTGGACTTGAATTGTGCCCTGACAACTCTTCTGAAGAAAATTCCATGAGCTCTTTCTGCTGCTTGTCACGTTTTATAACTCTCTCTCAATACGATGATCTCAGTTACATTTTTGTCAGTCCAGAGTAATTTTTCTGACTGGGGGACACTTTAACTGGTATTACTGAAATCAGAACATAGCCTGTGAGAGTTATAAGATCCTACTTAAAAAGTGTATGGAGTAGGCAGTATAATTTGAGTGTATGGTTATTTACGTGATGAGACAGAGGATACATTTTTAAGCATGTATGTATGTGGATGCACATATTCATGTTATTATTTTAAAAAGTTTACTTCAGAGTTAAGCTAACACACTTAAGCTAGACGTTTTTTTTTACCTGGATACCAATTATTTGTATTACACATTTTTCCACATTAGTGAGAACACGAATTAGTGTTCTTGAACACTGAGTGCTACAAGCTGAATTTTAAATGATCCATGTTATTGCACTACAGGTTTCAAGGTTTAGAAAAATGCCTGTTTACTCCTGTGTCAAATAAACCTATCGGGACAATTCTTCTTACCTACTCTTCTGAATGGAACAAACAACACACGACAGCTATCTTTCTGGTCTTCCTCCATCAATCAATATAATCCTACAAGAGTTCAAACTTAACACTAGTTACGTAAGAGAGCTACTGAATTAGATAAACTTGATCATCACTGGTGATGAAATGATTACTTAATTACTGTCAGATGTGCTTCCAATAGCACAGAGAGGAAATCCAAGAACATCGACAGTCAGTGGTAATTTCTTAATCAATTAAACAGTACTGCTTGGGTAAGCATAATTTGCACAATAAAATTTGAATTAAATGCTTAGGTAAAAGGAGTGGCTTTTGTAACATTAGAGGTTGTGACATGATACGGTAAAGGACCAAATATTCAAAACTTAATGCTCTACTTTCCATGGTTCTTAGTTTAAAGAAAAACAAAAGGCTGATGGGGCTTAGGAGGATGAGGCTGACATTGCTTACACAGCAGTAACTGCAGTACAGTGGTAACACCAGTGACTTCTACAGTGTGTTTTTTCAGCTTGCAAGTCTAGGAAAGTTCAGTGTGAGACTCAGGATGTTTGTTCTGCGCTGGCAGTCAAGGCCATCCCTAATACCTAGCTTGGAATGATTTTAACAGGAATTCCCTGTTTCTCTAGAGAAAAGATTCTTCAGAAACAAATTATTCTTCAGTTTCATTGCAAACAGGAAGGATCTCCATCTTGCATCACAAACTGAATGATAGTCCTCAGAGTGCATCAGTCCTTGCTTTCAGTCCACTTCTTTCTCAGTGGGCTGCTTGTGCAATTACCCTTGCAGGGTCTTCTGCACCCATCTTTGGATCTCACTGGGCTCAGAGAGACTATCAGATTATTATTTTCATGTCCTAAAGGTATGGAGTAGATTGATGACATCCACACTTCTGCTAATTTGATTTCTTAATTACAGAACAAATGCATATTACTCCACTTGAAATCAAGAGTCCCTTCAGCTAGGCACTATTAGAAACTGCTAACAGAGAATAGGACAGACAAAACGGAGCTTGAGAAGATTGGTGTGACTAGCACAAATTTTCATGGTGGATCTGTGATCTAGCAAGGCCTAGATCTACATCCCCTGTTGCCCATTTTAGGGCTCTCAACAATAGATTATCCTGTTTCTCACCCACACTTTCACTTCTGGTCACGAGAATGCAACCCTTCATGTTTCTAAAGATACTGTAGGCAAAAACTTAAGATACTCCATGACTACAACACAGACCTAGAGAACCCACAGGATGAGCCACAGCAATAAATGCATTATTTTTCACTACTGCTGTTCATCTCCCATGAGAAACACTCATCTCGTACCCATTTTCATATCATTATTAGTACCTACCAGAAAATTGTGTGCAGTCAAAATGTGTCTGCTTACTGTATAAAATTTTGAATTTGGCTGCTTTAAAACATTTTAGGTAAAAGATTTTGTGTATATTGCAAAGTCACAACTACATTTAAAACCAGATTTTGTGAGAGGGCTGAAGTGTAATTTAGAACAACTCTGGGACCCGATTAACTTCAGCTCTGCTCTCAGATGTTGCCAAGTTGTTCTCTGGTGTTCTCCTTGCAGTTAGTCCATTAGGGCTGTGGTCACTATGGACAGACTTCAGATTTAAAGTAGCACAGAAGAGAGCAGAATTTTATCTACTATCTTTATAGTCCTTTTCTACTGTTCATCCTCAGTGCCTGCTGTTGATCTTTCACTTTGTCTTGCTTATCTAAAACCAATACCTATTCAAACTCCAATCAATCAATGCTACACATGGAATGATGAAAAAAGACATCCAATTCTCTTGTTTAACAACTTGTTCAACACCTATTACTTCCAGAGACCTTTCAGTATCCACGCCTCCTTACTTCATGGTTATCAGCCTTTTGAACTTAAGAAATTAATGAGAATTTACTAGAAAAAGGTAGTAGTAGCCACCAAGTTCTGCATTGCTGAGAGCAGTGGTCATGACAGAAACAATTTCAACACTGTGAGAACCTCAGTTATTTGATTATCACTGCAAGCAAGGGTTGCTTCAGCTACAGTGGTCTAGTCTGAAGTCTGCCACTCCATGACCTGCATGGAACAGTTGCCCTGATTTTATTTTGCACAATAACTGAATTAATAGGAACTTTAAGGGAGCCCAGAACTTTGTGTTACAAGATAGCTCAAAAGCAAAGCATTGATACTGCTCTGCTGCAACCTGGCTAGGGAACTGCTGGCAATACAAAGAGGAAAGAGTTGCAACAGAGCAGTACTGGTTGGGACAAGCTTATTTTCTCATCTAAAAAATGTCATGCAGCAGAATGGTCTCAACCCAAGTGAAAGCAAATGCTATCTAAAGGGCTTGATCTTATTCATGCATGCAACAGTAGTATTTAAAACAGTGGCATTATAATCATGGATTTACACAACAGGCCAGATCCTACATCATGTTTTAGTGTTTAAACTCCTACCAAGTTCCACAGGAGTTTAGATGCATTAATGTCTTTTCAGACACAGGCCTAAGTGAACAGCCTAATACAGAAAGCAATTTAGTAATGAGATTCAGGACTGGCTTCATATGCCTGAGGCTTGGGATAATTTTGCAAATAGGTGTTGGATTTTAATTTTTTTTTTTAAGCAAATTAGAGAACATTGGCAAAATTTGTACTTAGGCTTTTCCCTAAATATGCAGATTTCAACCTGATATCTCTGTCCATAAGAGCTGATCTTTTTTTCATGATCAGAGCCAGGTCTCAAGGTCTTGAAATGGCAACCCAATTAACAGAACAGCCATTGTGGCTTGAAAACCTCATTATTAAAAAACAAAAACAATCCTGTTCCCAAGCGCTGACTGCTTTAAAGTGGCTGCCACCAGCAAAGGAGCTTAGATAGGGATATAAAATAAAAGCACCTACATTTTCTTTCCTTCTTTTCATGGATACATTAATACTGTGCTGGAGGCTGATCTGGCTAACAAGTTCTGAGCTAGGAACTGAGGTTATTAATGTCACTGTTAAGATATTTTTTTCATTATTGAATCCGATCCATCTTATAACCAAGAGTGTTTTTTATTGAATAATCTACTCACCAAATGAAATGGGCTGTGACTGAAAATGGGGGGAGGCAAGTTGTGTTTTAAAATAAAAAGTGAACACATTTTGTGACCAGATATCACTTAATTTGCAAATGTGTACTCTAGAACCATATGTTGTCTGATACAGTCAACATTCCTTGCCAAGCAGCATTTATATAGCTGATCAAACACTCCTGTTCGATACTAAAAAGATAGAAAAATCTAAACTGTTATGCTACTGCATATGCATAAGATGCTTTTCTGTCCCTTCCAAGGTGCCTTAATAGATATAATTATTTTCAGTATTTTCATGCTGTGAAAAAATATTGCATAATGACACAGTCTAAGCTCGGGCTTGATCCCCCAAACACTCATTAGTTGCCAGCACATATAAAATACTGTGGCAAGCATGCCTACATCTTTCCTGGGGTGGCCAAATTCCTCACGTGGAGAATTTTCCCAGTTGGATCCTTGTAACCATGATAACCAAAGGGCTATACATGTGATGTCTGCACTGCAGCCTAAATGAAGTGGATTTAAATTAAGATGGAAGCAAGATTTGAGACCTTTGCAATTTGGCTCATAAAACCTCACAAACAGGTAGGGAAGAAAGGAAACCATGGATATCAACAATTTCATAGGTTTCAAAATCCTTACTAGACTAAAGGAAATTAAGTTGTGTTTTTTAAAAGATTTTGTTCAGTGGGACCTGTGATGATCATAAGAATCTTTACCATGGCTTTTTAGGTCTGATATTATGAAAATTTAAGTCAAGTAACACAAGCTTAAATGTGAGTTTTGCCAAACTGTTGCAACTACCTGAAAAATCAGGAGAGCAGAGTGCTCTGCACAATGAAGATCACAAATGCCGGTTATTTATTTCTTTTTCTGAAATGGTATTTTCACTCATGGAAATTTTCATAATTAAGCTTGTGACAGCTCCTGCTATGCAGTTCATCAGCAAGGAGGGCATAAAGAACACCGAGGACTCATTACACACAGAACAAACTTAACTCATTAACAGTACTTGGAGTGAGCAATCTCAGACCATTACTTTTAATGGGATTAGCCTTTCTTGTGTACAAAAGGCAGCACAGCTCAGTCTACTTAAAATCATTTCCGTATTCTAACGACACCGGCCACATTCATGCTAACAGGAAAGTGTTCATTCCGGCTTTCCTCTTCATTGTCAGAGTGGCACTGAGCACTTTACCAGAAACAGGAACAATAACCGAGTTATTCCTAGGGGTTTTTTTTGTCACTCTGGCCTGTGTATTTTTCTTTTCTCATTTTACAAGTCCCTAACTTTGATCATCAGTGAGGAACAGGATTAGTTTACTAATTCTGCATTACTGTCAGCAAGATGGCACAGACTCAGTCCTCCACATTAAAGTGAAAAGAGAATCCTCAGAGGATATAAGGATGAAGACTTCCCACAAGCTCCAAAAATCCAGCTAGCTTTCTATGTAAACATCAGTATGATATCACGTAATAACCATCTCTGCAGCCACACAGCACATTCCCAACCTGAATAATTAGCCACCACTGAAACTTGTTAGACCTGCTTATGCACTCTCAGAGTAAAGTATTAGTGCTAATGAACCAACAGAATTGCAAGCTATGATAGCAGTTCTAAGGTCAGACAAACCCAAAAGCCAGGATGCAAATGACTTCTGTATAAGCTGCAACATTAGAAAACGTTCCACTTCTAATAAAAACTTGTAAGAATCAATATTTTTGATATAGTGTAACTCTGATAACCCTATTGCAAAGCTCTTTTGTGAAGGAATCTTCGTCAGGCCAGTAACGAAGCATTGCTACAACATGGTGCATACAAATAATTCTGCCCAGTACATGTACAGACTAGACACAGAGAAGTGCCTTTAAAAGCTCTAAAAAGCAGAAACATCAGGACTCTAGAGCTATGTTTTTGTCCTACAAAGAGCTTGGTCTTGAGTAAGTGATAAGTATGTTAACAAATAAGTAGCATTTAAAAATAAAAATCACATACCAATATAAGAGGCATCTAAGAAGTGCCTGAGGGGGCAGACGTGAAGACAAGACATCCAAACCTAGTCGAGCATGAACCTATCTAGGACAGAAATGCAACATAAGAAAAGGCATCAATGGGCTCCCTATAGCATCCAGGTGCTTTCCAACTCCCACATGCCACATCTCAGGCTGATCATTTACAGCAAGAGACTTTAGGTCAATATTTGATGCTAATAAATATCATTAGTATTACATGTGTATGCTTCATTGCAAGAGAGGCCTACTCACTCTATTCTATTGCACCTGATTGTGTCTTCTCCTTCGCATGGTACACACAGGTTTCTAAAATTATACCTAACTATTCTGAATATAAATTGCAGAGATAAAAGAATATGTTGCAAGCTAAAAGAAAAATGAGTCACCTGCAGCAGAAGTTGGAACTGCATTGTCTGTTCACACAGGTATTGTAGCTGATTCACTGCACTGTGTAACCGCTACCCTGAGGCTCAGCCAGGAGCTCTCTTTTAGGACACACTCTTCCCCTTACCAGTGTTAAAAGGAGCAGTTGGTGGTATTGAAGAACTGGACAGCAGCTCCCCAGCATACTCACAATTTCATTTCTAGCTTTATCACCTTGCAAGGTGAAGAACATCATTAACTCCTGGCTGAATAAAGTTCACCCTGAACCTCAGAGGATAGGGCCCTTTAGCATGAGATCTGCAAAGAGCCATTTAATGACTAAAATAAAACGCAATTCATAGATTGATTTTTGGGTAAAGTTGTATGAAATAAAGTTTCCTGTGTCTTTCCATAGCTGGCCTAAGAGCTTTCTCTGTTTCTAATGAGAGTAGATTGCAGTACCCCATACAGAGTCAGAGATGGAATAGTTTTTAGAAAGGATTTCCACTCACAAAATGAAAGCCTTAGGAGTTCACTTCAGAGACAAGATACCAATAGAGACATTATTAACATCACTGACATGCACACAAAGGAAGCCTGAGGCTCAGAGCTCTGCCTCTGTGTGGTTAAAAATGTAGGCACTTAGCAGGGAATGAAAATTACACTGGTCCAAGGTCCAGGACTTGCCATATTTAGTCCTGGAGTGGTGCCAAAATAAGCATTGCTAGACTAGATGATCAGTGAGAGAACAAGATTTAAAGTCTGATAGCACCAGGATTGAAAACTAACTCTTGTAAGAGACAGGATGCAAACAAAACAGAGACTTTCCAAAGAACAGAGAATTTCCTCCTAGAGCTGATAAACTAGATGTACAGTTCATACAAATCTTACACAGCTTTGCTGCTTCTTTTTGGTCAGCAGCACAATCATTTGTTTAGGGAACATAAGGTGAATGAATTCTTGAGTTTGGTTTGTTGTTTTGCTTGGTTGGTTTGTTGGGGGTTTTTTTTATTATTATTTTTTTAATCTCTGTTGTAAAATTGGCTCCTGCTTTTTCCTACCTGCTTGATTTCAGTACCCCTACTCATCTTCTTGGACATGGAGTTAAGGTATTTTGTGGCTATTCTACACAGAGCCAGCAGTTTTGAAATTGGTGGTATTCATCTTGTGAGTTAGGAGTGCCTTTGTTTTGATGACTGGGACATGGATGCTTGTAGATTATCTTGTAATCTTTTATAGTAAAATCCAGTCACTATCTTTTGGAAACACAAGTCTCTTCTGTTACACCTGAAGGCCTGATATACCAGATTGGTCAAAGTCAGACTTTCCTCCTTTTCTTGATCTATGTTATGTTATTTATGGTTGAGAGTACTTCAGTCCTAGAACAAGGAGAGCCCATACATCCACCTGCTTTCAGGCAGAAAAGGAAGCTAAACCTGAGTTTTCTGCATGCTGCAAGTATATGGGAAACATGGACACCCGGTCTATCTGATAGAGACGTGCTCCTTGTATTTCTTCCTCCTCCCTAAAAGAAGTGGAAATCATGACATTTTGGGTGGAGGCTGATCTCAAAAACGTAACTTGGAACTGCCCAAAGCATGTCTCCCAAACAGAACCCTGCTGGGGGTACAGATGGAGAAACGTGTATCCTAATGGGGTTTTGGTGTGATGCTGAGTTCCTGCTTACAAACCATCTGTGGCGTCACTGGTTTCTCACTTAGGATAGTGACTTTGGAAAATCTAGATCATCTATTACAAGTAAGTAGGGTACTCTCCACGTTTTTATGGCTTTGGTTTAATGGCCCAGAGAGTATTTAAAACAAACAAACAAGGCTATTTGACACAGATGTTAAAAGATGTAGGAAACTTGCAAAGGGTTAAAACAGTTAAATAGAAAGATATATGTTTTAACGGAGTTGTGCTTTAAAATTACTTCTAATTTATCCACTTATGAGACATGTATGGAGGTAAAATGATCAGTGGTAATGTGCATCAGAAAGATATATACTTTTTTAATTGTAGCCAAGAGGAAAAAAACAGCATGGAATAACTTAATCGTTGCTAATTATAATATCACTGAAGTAATTACAATAGATTTTGATTGTCTCATTTTCACACCAGAGGAGGGCACAATACTGGCTTTTCTCTTAATACATATTTGTTTTTAGAGAAGAGCTGACAATTACACTAATTGTAGTCACAGCATGAAACTTTGTTTTTAAAGAAAAATTTGTCTACATGTCACACAGAATAAACGCATCCTTTTTGTTTTGTTAGGTGCAAATTAAAGACATATTGATTGCTTTGTTCACTGTAACAATACAGAGATCTTCTCATGCAAGCACTACTAATTCTGTCAGAGCCACATCGCTTGGGAAGTATGCAACACCCAAAATGAAAACAGCAGAATGAACCACCACTCCCCAGAGGTTAATATGGATGTCTTTGAATAGAATATTGTCACCTGGAGGGCAACAGCCAGCAGCCATTCTTCCACTGTAGGATTCACTCAGAAAGTAGCAAGAACCAAGAGAACTGGGCTACAGCCACAAGTCTAACTTGGTGTAAACTTCTCTGACTTCATCTGGATTCTCTCTAGCAGCTTCCAAACTGCATCAGACCTAAGGTTCAGCATCCTTTGCCTAGCAATGTTCAAACTTTAAACTGTCCAGAGGCAGATATAGCAAATGTGAGGGTATGCAGTACCAGGCACAGCCCTGACCTGAACGCAGGGAGGGGATATGCCTACCACTGAAAGTGCTGTCTCATCACACACACTATGAGGAACTACCAAAGGAAAACAGCCCTCCTAACTCACCCTATCAAAAGTCTACTTGATAAGTAGCAGAAGCTATTTATCTTTCATGATACTCTCATCCTCCTAACAAAGATTAAGGCATAACCTATGGTTTAACCTCACAAAGTTACACTTATCCCTTACAAAGTTTAGTTTATCATACTCTCTTGTTTATATCAGCAGGGCATCAGGCTTTCCATTAAATGTCTTTGAAGATGAGAACTGGGTAGCAGTGCTTTCAGAACAGGACTTTAATCCATTCTATCACACACTTGCTCTACCAAAGCTGTGATACCCACCTGCCAGCCTGAGGAGTCTGCAAAGTAATACAGCTGATGAGCAAGATGAGAAATGCAGTGCACATATACAAATGCACCTTGGCAGGTCTAGATAACCACAGGGTAGCAGAACATCTTAATATGTTTGCCTCTCCCATGGAGGTGTGAAATACCCCATCAGACTAGACCACTACTACAGAAATTTGCACCCTTCTGGTCATAGGCTTTGGTCTTTCTTCTACTGTTTCCAGACTGAAAGCAAGCAAAACAGTTGAAGGTTGCCCTCTCTTTAACAACTTCAATGAACACACTCCACACATCTTTATGGATGCATAAGTCTGCCCATCCATGGCAAAATTTGGCATGAGTCAAAGAAGCTGTAGCACATTTTTCTGTAATACAGGCAGTAGCCTTAGTATGTATAACCTTCTCCAACACACTGGTGCAACATGTTGCTTACAGCTTTTCTGTGTTTTACTGAAGCCACTAACAGAGCTGAAATTGTTCTGCATCTTGCAGTCGAGCAATATATAACGGATCACCCAAAAATACCACACAGATTGCTAACTACAGACTACCAGACAATTCAAGAGCTGGCAAAGGTTTCAAATATATTAAATTTTAATGCTGAGGGGGTTTTTTCTGAGAAGATAGGGAAGTGTCTTGGAAAAAAATGATACAACTCATTATCCAGTATTTTTCAAGCACATGTTAAAAGGCTTTACTGGACCTGGGCAATATTTGTCAACTCTTTGCCCAATAAGGCGCCAAGGACATAAAATTTAATGGTGCAAGATGTTTTCAGTTTTCACCAAATTCAGACATGGTAAAGGGTGCCCAGGTCGTAAGTTTTAATATAACAACTCATAGGGATTAGCACAAGCAATGAAACGCTAACTCATTTCTCTTTTCAAAAACAAAGCAAAACAAAACCCTTTTATCTCTTAATCGATGTATGTAAAATATACATGACCAGAGTCCATGACAAAGATATCCTGTTACACTGCTCCAAATGTGTTCAGCAGTAGTCATTTTCCTTATTGTACAAGACTCTCATACTGAAAAAATAAGAAATCGAGTAGATTTGAACTGCTTGGTACTTTAGGAAACCTCTACCTTTATCACAGGAATTATTGTTTGACTTTTATACCTGTGCAACACATGCATATTTGCCACTGAGGACAAGCTAAAAGCAGGGAGTAGCTACAGATTTTACATACCAAGTTAATTAGCAATTCTTACCAAACAGAGTGTATCTTTTCTTCTCAGAGTTCAGCTTGGTCTCTATTAGACATATTTACGGGAAAAGTCAATGGATAAGACATTAGAGGCCAACCTCAAAGTCAGAATAAAGCAACCATAGACCTTAGAGAAGTGCTTTATTAGCCAAGAATTGGTTGGTTATTGATCTCGGTCTATGTCTCTGGTCACAATAGCACTTACCCTAATTTTTCTAGTGTAAATATAAGTAAATTTGAATGGGTGTTGTTGAAAACAATCTGTAAATCTACATTTTGTGGTTTATGTTGTAATTGTAGTTACGGGAAGGTTCAATATCTGGAGCATGGTAAGGAGACAAGGCTGTGGCATGGCAACCTCAGCTCTGCAAATATGTCCTGAAGCACTTTCTCAGAGGTTATTAAAATGACTAGAGCTATCACTCTGCTTAGAAGCAGAGAAACCACATGGGTACTCATAAGAAAGGAACTGAGAAAAAAACACTGTAAAGAGAAATGTTATGCATTTAACTCCAGCTTTTCTTTTCACTGAGGTCAACCAGATAATTAAGCAAAATAGATATGCAGAGTTTCTTTACTTTTCTGCAGACAAACATTAATAAATTACTGCTTGCCTCAGCACTACTTTCCTATATAATACCTTTTTTATTTAGCTTCATCTTTAAGATTTATTTTGAGATCATTTTCAATTTACTTCCTGGCCTACTGCATAAGACCTTCTCTTCTGTTTGTCCTATTGGGAACACCTGTCTTGATCATACTTCCATAGGGTTAATAGGGGTTAATGGCTATTGTATTTCAGACTGATATTACCAAGCAAATTTCAAGTGGAAATACTGAAAAAACATGATAGCTGTATCTGCTGCAGCACTTGTCTCCATTTAGGTTAACATTGAATGAACTATAATGTTGTATTGCTTAAAAAAGTTGCATACGTACTGCAATATATGGCTGAAATTTTGACTATTGCTAAGTGTTATTTCCTTCCAAACCATTCATTGTTACTCAGAATCACTAAAATTTTTGTTCTCTTCACGCATATTAAAAGAGAGGCAAAGGATTATTTCTCTCCCTGCAGTCTGGCTGTATCATAGAAAATAGAACAAAAAAGGGGATGGGACTTTAACTTTGTTATTCCATCCTGTGCCTGCAGCAAAGGAAAAGTTCTTTCCAGCTCTAGACCTGGCCTGCAGCACCCATTCTCCCTGGAGCAATAGGTATTTGCAACCAAAACCATAAGCTGAGACTATCCCTTATTAAAAACATAACCTGAAGCCATGAATTACCACTCCACTGCTCTACAACTAAACACCACCACTATTTATCTAGTCTGGACAAAATTAAATCCTGTCTGAAATAGACTGAGTTAGAAAACAGAGCTATCTGTTTAACTGACATATGATATGTCTAAATCAGCTCAGCAGTCTGTTTTCTGTTCCTGCACTACTTCTTCTCAACTGATTTGAGAATTTCCATCCTACACATGACTGTTATGTTGAAACTTTTGTTTAACTGGAGGGTGACTGTGCAGGAAGACCAAGTTTTTCCAGCAGTTGGAAGTGGGACCTGAAAACCAGAATTTACCTCAGGGAAAACATAATGCAGTTTTCTCAGAGTCAAATTCAAAACTCATCACCACTGCCTATGTTTTCTCCTGCCAAGCTCATCTGTCTCAAATACAACTGGAAACTAATTAAAATATTTCTCTTACAGGTGATCTGATACCACATCGATGGGCAATGGGAAGACCACCCAGACAATCTCATACTGGTGCCAGAGAAGAACCAGAAGCGAGCCTGCTTTACTTTCTGAAATACAAAGCAGCCTTTCAATCCTCCCCACCTGCTCCTACATAAACCACTAGTAGAAACCACCAGCAGTAGCTGGCTCAGACTTGCACATGCATCTATATTTCTTATCATTAAAAATACTGGCTTAACTTTATAAAATTTTGCAGTAAGATTTTAATTTGGTTTGAGCTGTGGGTCATTATTACTGGTTTTTTCATTTGTTTTCTTGAATGAGCCTTTCATTCCTCACCAACAGGCTATGCAGTCCATCAGAGTCTATACAGTAGGGAAAAGGCAACTTCTGAATAACCTCAACAGACTGTAAATCGGGTTGTAATGAAAAGCTACCACAATCCAGGATATCTGAGTGGAATTCCAACTTTGCATTAAAAAAAACCCAAACAAACCACCACACACACAAAAAAAATAAAAAAAATATGTAACTAAATGTATTAAATGACACCCAAGTCCTCTCTAATTAAGCACTGACTTTCTTCTGCATTTCCTTGCTATGAATGGAAGAGCTGGTTTAAGAGATTCCCACCTCATTCTCCCTCCTTCCCTGCTGTTCTTCCTGCTCCCCAGTAACTCCCTTATTCATGCTGAAAGAATCCTTTACGCAACGACACTTTAAAAAAAAAAATCAAACCATTCCACATATCTGAACTATGCATTGGTTCAAAAAACACCTAAATTTATCTGAATAAGAGCAACAGTCACTTAAACCAGCTTTGTCATCAAACGATTTGTAACATGGAACCACACCTTAAGCAAGTTTAGTGCTGTAGTAATTAGTGGCTGTCCTGGAACAGAGCTAAAACACTTTGTAACTTCATTGATCATCATTATTATTGTTCCTCTGTATCTTCCAGCATAGTGAAGAACCATCTGGTCTTGAGAATTGTTAACGCCAGTGAAAGGAACAGGAATGAAGGGGGCTTAATATCTCTCAAATGGGGCTGTTAGTACCCAGAATGTGCTACTACATTGCGTCACTAGTAGATATTGTTGACAAGTGACAAAATAGTATTTATATTTATTCATGCAATGCAAAGGCAAAACTCTTTCTCTGTCTGCATCTCTAATGACTGTTAGGAGACTATGGATGAGAATAATCACAAAACCTGAATGGAGATAATAAAACCAATAGTGTTCAAGTGCTGAAACAAAGAGAATCCCCAGTGGGGCAGTGATCTTCTGAATGACTCAAGTAGTTCTGCACAAGCCTTTGAATTTCACTTTGACGTTTAAATGAAGAAAGGGAGAGAAAAGCACAAGCCGATTTCATTGATTGGTGTAACTCAGGAATCTAACATAAAAGCATTGGGATGACTCACAATACATACAACATCTGAAACCAAACTCCATTCTCTTCTATTCCCATTTCATTAAAATAACCTCCTATTTTCTTCTGTTATAATATCGTATAAATTATGTGTACTCTGGTTTGCAAAACCCCATGCAGGGGGTTCAAACAGAGCTTGCTTTATTGGATTTCATTTGGGAGGGGAGCTACAGTGTCTAACACTTTCTTTTTTTTAAAAAGCGTTTTCAGCTGAGAATTTGCCAAGCTTGTATTTTAAAAGCTCACAAACTCACAGCTTCCTCCTTCAAAAAACAAAAATTCAGCCAAAGCATATCATCAGAAGTGAGGCACTTGCAGGGCACAGAAGAGGCTGCAAACATCTGATCCACAGGCTGCTGTGCAGAGCCTGCCACGTGCTTCCGCGTGTTGCCCCGTGCTGTGTTCCAGTAAACCAAATGCCAGGAACACCGTGCAGAGGAAATCCTCTTGCAACACCAAGTCATTATACCAGCTCTGTAACTGTGGACTTTGATAATAAACTTTTTTTGCCACTGACAGCATGCATCTCTTCTTGTGGCATTGCCATGTTTTGTTGATAAATTGTTCCAGTCACACAGACAAAAGCAGACACCGCTTCAGAGATCAACAATCACCTACAAACCAGCCCCTAATCCTCCTGTTGAAACACATCCTGTGAGCACCCCTGATGGTTCAAATTGTTACCAAGCATAGGACAAGATGTATTATTAGATGTTCTAGTTCCCTGTTACTGCAAGAACTCATCTCTACCTGTAAAATGTAAGAGCCAAATGTTATTTTGCCTACATTGATCTTCAGAAGAGCCAACAATTGAGGAAACAAAACAAAAACCCTGCTCTACTCACATAAGAAGGACAAATTCTGTCATTGGCTTTTTTCCCCAACTGTGCAGATCAGGTCAATAAAACTTTAGCAGGTCTTCAGAGGAAGCAATCTGTGTCACAGGTACGCAGTGCAACCTATTCCTTCTCTTCACCTACATGAACATGGCTTCTAAAGCTGAAGCCCGGACCGATGTGCATGAGCCAGGCATGGTCTGGAGACCGCATGGTCGTGCTCTCCTAGTGTCACATCTGAACTACAAAAATGATTCTTTAGTCTTTTAGGACATGGCACCATGGACTGCAGACCAGAGGAGGCCATAATCCATTGTTTTAATCTATTATGCATGTATCTATTTGACTTCCACTACAGTTAAATGCAAGGGCATTATGATACTTCTCCTTTGTCTGATACCCCAACGCACCCAACTTTTCTCCAGAAAATTTTATACCTGCCCCTCACAACACACAATCACGTGTGTACTTGTGACCCCGTGCTTATCCTGTTTCATGTGAAAACAACAGCAGTTCACATGAACAAAATAGCTGACCCTGTTCAGAGTGGATGGGCTCGAGTCACCACAGTGCCTTGGGAACTTCAGTTGTTTAAAAAGTGACACAGAGGATCTGAAATGAACTGCTGGATTGTTTCTAAGCAGACAATCCATTCAAAAGGGAGTGCATTGCATTAACTTATGGATGGCCCAGACTACGAAATCATTATAGCAAATATCTTTGCTTTACTTGACTGATAAACTTCATCATTAAAATTAATGCCAGCATCGAGTCAAAATTGTACCTATTAATACAACTCTAATTGATACTGTAAGTAGACAAAAATCTCACTAGGAATACAATCAATTCTGCACAGATCCTGTTCTTTATTGACTATCTGGTTCACTGGGGATAGTACTTTTTAGCATCGCTTTTATTATTTTTCAGCAGTGATGCCACCATATAGGTCTGAGGCCCAAGGGTATCTGGCGATTTCATTTAGACTTCCTGTGACTTTCCCAACATACAGCGCCAGTATAGGAGGATGCTGTTAGTACACAGTCCCCTTGGGCAGCTAGTTATGAAACTTGAATTGCTGCACTTAAGCAAGCCTGTCAGAATGCTTGGCCTCCTAGACACCACGGCTCCGGCTCCATCTACAAAACTTTAAGTGGCACTTGCTAGAAGTATGGAAAAAAACCCATATCCTGTCTTTGCATATAGAGAGCAACACTATTAATGGTGTTCTGTAAGAGCATATGTAGGCTGGGCTACAAAAAACGGGTGTGTTCTTCAGATAAGAGAGCATTTCTTACACTCATACAAAAAGCACAGTTTATTTCATGGATGGACCAACTGAATTACAAAATTTGTTGTAAAAACTCATCTGCAACTTAGCTCACCTCTGCAAATGAAATCACCCCAGGATTTTTGCTATGTTTCAAATACTTTAGAGAAATTCATGACAGTCTGCACATGACTTCTCTAAGTTGTACTTGTACTACTGCAAACACTGCCACTAATCCCCAGTTGCCCAAGAAGCCGACAGTATAGAGCTGGGAAAAAGGGAGCAGGAATTCCTTTTCCACACTTCACCTGAGAGCTGGCTGTCATGGCCCAGGCCTAAAGGACAACCTTTGCTTGTGCTGGTGTATCCACTGTACCAGGGCTCACAGTAAACCTCTGAAAGTTATATTGGTGTCCTAAAACAGTAACTGAGACAATGGGTTTCTGCTGGTCCCTTGAATTATACCCTTAAACAGGACCAAAAGTACTTTGAGTGCATAGCCTGCTCAAAATGCATCAGTAGAAAATACTAGTATTTTATTCCCAGTTCTCACCTCCTTAAACAAAACATTGAAATGCCAGCAAACTATTCTGAACCCTCTTAATGAACAAGGCATATTTTCAGAGGTGAGAGGACCTTAGCAGATGCCTCAGCTGAGTTAGTCCCAAAGACACGTGGTCAGGAAACCACAAGAATGGGTTCAGTCTTGAAATTTTCCAGGTCTTGTTATTACTGAAACTTCAGAAGGCATAACAAAACAAATGCTCTTATTACAACGATGGCTAAATAAATGTAGGGTGCTCATCACCGTGGCATCTAGCCACCTCTATTGAAACCTGAATTGTCCTAACGAGACTGAAAATACTCCAGCTTTCCCAGTACTGGCTGTAGGGAGAACAAGTTCTTGGAGCTCAGCTGATGATTAGATTCACACTTAAGCATATATACATAGGGAGCCAATTTCAAAGGCGTGGGCCTGCTAATGAGATTGCCCTGCTGACAGCATCTGCAAAGCTCTACCCTCAGGAAGTGAGCACTAGCTTTCCAGATGAGCACAGGTTACCTGGTGGAGTGGAGATGGTGCTAAGGCTCTTATGAAAAGTGTCAGGAAATCATTAATAGCCACAAGCACTCAAGCACATCATCTTAAAATAAGTGCCTCCAGCAGAAAACTGTCAACCTGCGTTGTACGCTAAATGCAGAGGCAAAGGAAAGTGCTACCAAGTGTCTCCACCAAGTTACTGTTCTCTCTTCTGCATTTTTGGAGATACCATGCTGAAGAACTAAGCTTATCAGCACTGCTCAGACCATGAGATGTGATATGTCTGATTGCAGCATGTTGTCAAAGGGATACAGAGTAAGGAAATATTTGGAGTTTGACATCTACATATTTTTAACATTTTTTTTAAATTGTGATTACTGCACACATCACTTAGCAGACATAGCTGCTGCCCTAAATCTTTACTAACTTTACTAGTACTTTTGCCATAAATCTTTTGTTTCCTACCCAATTGCCAGTGACAATCAAGAGACCTGAGCAAGTAGAATGGACCTGGTTTGGTCTTCCTTCTCATGCCATGTCCCCCTTCTCTTGTCTCTGTTACTTTTCCATGATCCAGTTACCAACTTGCTAACTTCTTTTTAATTTGCACTTGCTTAGTCAAAAGCTCTATTAATGTCTGTGGACCTATGAGTTTTAACACTGTTTTGAATATTACATCAATAAATTTGACAAAATGCATCTGTGAGACATTTTGAAGGCTGACAGTGTCTTTTACAATCTACTGCCTCTGAACAATAAGCTGATAATCAGAAAAAACAAGTCTTTTTGAGATATGCACATGCACACACGCACTTCAGGAGCTAGAAAAATCTGAAAGTTGAAGGACACGTGAAGATCTTCAGCTGGTACAAATCAACACAGTCCCCTAATATATACTGGCTAAGGATTTGACCCTTAAAATCTTTTCCTGACACTTTTGATAAAGAAAGAACATTACATTTCACTTTATAATTGGACCCTATGGTTAAAAATAACCAGATTCCTTCCTGATTAAAGAGACAGGAAGATATAAACCAGATTTATTGTCTATTAGATTTTATGTTCCGTTTTCTCTTGTCACAAGATTAGTAATTTTGTGTATATAGCCTGTCCAGCACAAAGTCATTTGTTCCCTCAGATACACTAATTCAAGCATAAATACATAGATCCATATTAATAAGACACACCTCCCCCATCCATATAGCTAGGAATCCTGCCTAAATGTTTTCACATTCCCTGGATTTGCATCGTTCTGGGCTGAAGTTCTGTCTGAAGCAATCTCTACTCTTGCCCAATGAAGTCAAAACCCAACTGTAAAATATTTGTAAAAAAGAACATTTCATATTATTATAATTGGTTAAATATTTAACAATATCTTATATAAAATATTTTTAAAAACACAATTGTTTTCCATTAAGTCCAAAGATAAATTTTCTTTTCCTTTTGGGGATGCAAACTCCTTTTCTGTGCACACGTGCTTGTACGGGGAAGAATCCCATCCAGCTTTATGAATAATGACAGCCAGAATGAATTGCAAGTTGGTCTTAACAAACGTTCTCAAATACATTACCCCACTACTCACTCAACCCTCTGTGTAAGTGCTAAGTGGTGGCAGGCAGCAACAGCCTTGCCTAGCAATCTCTGTAATTAAACATTCAAACACAGGCATGCATTTCTGCAAACGGGCCCCCCAACTTCCCTTTTTGAACACTTTCTTCATAAGGAAATCTCACACAGCTGTTGTAAGAACACTGCATGACATCTGCAAAATGTCTATTGTACAGACCAGGGTGAGAAAACAGCCTAAAACACCAACAAGCTGGATCTGACCACTAATTGAAGCCATTGTTTAGGAAAATTACTTGCGTGTGGTCTAACAACTCATCTGAAATTAGTGATTGCTGAAAATGAAAAAGCAGAATTACATACCATCTCCCATCCCCCATCTCTCCCAAAGGGAATTGTGCTAGAAACAAACATTTACCATCACATTCAAATATAATGCTGGTTTATATTATGTATTTTTTGTGTTTTGTAACTGTATCAGATGCCAGCAAGCTGAATTCCAATGCATATTACTGATACTGTCAACAAATATTAAATAGATTATTTTTTTTTTAGTTTGTGAGATAATCAGAAATGTGTCCCTCATTTTTGTTTTCCACCCAGTAGGTTTAAATAGAACAAGCCATTTGTAGCTTACTGTCTTTCTTACACCTTATTTACACTGAATTTTTATCTTCCAATGCATCTTATTTTTTGTTGGCATTCCCCACCATGCAGTTTACATGGTGATGAAGAAATAGGCTTGCAGGCATTGAAAAAGAGATACAACATGTTAAGACATAATTCCCTGCAGGGCATTCGAGGCTGAATTTGCTGTCACAATGAGTCCAAGCTTCCATAACTATCCGTGTTTTATGTGGATTTGAAACATAAAATTAGATTTATCTCAATCTTCTGAAACAGCAATCTTCCCATGAAAGCTGAGAGACAACAGCATATGAAAATGGTAAGAGAGAGAGAGAGGACAGAAAGAAGACAAGAACTGAATAAAATGAGATGCTGCACTCTTATAGTAAAGGAAGTGAAGTTCCCTTATGGGTAATAATATATCATGAAAACTTTGCTGAAAGGGATTGAGTTCCTGCCAAATTCCTTGTTTACATACAAGTGATCTCTACCGAGGTTTCTCAGCAAGCCAAGTACGCAAGAGCACTAAGGAAGCGAGCACTAGAATAGAAATCACTACTGTTGAGAGGAAGGTTTGTGACACACTGCAATTCATAAATAAGATCTGATTTATGGATATGGCCTCCATTCACCTAGGCAGGGACACAGAGCATCAACCCAAGAGAGCTAAAGTTCAAAACAATAAATCTCAAGTTTCCTTGGTCAGTCCAAGAGCAGAGCTTAAGGAATATACTGCCCTAGTTTCCTGAGATCAGGCTTTGCAGCTGGAGTAACTTCAACTTCTCCTTTTCTTGAGGGGCTTCAGACTTGCCAGCTTTGTCATATTTCTTTGCTGCCCTTGGGGATAACTTTTTAAAAAAGTTATCCAGAGTCACAGCTACTTTTTTTTCCTATTTGTATTCTTCGCATTTAAATATGCAAAGAGGAGTATTTTATTGCATGCAACTACCAAACAGCAACAGAACCTGAACAAAAGGGAGAAAAAATGTTATTGTTTGATGATTCAAACTGACAAAGGAAACACACTGATTGAAATCTTCCCAAATAATGTGGGACTAGAACATAATTCTTTTTGTATTTAAAACAGATGCAGGTTGTTCTTTTATTGCAATTACTTCAGACTTACACCAGCAAGAGTACACAGGCCTTCTTTTCCCCAAAAATCAATGAAATGCACAGAATAAAATTTTCAAAGGATTTCAAATTCATTTACTTTCATGCTTCACTCATCTGCCTTGCTGCCATTAGAAACATCAAATGTTCTCTATGCTCAGTTACTGACTTGCACTTTTCAACCATCTATTGTTCTAAATTTTAGAGACAGAAACTTGAGAACATAATAATAATAATTACAGTAGTACACAATAAATAATAATTTCCACAGCTATCACATTAGCTGCATTGCACATCTTTTCAGTAATGCAGACCTAAAACTTTCAGAGTTTGCAGTGATTTACATACGTCATTATTCTGACACGACATATTTCTCTTTTAATTAAGAACACCTTTGCCCACTGTAGTACTATATTTAGCCTTACTTTTCTGCAAGCAATGCAGATAAACTTATTTTCCAAGGCTTTTGATATAGATCAAATAAATAAAATAAACCCAGGAAAGGCACTTAAGGATATTCTTAACTTTCATTTCTTGACTTTCAGTAGAAACAGATTATGTGGAACTGAAAATCAAACACAAAGAGTTTTTGCTGAATTGAGTTTATTGAGTGTGATGCTGATAGCACCCACAGCTGCAGTGACAGGGACAAGATATGAACACAAGCTGCTTGCCATGGGCCAAATCTGGCCCCAGAGATATGATAGGAAAAGCTACCACTTACTTGAGAATCCAATCTCTACTCTTTCTGGAGTGATATTTTCAGCAGAATATTCATGCTTACTACTGTGCAATCCTATGTCCTTTCCCTCTGATAAAGCCCTAGTAAATAACAGGCTCCTTGCAGAAGGACTGTGAGGTGACAACCCTTTTTCCTCTCCAGCAAATATATTCTTTGGTTATTACTAAAGTCCCTGTACTGCAATAACCCTCCCAACTCTGCTACAGAAGTTATTTGGAGTGCCAGTAGCCACTTTCCTGAATCTATCTTGCCTTCCCTACACTACTATCAATCATGTCCTTATGAAGCAGTGCCTCGCGGGTCAGGAAGTCCCAGATGCCTTCTCTCCCATGTTTCACACGCACAAGTCCTAGAGGGTAAGGGACAGGGAGAGACAATATGCTTCTCCATATCAAACATCTTGACTCTAAAACAGAGCTGGTATAAGCAGAAGCACAAAACAACAGCTAATGCTCTGTTTTCAGACTACTCATCAACTAAATTGGGAATAATTGGTGAAATGATTATGCATAAAACACACGGAGGCAGTGCTCTAGGTAATAAGTTCTGCTGACTATTTCTCCTGGTTGTTCCATTTTATATTCTCCATATCCAAATTCTGTAGCCTCAGACCCAAAGTTTTAATGAAATGCAGTACTCAGTTATTAATTGCTGCAATACTAAGATCCCAAAGGAAGTAAAGACTTCATTTAATTGTGTTTATGTTAGCCCACAATACATGTAGAGAGAAGCTGGTACAGGTATGCTTCAAGAAGCTTTACACTCAACCTTCAATGTATTTTTTTTAGTTCATATTTCAGAGAATAAAATCAGTTAACAATATTTTCCTATGAGATTCCAGTTTAGCTGTAGGGATAATACAGTACTACATTTCATTAAAGTTACAGGTTCAACAAATGCTGACTGCATTACTCTGATCTTTACTGGGGCTACATTATGAAAATAATTAGAACTGATCAAAATGTGTGGGGTAGAGTGAAGAGGGGTATAAAATTTTCCATTTTCATAAATGCTTTCCTTTTTCATCAAGGTGAATCAGCCACCCTATATAACACAATAATGTGTAAAACGGCCATGAGAAATATTTAATTCAGTAAAAATAATGCATATGAAAAGAGTTTTCTGCTACTGGTTTAAGTTACGTTAACTTAGTTTAGTTCTGTGTCCACAAAAAAATAAAGACTGCTGAACAGTATGGCACACAGTCTATATCTCTGTTAGAGGAAATCCAGATTCATTAATGTAAACAGGCTCTTTGATTTCTGGCTGTGAGTTTTTGATTTTGTGCTCCTATAAGGTTTACTCTAAATTATTCAGGCATATCTCAATAAGTCTTCTGTAATGAGAGGCATCTAAGAGTTGGAATTTTCTGTACTTATATGCAGTTGTCATGCGGAAATTGAAATTCAGATATGAACATTCAGCACTGGTTTAGAAAGCTGAAGTCCAATGCAGACCCATTGAGCCTGATTTCCTCTAGATGGTAAATTCTTAAATATCTCACCAAAAAGTTGCTTTAGCATACTCTGCATATAGATTTTAATTTCAAGGGCAAAGTGCTCCATAAACATATCTTTTCTTGAAACAACTTCAAACTTCTTTGGCTATTTTCAGGCACTCAAAATTTTCACAGAAAAACAAATAAATTTGTCTACTAACTCTCACTCCCTTTGTTTTCCACAGAGTATATAAATTGGATTAATTAATTAAACAGAAAACAGCAAAGCTTATCTTTTTGGAAGTATCAGTTCAAACCTGAAATCAAACCTCAGTTCAAACCACAAATCTGACATCTTCAAGAGACTCTTTAAAATGTATAAAGATTTAAGGTAAATTTGATAAAATAAAGATTTAAGGTAAATCTGGGCAGTTTAAAGTTTCACATGTGGAGGCCATGTAAAACAGTTGTTTTCATAAGCTTCTGTGAAAACCTCACTGGATTTACCCACAACTTGCTTTGCATTTTGAGTGTTGTCCAGACAAGGATGTCAAAGTGAGGGTAACTTTTACACAGAAGAATTGATGCATTCGGTACAGCTCTTGCAGGTTGCTTTGTTAGTCAGTCTGATTGCACTCTTTTTTTTCAGAGATATACATAGAAATAACTAGAGAAAGTGACCTCAGAGAAGAAACATTTAACCTTATCCTTGATGTAAACATCTCACACTGATATTGCAATGTAGGTAGAGGAAAACACGGCAATTTACCAGAACAAGGTCAATAACACAATAAGGTAGATGTTTCCTTTTTAAGGTTAACTTCTAAGGGGATTAAATCATTCCTTTCTAACATAAGTAACAAAATGGCACATACTACAAAGGTTTGCCTTTTAAAATGTAACAGAGCAGTCATTGTGACTGGTCAGTTTGAAAGAGAAAGGTGTGCACAGTCGTAAGCTATTCTAAAAAGTACACCTTTTGTACTTCAAATTAAGTAATAAACCATAGCTGTGTTGTCTCTCAGTTGTACACTAACATGATACACTACATGTATGTACACATTCATACCTATGCTCGCACACACAACTAAAGGGAAAAGATAAGTATATAGACAGTAGGCATGACAAAATTGTAACCTAGATATTCCTCTATTAATACATTAACAGACTTCAGAATCATTAGAGGAAAGAACCATGACCACCCTTTGAAAACAAGTGTCACATGAATTGTTAATAGTATCCCAAGCGCAGGAGTTGTTATAATCTAGTGCATATTGAGGAAGTCTACCACACACAGAAATTACCAGTTAACAACTTTTGCATTCCACATTTATGTAATTAATTAGAGAACACTTAACATTCTCTCTAACTTCAAGTTCTGCATCATCACGTTTGATATTGAGGGAACTTAAAATCATTTATATATCCAAGATTTAAATAAAAGAGGAAACAGAGATGGTGATAGTTAGAAAGAGAAGCATGAGTATACTAAGTGACAGACCAAGCTATACAGAAACGAGAAAGCCAGTATAGAAATGACAAGCAAACTTACTCACTGCAAGGGATGTTTATATTAAAAAAAAAAGTCAGGCAACTAAAGTTATATAAGTTTATATTAAAGTTATATATTAGGGGATTTTGCCAGTCCATCAGCTGCAGAGTTGAAGACACAAGAGGTAAATATATTTAAGAGGTGTTGTATTGAAAGTCATAAGTGGCACACTGCATCCAGCATAGGGTTTGCAGGTTTGGACTACATTTTTATGTACCTCTTCCTGCTCTGGGATTTTGGGAGAATTGCCCATATTCCTGCCTGTCCAGTCAAGTATGCACAAAGCTATGGTTAGTGGATTCACAGTATCTGTACTTTGTCAGAATTTGTTCACTAGCCATCACGAATTCCTAGTATTGCTCTGACTCTCCCTCCAATATTTGTGGAATCATCCATTACCCATCTTCCCTCAGGATTATTTCCCTAGGGTCTTACACAGGTCTTATTGCAGTGTGTGCCTTAGGCACACACAGCCAAATCTCCACTGCCCCAGACCACAATACCTCCTAGCAAATCAATCGATCTAGGTGAGTCACCTTGCAGTGATAGCCTTAAGCTTAGCAGGATACATAGCAGGCTTAGTTACGGGATAAAGAAGGTCTTTAATATGCAAGTTCACTGTCCAGAGGGAACTGAGGGAGACATTTAAGGCTATAGTTTAAAGACTGATTTGAAGAGACTAATGAGAACACCTTCTGAAAGGTGCTTAGAGCCTCCAACAATTCCAAACTACTTCAAATGAGGTACAACCTTGCTGCTGTATTGTACTCCTCACCTGCTGGGTGCCATCATTCCCTGTAACACTCAGGATACTCGATATGATACAGAATCAATCCTGGCATTTGTACCACAATCACTCAAGTGCTAAATAACCCAGTGTTTAGAAAGGGACTGGGTAGAGAGGATTCAAACGTTGGTAATGGTTACAGTTTTAAATACTACTTTAAGGAATCTTTCTTTGCATCCCCAAATAAAGAGTCAGGATCGAATCCTCAGCTAGGCTAGTCTGAGGAAGCAATATCAATTTCCACTGGTCCAGAATGCTTGTAATCAAATACATCCATTTATTATCTGTGACAAGGTTGGAGATGTTAGGCAAATTACTTTGTTATTCTGCAAAAATACCAGCTTGTCATTAATATTAGCCTGTGTCTTTAAAATCAGACATAAGCAGCTTCATCTTACTACATCACGCTATAATCCGAAGTGCCCTATAAGGAGCTGTAATATTTAAGGTCTTTTAGCTGGTACATCTACATCCTGATTATCCTTTAGAAATTAAATGCTTTCTATATACATTTGTAAGAGAGACTAACAATCTCTTGCCACTTGAAGGATGAAGATGGTAGATGACTGCTAGGGGGTTTTTTTTGCTGTTGTTTTGATGCTGCCAGGCAGGCTGATGACTTTATATTCTGCGTCCATGGCTCAATGACCCACAAATCTCCTTTGATATGCCAGGCAGCAGAGAGAACCAAGCTGAACGGATCAGGAGAAAGTGAAAACGCTTCAGCAAGGGGCCCCCCGATGAAGCCATCATGTGACAGGAATCCTAAGACTCTGTTACGGAGGGGAGAGGCGAGAGAGAGAGAGAGAAAGAGAAAAAAGCGAATAGGGCATTGTGGTGGCACAAGCTGATAGAGACGTCAGAGACGCTTCAGTAATCTCACGACGCTTTGGCCCGGTGTGGGGGCAAATGAGGCCCATATTCAGCATGGCGTGATGGGTAGGACCACCCCGAAAAAGCTGTGAGGGGGCAGGCAGTTGGACAAATCAAAGCAGAAGAAAGTAATTTTCGATAAATTAAAGAAATCTCCATGGAAATTAGCATGAAACATTTTCTAATCTCCCGCTTTTCACTGCCGACAAGGGTCACTGGTTTAACTTCTCTCTCTTATTTTATTATTCCCCAGCCACATTCCTCTGCTTTTTTATATCCTTCAATTTTTACTACCTCTTTTTCTTCCAGTCTATCATTTTTAGCCTTTCTTATAGCAGCTTCTTAACCCTTTTAGGACTTCTCCCTGTAAATATTCTGGAAAATTAACTGATCCATTAGAGTTTAAAGGACGTACTCCAAAGCACTTGCCTCTTCTAACTATCTGCAGTATTTTGTTTATTGAGTATTCTGTCATTTTAACTGTGATGAAAGTCAAACATTCCCTTCACAGTAAAACCTGAAAAAGATCACTTTCCACAATCTCCTTTAGAGATAGAGTGCTGACACTGCTAAATACCAGCTGCAAATGCACTGCTGGAGGTAAGAGTGCGAAGTCACAGCACGAAGACTTTTTGATTTTTAACTTCTTTCAATATAAGAAATCTTTTCTTTCTGCTCCCATTCCGGTTTTGCTAACACAAGAATGTCAGATTAGCACCTCTTCTTTCTGACCTCTGTTCCAGGAGGTCACATTTGGAAGTCTGTTTTAAATTAAGATGGATTAGGAATATTAAATACTGGCATTTTTTTTTTTAATAAATTAAATAGCAATGAGGTAAAAAAATATTGCTACTGCGCACATGAAGGACATTGAGAGAAAGAGATACCTGCCTCCTAACTATAGTAATTTTGTACTTGTAGACATAAAAATAAAACTTCAATGATTTGTGATCCATGACATGATACAGAGACAGAAAATGTGAAAAGAATCATTATTAGAATGATGATTTTCATAAAGAATATTAATCCAACTTTGTTTCTCATATAAATAAGTGCAATTCTTTCTACATCACTGGTAAAGAACCAGGGTGAAATTTACCTTTTTAAAATATTTATTTACAGTATAGACATTTTATGCCATATAATAAATCCCATTTTCAGGCTTCCATAGATGACAGATTTTTGAGACCTCCTTCGGTAGGTTAAATTTCTAAAGGCATCAAAATATATTAGTGTGTGAAGAGGGAAATCTTTATATAATTATATATAGTAATGGCAAACTTAAAGTCTTGGCCTTTTTTTGCCACTTGTAGATCCTATTGGATCTGAGGATGGATCTCCACAAGTTTCATAGTAGGTAACAGAAGTATGTTCCCTCAAATGGTTTCTATAATAAGTGGTCCAAATATGTCATTTGCTATCACTGAAGAAAGGAGCTCTATGCAGAATGATAACTGGTACAGTTTCTATCAGTTTTACTACTTGCACAAGCAGTGTGCTACATGTCTCTCATTTTCTTGAACAAGACAGATGCCTCTGGTGTGAAAAATACAGATGTTGGAGTATGCAGCAGACAACTGTGGTTTATCAAAAATACACTACTGGCACTGACTGATGTCAGACTTAATCATTCAGCATCCTAGTGGGAGCGAGTGAATTATTGGGTCTTAGTCATGTGTGGTTTATGTTTAAAAAGTAATACGTCATCTTGTTTCTTCTTTACAGGGGTTGGAAACTATTGAGCAGACAGCAATGCCTGAGGCTATAGGTAAGAAGCTGAACAGAACCCAGAAATGAAGGTGCACGACAAGGGGTATAGGCATGGACAAGGATCCATGCTTTTTATGTCAGTGAAGGGCAAAAAAACCCAGCCAAACAAACATTAGAAGGATTGCATTGGGAGCGAGTGGTGGAATGGGAGAGCGTATGCTTATTTGATAAAAAAGTTCCCATATTTAATTTCAATGAAATATACACAACTTAATTTTGTGTTTAAATATATGCACAGTTTAACAAACAGATTCTTAATTTATTCACTGCTTATCGTATTCTAGATGATGTTTAAACAACACTGCACACACACGTGCATGCAAGCATAGACAAGGCTGGTTTATTAGTCAAGAAGAATTCACCCGTACACAGAAACTATTTCTAATCAATCCTTTACTTTGAGGACTAAAGTGTCAGGTGCCATGCCCTCTCACTTCAGTTTGTATGTTCCCCTTTAGCCACAGCATTAAAAGTTTCTGAGTAGACAAAAAATGAAGATCAAGTGTACCAGAATATACTGAGAGCTCCCTGCTATGTAACATGAGACAACAGCCAGTGATTCTGTTAAATGGCACAATTTTAAGTTGCTTTAGAAAACAATTATACCAAGGGATTATTTCAGGGAGCAGAAGAAGGAATGGTCTTCTCCTTTAAATAGAAAAACTGCTACCACAAATCTAGGAATTGATGTCTCTGCAAACATCAGGCCAGTCCTGAACTATGATTTAGGAGAGGAGAGGTAAAGTCAAGTTTAACAAGTTATTGAAGCCCTTTTGGCAAGCAAAGGTTTGCAGGATCAGGCCCTTTCAGTATATTATATGGAATGACTATGATCTGCTCACACCTTTAGCACAAAGGCAGAAATGAGAACTAGATGTGTGACTCATTAGCAGTCACAGAGATGGAGTACATTGCTCGAGTCAGGCTTACACCATTATTGCCAAGTGCCTGTGATTACCCCTCCAGGATCTCAAGAAAGGTGTCACTTAGACCATAACAAGCAATGCCTTTATCGTGCAGACTTTTTTTAGAATTTTCCCATCAAGAAATACAATTTCAGAGTTAACGTCAGTTAGCCAGTTATGGGAAGTCAGGCTGTCATCCAAAATTCATGCGATATTTTCTTCTGAATTATCTTTCTCCGTGAACTTTTGATTAGGTAAACAGCATAATACACAGAGGAAAAAGTATATTAATCTGACTATTGCTGCTTCTCTCCCATTAATGGTGGATTTAAGTTGCCAGAATCCATAAATGCAACAGTTTGCTTTAAAAGCAGTAAAATAATATTCCTGTATATAAATGGAGACTTTCAGGAGATCATTATTGGGAAACTGATGTTATATTCTGCACAGAAATAGGTCTTCTCTGGACTTCAACACGTACCAGCTACAAAACGTGAAGTCAAGCAATTTAGCATTTATTTCAGCAGAAATGGCTTACCTCCTAATTGAGGAGATTTAGTCAGGGTGGAAAAAAAAAAACAACACCCAAAAAACATCTTCCAGCACTTTCACTGAACTAGTATAATTATTATGTGCATTGCAGTGGTGCCTAAGACCACAAGGCACAGATCACAGGATCTTTATACAGCATGCTGTCTAATCTGCAAACTCTTGAGCTCACAAGGGCACTGATAATACCATTTTTTTCTCTAATTCAACAGGATAGGGTTATCAATTTATTTTGCACTTAAAGAGTGTCTCGTCACTTATGATTTGATATTGAAAGAAGAAACTGAAGAGTTATTCCTGTATTACAAGATCAATTTACATAAATGTCTTCTCTTAACAAGTGCAGACTTTAAGAAGTCACTTGAAGTGCCATTGTCTTCAGCAGACAGATGGACAGTTTTACAGCAGGAAAAGAATTGTCTAGAATGAGTGATTGCCTTTATGAGTGTGATGCTTTCACCCCTTGAGACTCAGCAGTCAAAGACTAGGAAGAAGGTCTTGACATCAAATGGTTTTGACAAAGTTTCCTTTTATTATCTTCTGGGGCATGGATTTATATTACAGACCAAACAAATATCTAAAGTGTGTAATTCATATTTGAGGCTGTGTCTGTCCGTGCCGCAGTAAATACATTGTATTTACCATTTTTCATTGACATTCAAAGCAAGTGAGAAGTGAGAATTCAGAACTTTTGACTCTTCAGCAAAATAACGTGGTTATAGGTACTAGCTTGCAACTACAGGGAGCAAGAGGGATGGGGGGCTGCAGGAGAGAGAGATGAGAAAGGGATGCAGATTTCAAAGCAGACTTCAGTCAAGAGGGATGAGAATCACTAGTTTCCTTCACATAAGCATATCTTTGAAAGGATTTTCAAAAGAGTGAATTTTCTGAACCAAGTCCGTTACAAAAGTGTGATTCTATTCAGTTACATCTGCGTTAATCAGCACTAACTCCACTAAATGGTAGTTTTAAACTAGTCCATAACTGGCACGAGCGAAGTAGACTCTACGTGTAGGTACAGTGAATCACTGAATGTGTGTGTAGATAATTAAGCTATAATTATAGCACTTATTACATTGGCAGAAAAATTTATTACCATGGTGAAAGGTTACTTATACTTTTCTTTCCTGTTTTGACATATTAAGAAAGAATTTAACATTCACGTTCAAAATATAAATATCACTACCCAAAAAACATCATTTTTTTTTAACCAGAGGACACAGAGGTACAGTCAATTGGCAAACAGGCTCCAAAGAACACTTGCATGGTAGAAGAATATTCACATGAAATCAGTCTTTGAACTCCAAATTTTCATTTATCTGTTTGTTAATCATTTTCATACAAGATATTGTTTCACAGTACTCATTTTGAACAGATGATGGGAGCAATTTTACAAACACCTAAGGAAAAGCATCAAAATAGAGGGCTATTCTCACTATTCTAACTAGTGGCACTGTTCACAGCTAGGGATGATACTCACGTAGATGGTTATCACAGGGGCTGTCCAAAGCTGAGCAAAGGTTGCTCTTCCCAATTGTGCAAAAATACTCTTGTTGAAAAACTACCTACAGTGTTGTGTTTCCCAGTCTTTGGAAATCTGATCCTTCTTGGGGAAAATAAAGCAGGTGTTATCCCCTTCTATCACAGGATGGTGTGGGAACACTTCAGCTCTGTTGTAGTTTTCAGCACCCCACAGAGGAGGCATTCCCCATTTCTGGGTAAGCTGGTGACAGAGAAACCTGCTTGCAGCCCCTTGATTTGGTACTTTCCCTTCTATTCACTAGGTCACATTTTCAAGGTTACTCTTAATAAGTCCTTTCTCTCCAGTTCCTTTGTCTTCAATATACATTTTATCATTAGCAATCTCTTTGCCACTGTCTTCACTGAAGCCACAGCTTCAATACAGGGGGTCTATTCATTAGAGGTTGCAGGGTCCGCTTTATATTTCTAGAAGCAGCATGAGGAGGAATGGTAGTGACAGACCACTGGCTCAGGCCCCAGGCTGTGTCTCTACGTTCAAATCTCCCATTGCTTCCAGACTTCCCTATTAGTTACACAAGAGCCTCCAGCTCTCTGAAGTCTTAGAGCTGGCAGAAATGCGGATGGCTCTGGGCTTCCCTGTTAGCAGTGAACAACAACACTCTCTAGGGCAAAACTAATGGGGGAGCTCAGAGCAAGCGTGAATTTCAAGATGAGCAGCAGCTGGGCTTTGCTGACAACTTGCCACCTGATCTCCCAACACGGGAGAAGCTGTAGGGCATGAAAAAGAGGAAGCTGGGGGCATGTTTGGAGGGGAGATTGATGTGATCTGATCTGAACCTGAAAAACGGCCAGTTTGGTTCAGACAAGGAGGGCGAAGGGAGGTTTTAATGTATACTAGCCCAAAAATGGCCTGTTTAGATAACATATACTACAAGTTAAGAAGTAATTCAGCCTGGCTAATAGCTTTAGGGATGTATTTGAAGATCGAGGATACATTGCACGAGACAGCTTTCTTGTCAGAAGGAGACAGAGATTCTGCATAGAAAGTCACAGTCCATTATTTCCTTTCTGCTACATAGCTGCGCATTGTGCATTTGATCTGATTCTCAATTTTACAATAAAAAGCAGGAGCAAAATGCTGAGGTTCGGCATAAAAATTCCTCCCAAATTTGTTTAAAAAACAAAACAAACAATAATCCATAAACCTGTCTTTCCTTAACCAGAGGACACATGGATATAGGAGTACATGACCTAGATGACCCTGCTCTGGCAGGGGGGGTGGACTAGATGATCTTTCGAGGTCCCTTCCAACCCCTTAGATTCTGTGATTCTGTGATTCTACATCCGTGATGGAAAATACGGTTTTAGGCTAACGGATCAGCACACTGTAATACCATGAGTTTAAATGAAATGAGGCAGCTGGGCTCTAGCCACAGGACTTTCATATTCTATCATTACCATCTTAGAGGTGGTACAGCACAACCTTGCACTGAGAGATACCTAAAGGCCCCAGTGTACATGAGAACTCTAAGAGGCAAGGGTTAGACACTGCCTAATAGAAGGTGCATAAGCCACCCTTCAGACCTTAAGAAAATTAGATTAGAGAGATCCAGGTCTGCAAGGGTCATTTGATTACTTCAAAACTTGCCAGTGACTTTTCTCTCTTTCATTTTTACTAGGTTTTCATGACTTTTGACATTTTTACCATGACAAAATCACAGTCATGACATGCACATCCAGCAGGCCTGCAGGTCAGGATATATCTTTGTGGATCTACGGTATCTGTTTGACACTCATATGCCTCTGTTCTACAAACAATCAGGGATGATTTTCTGCCACAAGAAACAGCTGCTAAATCTCCCCTTTGCCTTCACCTCTTCTCAAAGGAAACAACAGAACATACCTTTGCTTTCGCCTCTTGCCCTTACTCTAGTTTAATGCTTTTGCTTGTTCAACATACAGCTTTTCTCTCTAGCTGTAACAACGTGGCATTTTGTTTTTATCTATTTTATGCACAACACACATAGAAAATTGCAGAAGTAACAAATACTCACTTGAAGACAATAATACCTTAGCTGAAATATTCATCTCCCAACTTCAGCATCCTCTAAAGATACCTGATGCACTTTCCCCCGAACTCTTCAACATTTCAAAGTGGGCTATCTGAATGCAGCAGAAGGAGACCGCTCACCTCCCAGTACAGGATTTATTTTTATCCCTGATTGTGGACGTGTGGTTTTACAATCTGTAGCGGCTGGGGTGCAGGGGCAGCAAGGAACAGGAGTATGGTGCGTGTCATCAAGCATTGCTCACTGATCTCGCTCTCCTCTAGGCAACAGGAGGAAAAGTGCAAGGTCACTCACAAGGAAAATTCCCCTTTTAGGTCTGAATTCCTAAGAACGGAGGTTGTACAGGGGTAGGAAATGAATTGCCCCTCAGAGCTGCAGGGCTGCATGGCACTGGGCAGACCTCAGCCCAGAATGCAAATCTTACTTTCCATTGAAACATGAGCCGTAAGAGTGGGAAAGTAGGACACCACACCACAGTCTGTGGTTCTCTCACCTCTGCCCCACATGAGCCTTGGCATACGTACATTTTTTTTAATGTATAACCAATTCTGCTACTACAGTAAAGTGGCTCAGGTATAGAGAGATACCCGTGGATTATTTGTTTGGTTTCACAAATTCATGATATATTGCTTTTAATATTGTACCTAGCCACGGTGCCAACAAATTGTGGAAGGTAACTAAAGACACCTAAATTTAGTTCCACAAAACAATAATAAAATAAGTTTTTATAGAGAGCTGCAAGAATGAGTGGGGTTCATTGTTCCTACTGACTCACTGTGCACTTAACTCCTTTGAAGGAACTGGCAGAACACTGTAAGCAATAGAAGTGACTTTCATCTTGACAAGAAATATCTCCATGCACAGACTGTCAAAAACTAATAGGAAGAATAAAATAAAAGAACTAGAATAGCCCCCTCCCCTCCCTCAAAGATTGGTCCTATCTTCACTTGAAAGAAATATTTTCTGCCTTGACTTATGTTCTGCCCAGTTTCTCATCAAGACAGAAATCACCGAAAAAGCAGAATACATTAACTGCCAAATACACCACAAGGTTGTGAGGTGTTGAACACAATGAGTCTATAGACAAGTGTCACTCTGTGTCTTTACAGGCCAAGCCATAAGCCCAAACCAACTTTAGTTTGACCACAGAAACATACGAGGTGGTGGCTGTAATTAACACTGTTGTGCTCAGCATTGCTTGAATGAAATCAGAATAAGATGCTTTTGTCCCCAGCTCAGAACATTCAGATAACATGGCTCAAACACATCTCTATTTTATCTGTTAGGAATTCAGAGAACAGAGAGGTTACATGTCTTGTCACGTAGGAAATGGATGGCAGACCTGAATTCTGATCTCAGATACTGAAGTCCCACCCTATTCATCCTGTGACTATAATCCCCCTTCTTGACTTGCAAATCAGCAATAAATAAAGTTTTTAAAAAATGAAAGAAAGATATGAGTTAGTCTTGAACATATTGAGGAAACAATACACCTGGTCTACAGCAAAGCTAACCAGTACAATTTAATCAACTATACTATAGATATTCTGGCTACTTAGAGTGGGGGGAGTCAAGAAAACTGAGTTTTTACACAGAGACCGAATGCTCTTGCTTTTAACGCCAGAATTTCATCTAAATAACTTGAAGTGTGATTTGCACCTGGATTTCCTTCAGTTTTACTGTCTACATGAGGCAATACTGAATGCTGCATCCTGGGAAGATGTTAAACAATGACAGCCAGTGTGCTGGCTTTTTTATTTTTCAGAGTGGCTTTGTTACATTCGTACATTACGTCTTTGGATGAGTCCAATCTAATTTTAAATCTATTGGACTGTTGTAGGATTTGAAAGAGCTGATCCTGTAGGATTTGCTAGTGAGTCTTTGAACTGAGATCTCAGGAGATAAATGGCAAATACATTAACTGCCACCTCATTTTCTTTAGCTTACAATTTAATTGTATTTTTCGTAGATCTCAGCAATCATGTTTTAATTAGGTCCCTTTGTCTGATTTGATAACTTGCTTTGCATCTTTCCTACCTTAGCCCACTGCTCCACAAAGCTGAGCAGATATTCTGATCTGGTACTTATTTCTAACGTTTGCTTTAGTTGAATAAGGTACTACAGGAACTTTGACTTTCCTGAAGTAAAGAACAGGTTTACCAAAATTACATCTACATATTGGCAGGGAATATTGAAATAACCCCCTCTCTGTGCTATGTATGTAAGACAAGTGTGCAAAGGGATTTTAGCTGAAGATAACTGGCTAGACAACCCAGCCTTGGAGATAGTTGCTGTTTCTACTAAGTGATCCCACATAGGAGGCCAGCAGGTGCCACATTTCAAATAATATAAAATTACAAGTTAGCAAGCAGTCTCTCCCCATGGGCTCAAATACTACTTTTTAAAGGCTCAAAATAGGACACAGAATGGAGGGGAATTTTATACTCTCTGAAAGGGAATTTCTTTTGTTCAGTTCTGATGACATCTGTGATCTTTTCTCCCCTCAACGTGTCCCTGGAAATCTTTATAATTGAGGACATATCTATTAAATCTACAGCCCCCTTTTCTGTAATACCATATTCAATACATACTTCAACTCTAAAAAAAACCAACTCTTCTATGAAATATTTATTCTGTTTATTGAGAACATCCTAAATTTTTCTGTCTGTTTCTCACATACTCATACTAAAGTTTAAGATAATGTCCTAGTCACTAAAATAGCCTGTGGTTTGTTTCCAAAACCTGTTTAATTTAAAATACTTTCATAATCTCAAAACTAGGCTCTTTTTTCATAATGCTGATAACCTCCCCTGTTTACTACCCTTGTGATTTGAATTTGATTTCAAGCAACGTTTTCCATTTTTTTTTGCATCAGGTTCCACTTCTTTACACTACCTGTTCTTCAGCTCTTTTTTGTCCCCAGTAAACCACATTCTAGAATAATCCTGCAAGATTATGGCAATATTTTAGATTTCACATAATAGAACTCAATTTTTGTTTCAGGCAAAGTGTAATTTTGTCTCAATCAGCAGTCAGTAGCCACATTGCCAATTAGACTGAAGTACACTTTACAATAAAATGTGCAAAATTATTGGGGAAAAATATACAACCGAGCGAGTCTCAACTGTGGGTAAAATAAATATAATTGATGCATCCTTCAGTCTGCAGCATTGATTATTATTTATTATCACAAACTCTTCAAAACAGGATGATTTGATGTCAACATGTTATTTTAGGAAGTGCACAATTGAAGAAAGCATTATTTGCATGGATTGATTCATAAAATGTGTTTACTGAGAAGAGATGTGCACTTTTACTTGAAATGACTCTGAATAATGAGGAGAAGTCAAGACAATCTTCAAGCATTATAGTTGAAAAGAATATCTAAATTATTAAATAAGCTTCAATTAAGAGAATAGTTTTTGTACAAAGCCAGGATCTATGGATTTTTTCTGTTTGTGCAGCCTGTCTGACTAAACTTTAGAAAACAGTCACAGCATATCCAGGGTCACTTTTGTCTTGTGTCTCCCACTGAATTCGGAAACTCCTCTTGAATAGAAAGGATCACTCCTATCTCCTTGCATTGATCTCCTTTCCAAACAGAATACCACCATGCTTTGATGTGACATATGGAACGAGAAGTAGTAATAATGAAAATCAGTGAGTCTGAATTTTCTCTACTAGTAACTCACCTGTCATTCCCTATGGTTATGTGTGTGTCCAAGAAAGAGAGGGATTTAAATACATCTGCATCTTTTGCATTTCACGCTATTTGTAGCCATATGCTGCAGCACACACACACACAAAAACCCCCACCTGAACTCATGTGAGCATTAGGAACGTCTACACATGTGTGTATACACACACACACACTTAGGGTTTTTTAAACATTCACAGTTCTCACATTACATTATAAAAAGCAAGACCAAACATCACTCTCACTCTTATTACATTGCTATTGTTACTCAATGTTTGCAAAAATACTTTTATCAGAATGTTTTAAAATTAATTTATAAGATTAATTAATTTTATAATCTATGACCCTGCAAACCTGTCACTTTCCAGATGGCTCAAAAGAAATCAGAGATATGAAAAAAAAAATACAAAACAACGAAAAAACCCCAAACCTAAAAAACAACCTCTAAATCAGTTTGATACCACAATGGACAGCTACCACAAAACAAATAGACTCAAATCAGTACAAAAGAGGTGAAGGGGATGCTAAATCCACACTGGAAGACCAACAGAGCCCACAGGTAAAGCAGCGGATCAGGAAGATTCACACTAACTTGCACAAACTCCTGGCATGGGAACCTTCACCACACCTCCTACTTTAAAACTTTGCTTTTCTCTCCAGATATCATACTTCAAGATTATCTTGACTCTTCTGTTACCCAGATTTTTTTGTTTAAAGTAAATGAGCATCTGTCTTCCCAGGCACTGTTTTTGGTTCAGGTTTTAACAAACCTAATTTCTTCCACCAAAAATCACTGCACAAAAAAATCAGCCCAAGTTAGTTAAGAAAAACTGCTCAGAGGCAGTGGTGGGCAGTGAGGTAGACAGACTGCTAAATTCAACTTTAGTCCTTTGTTTGGTATAAATACTAATAATGTCTTCCTAACTCATCAGTAAAGAATGGAAGGTTATTATTTTAAAGTTTCCTCCTCTAAGAGCTCAGCTTTCCTGTGTTTGTGTTATCTTCTCAAAACTCTGGCTTTTGTGCATAGGAAATAGTGGGGTTTGTCTCTCAAGTCTCTTTTTTTTTAAAAAAAAAAAAAGTATTAGTTTTGTTACAGTTCAGCCTGCTTCATACAACTGAGAGAACATTTGGTTGATCAGCAAAGCATCAGAAAATGACACTGCCTCATTGAGGAGTTTTAGCACCATATCAAGACATTGTTTTCTCTGATGGTATTGTAGGGGGTCCCCTTTGCTGACACAGGGGTTGGAGTGAGCAATAGCAGAGCCAGGATCTCTGTTACTATGCAGATCCACCAACGATTTACCCTTTGACAGACAGGCAAAACCACAGAGGAGAGTGCCTGTAGCTCAAAGACTATAGCCAAGCTGGTCCGTGGCCTGTGCAAGGGAAGGTTTATTCCTTCCCCTGCTCCCTGCAGAGTTGCTCTCTACATTTGAGCTAGGCATGGAGGAAAGGATTTGCCCCTGAATGCCTTCACAACTTCATTTAGAGCATTACGAATCACTCCTGTTCACCAGAGACAAGCTGCAACAATTTACATTCTGTGCAAGCCCACCAGCATCTACTTCCTTCCCCCAGGGCTCCAGGAACAACTGAGAAGACAAACCCACGTCTAAGAGGTATGCTAGGTACCCCTTAATTTAACAACAGTTTAACAGAAAACAAAATCCACAGACATTCAGTTGCAGTGTTTTTTACCCATTCAGATCTTGAACTGCAGAATGAAAGCCAAGGATTCAGGGTCTCACCGGGCACTGCAGAATTCATGTTCCCCGAAGTTGGCATGCAGTAAGTGTAACACACACTTGCTTAGACAGGCTAACGACAGGAGACATAAGCACACACCATCACCTGGTTTTTAAGATCCAGTTCTGAGCTCACCCTGTGCTGGAGGCACGGGGCAGCTGATGTACATTTGGCAATTGCAGGAGAAGCATGCTAGGTATTTAAAACAAAACACTTTTTCCGGTGTTCAACACTTACTGTAAAAAGAAAACTGTATTTCTGACCACCTCTTTTATTTTCCCAATAAAACTTTCTTAATGCTAAAATGCAAGACTGGAACATATTAACTTCAAAGACACATAATGGCAACTGTTCCTTGATCTTGAATTCCATGAAATTTCAGGTCATTGTGGGGAAGCCAACAACCAGTTCAGTTAAATGCTTAATGACATAAAAACAGTGATTGATTGCCATAAAAATGGCTCCTAGGGATTACAAAAATGAGAAGACTCATGGAAGTTATTCAATGTTCCCAAGTAAATAGAAGAAATATTTGGCTACAAAGCTATGTTCCTGTCAGCCAGACAGGGAACAGTGAAACATATATTTTCAGAAAGAAAAATTAGTTAATCTTAAAATAAGTTAAAAAGAATCGACTGACTTTTAAAATACATTTCAGGTGGATATTAAATAGAAAATAATGCAATCACCTTTTAAATAACGCAATCACCTTTTAAGCTCTGCAAACAGCACAGAACTGTATATCCTGCTATAACGTACAAAAATATTTATCTTCTCCCCTCAGTTGAAAGCAAAGCAAAAGTACTCCAGGACCTTAGAAACACTTAAAATTTTAAGTAACGAGAGACTGTCGGCAGTTCTGTAGGTGTGTGTCATTTGGCTGGCAGGGAGATGTGAGGAAGCAGGGGGGTCCAGTGCGCTGTGTTGAGACCGCAAACAAATTAAAATTGCCGTAAATAGGGGTCTTTGTCTTTAATTTTGGAAGAGCGAGAGCGCGTCTGATCAGGATTTGCATTGCTCCTGCAGATTCCCAGGCACAAGACAGATGGCAGTGCAACCAAGCTAGAGCATGGGCCTGCAGTCGCTCCCTCTGGGTCTAACTCCTATTATCCACTTGTAAATTAACCTGTCAATTTATCAATCAACACCATCTTGATTCTCCCCTGTTCCACTGCCCAGCATTGCAGTGAATTTGCCTCGTAAATAACTGGGAGCCCCATGTTTGTTAGTATTGTGAATGAGTTTATTATCACTTTGATGACTGCTATGAATCACAAATGCTGCCGAGAGCCTGATAAGAAAAAAAAAAGTACATGCACACATTAACACAGTTGAAACTATTTGGGAGATAACAGATCGAGTTATGGTGATAGGAAATCATTTCAACTGAGGGAAAAATGGCTCAAAACTGTAGGTTTTGTGTTGGATAAAACTCTTAAAGTACAAAATATGAACTGAAGGGGAATAGCGTTGTGTCTAAAGCTCAGAGGTATCTTCACTGCTACATTGCTGGGATACTTCAACTTGTTCCTAGAATTTCTCAGACACTATGAGATTTTACACCCTATAGAAATATCCTTTGAGATGCAACAAGTATTTTATTTATTTATTTTTGCCACTTTAACACTACATAGATCTGCAAGTAATTTATGCTATGAAAAAGCTGACAGAATTAAAATAAAGATAGATTCCTCTTCTTTTTACTTTCTTTTGGAAGTGAAGATAATCTTCTTTACGACATGAGAAAAATGCAAAACTAGTAACATTCAAATGTGTTTATTGTACAATTTTGTTTCTTCTGATGTCTCAGTGTTTGCTTAAGTGGCTTAACTTTATTTAGACTCAAAAAAATGTAGCAAATTAGTGTTGCTTACCTCTTCCAATTTAGCATTTAAATAATTTCATATTCTAATAAAATAATAATATGGAAATGACAACAGTTTTTCAGAAGTCTTAAGAAATCAGGGTTCAGTGGTGTATTTGCTCTTTGAAGTCAAACGAATATAACTAAAATCTAAATATATTATAAACTGGTTGTTAAAAAAAGCAGATGTTTGGCTATTTTTAAATATAGTCAATCTTTTGCCAGGTGTAACAACCTGTTTGCATTTGGCTGAAATACATTTGAAATCTTAAAATATACAGAAGCCTATTCAGAAAGTATAAACAATATAATGAAAAAGGTGTCAAATCTTTTATACGCTTTATCATTGCAATTTTTGAGATGTTACAATGAAAGTATATGGTAAAGTTGATTTAGAATCTGTAAAGAGGCTTATATATAGAATTAAAAAGTCCTGGGTCTTATAAAGCAGGCAACACACTTATATTTCTATCCTTTTCCCTGATGCTATTGTTTTGGTGTATTTACAACTTATAACAATTCTTCCACATCCCACTTCTTAAAATACTTCTAAAAGTTAGTAGAAAATGTCACTAAACCTTGAGATGCCATTTTTAAAGTTCTACCAGTCTTATTTACTATAGAAAATATTATCTAAATTTGAAATTACTTTAGAAAATGTAGAGTGATGAACAGACGTCAGTTATTTTGGTAGATCGCCTTTGCCACTATCTTTCAAATTCCATTTAAGATTATGGACCACATTCTGACCTCAGATCCTGCATAAGTTAAAAATCCTTACGGAATCTGAATTGTACGTATATTTTAAAACTGAATAACCTAGTTTAAACCAAGCTGCGCGTTTAAAACCAGAACCTGCAAGTTGCAATGCCCTTGGTAGAATAAGACTTATAAGACAAAGCAAAATAAAATTTATACCACTGTTTTCTAAGGTTTTATATAGCATTACTAAAAATCTAAAAAACAGTTTATGGAACAAATGGCAAGCAACATACATGCCCACAGAGAAACAGTTGTCATACAGCAAAATCTCTGGCACAATTAAAGTAAAGGAACAGGGTGTATACTCAACATTGTTATGCCCAGTATATCATTGGTGGAAAAGTAATGGAAAATGAAATTATTTGTTAGAATGCAATTTAGGGAATCTGATAGGTTGTCCATTTTATTCAATTTATAATTAAGATAGTGTTTAAATTTGAAATGAATTCTATATATGCATGTTCAATAGGCTATAGCACAACAATAAGAATGGAATCACATCTCATTTTATCATAAATTGTGTAATAAGTGATAAGGTAAAAACTAGGGCTAAAATCCTTCCAGCAAAAATGAAAGAGAGAGACCTCAATTGCCCTAATTCATTCTGCTTTTTTTTTTTTTAAAACTCTTCATTTTCCCTCTGTTCACATTATTAGCTTACACATGAGTGCATTATTAGAAAATAACAAAGCCAAACAGGGAAACTTGGAAGAAGCAGGAGATAGGATCCCCTCTACAGCTGAAAGGTATTCTCGTTTCATTTGTTAGGAGTTGCAAAAATAGTTTTATTGCCAGGGAAGGACAATGACCTTTCTCTTTCAACAAGCTTGGTGGTTGGTCTTTTGATGGAAAAAACTAGGGGATACAACATCTGGTAATTTGTGTTACTGAGCTTAGCTGAGGTCTTAACGATGTAAGCAGATTATTCCTGAAGAACAACAAAAAAAATTCCGGAAGACTCAATGAACTATTTAAAGTTATTAGCTGGTGCATTCTGGCACTTCAACACTCTTTTCGGATTCCTTTTCCTTTTAGATGTTTGCCTTCTGATCAAATTGTTCTAAAAAAGAGCTCTACCACCTTCCAACCTCACCACGCTTTTCTGGTGGTCCACGAATGTTCTGTCATGCATGCCGAGTCCCCCTTTTTTTCTCCCCACTGCAAGAAAGACGATTATTTTTCTGATTAAATTTTCCCCTGCAGAACCTTTAGAGGTCGTACCACCCCTCCTGAGCTGCTGCATAGGTCAGGAAGGCTGAACAACACAGACAGCAGCAGTCAAACTTAGATTAAGAAAAAAACGAAAAAAACTGATGGGTAGAAAATGAAGAAATATATAAATTATGTGTACTCTTGACCAGGAATTTCATGCTGAAAACAAATATTCCAAGGAAAACATTCTCTATTCCGTCCTCAACACCCTTCCCCCTGCCTTAAACAGCTTTGCACAATTTTAGCTCTTATTCCTCTACTCCATATAGTTCTTCCAAACATTTTAATTGCCAGTAGTGTAGTGATTCAAAATCTGTTGAGTTTCACTGTTCCTTCTACAGGCTATAGACCCATATTTCCTAACATACACACCCGAGTCAACCGTCTGAGTTTAAATTACAGACCTGTAGTTTGCTGCCTGGAAAACCAAAGTCATATTGTTGAATGGAACAAACAACCAAGCTTCTAAGAGGACAAGTATCTATTAGATGCAAAAACAGAGCACAATCTCAGATTGAGTTTAAGCTGAAGTCTAACAATGCCCAGGATACTTCCTCATGAAGATTATTTTTTTTTTCATGTTAATTTTTATAAATGTTAGTAGGTAAACTCTGAGTTTTAAAGATGAAACTAGAGAATTACAGCAAATAGACAAATATTTCAAACTCAGGAAGTTTTCTATATAAAAAAATTTCTATGCTATAGATTTTAAGTGTGAAAAGTAATGCAGTCCCATAAAAACTCTCTCCCCATGAACATCCTTTGGTCTTTTTTAATAGTTAGCGACTGCATCTTTCAAACTTGTATTTCAACAGACTCATAGGAACTTTTCAACAAACCTTTTTAGAAATATACAGTCTTAGACTACTGTGACCTGGAGCACTTGCAGTTGTTGGCATCAGCTACCATGAGTTCACGAACAGCTAAACAGTTCATTTACATTCATCTAGGGTTGACCATTCAATGGTACACTGAGCTTTAAACACAGCTTAAAGTACTCTCCAAGATTTTGCTGATGCTTTATTTAAAACGCAAGTTCTCATTGGCACTACTCATTTCCATAGAACTTATATTTTGTATTTATTCACTTTTACATTAAACTCGGTACTCATGTCCTAATAGAACAAATACAGAATTTGTTGTGTTTATTTTAGAGCATTACTAAATCTCTGGAGGGGTTGTTTCATGAAGTTTTCATTCTTAAAGTCTTAAAGTTTTATAGTTTTAAGAGCCTCCTGATGCTAGAGAGTATTCTCGTTGGGGACTTTCAAGACCTTTGCTCACACAAAAACTGGAGGATTAGTTTTTGTAATATGTTAGATATACAGACATTAACACTTCAGAGTTTCAGAATTTGACTTACAACACAAGTTACGGCCTAGTATCAATTGCAAGAAATAAACCAACATAACTTCAGTATCCTAAAACTATGGAGGAAAAATAAAGATTTAAGTTAAAAATTTTAAGTAATGCAAAATTCTCCAAGCAAGCTCTTTACAGCAGACCTTTGCCATTTTCACTGGAGAATACTGCAAAAGAACCATTTAACTCCAGAATGCAGAAACAGGTCCTATTTCTTTCCTTTTTTTTCCTAAATTATTTGATTCATATAAAACATATATGTTTACCTGTAATGTTTTATAGTTTTGCTGGCAAAGCAATTACCCCAAACCATATGCTTTTAATCTGAAAAACAATTTTTTAATTGACACCTTAACTGCATTCTATGCCCTAAGCCAGTTATCTTTGGTCCAGATCCCAACAACAGTGCAGCATATGCAGCGCCCCCTAATACTATGATACACTGATCAAAACCATGTGATTTTTCTAACTTTAGCCCAGACCAGGGGCCTTATCAGTGAAAAAAGGTTCATGTTCTTGCCAGTTGATCAGATGCATTATTTGTCAATGAATAAGTATTTTCTGTTTACATTATTTGTACTAAGGTCTTTGAACACGAGACAATTTCTAGCATGCTTCAGGTGTTCTGTGTAATTGGGAGCATTGAGGTTCTGAAGGACGCAGTTAGAAATCTTGTGTCTTTCAAAGTTTTTCTGTGTATGCAACTTCATGGCTTTCACCTTTTGGGAAATTTCATCTCTGGCATTTGGATAAGATCAGTAAACATCACTCATCATTGCACACAGAAGTAACAGTAGGGAACTGCTGGAATGTCAAAGTTTCACGTTTACTGGGAAGATTTGGTGACTTTTCTTTATTAAGAGAAATAAGAGAAAATCAAGGTATGCAATGCACTGTACACATTGTATGCAGCATGTGCTTCACTTTAAGAGCCAACTCAAGTAGAAGAGAATTTAAGAGTTGCAAAGACAGATACAGCACAGTCATCATCAATTGCCTCTTAGTAATATAAATCCTGTTTTTTGAACACCTGTGTCTTTGCAAGAGTGCTTTATTCCCCATTGTTTACTTTTTAGAAGCAGAGGATCCAAAAGCATTGAGTATTTAGTTATTCACAAAAAGTCACTGCCTGTGAAGACTCAAAGCAGGGAGGTGGCACAAGCAGTATTTCTGTACAATGAAGTTTTTCTCTTCCCACAAAGAACAAAAGTCTCAAACCTTGATTATCACAGAGCATCATATTGAACAAAGTCAGCATAATGGGAAACATATCCTTGGACAGAAAATTATGAGACTGAGAACAACACTGGAAGAACTCAGAGGAAACATGACAGATGTGGGTTTGGAATCAAGAGTACAAAAGAAAATCTTATATTCTTAGTGGAACAATGTAGAGCAGTCTTAGAGGAGAAGTAGCCTTCAGGTAGCTTCTTATCCCCTTCACCTTAGGAGTGCTTGTTATGTTAAATCAAAAGTTATTGGAGATACTGGTTTGGCATCACAAACTACAACTAATTCACCTGCCTCTGTGCAGGTATTGAACTGCCTGGGGGATTCTCTTTGGTTAGATCGTGTAATGGTCTTGTAGGGTAGCTTTCTTTCACAACAAGAACAACAAGACTTGTGGGCATGATCAGACTTGAAGTATTAAAGCCAAATTTTGCATTGATTTACACTCTGAGAAATACTCTGAAAGAGCAAAGAGTATGTAGAATATGCATATAGACCATTTTCTTCTTTGTAAACAAAACTGGTAGAAATAGAGAATAGAAAATTAGACTTTGTGGTTCTAAAACTATCCTGTAGAGTGAGATTTTTAGGGCTAAGTTCTCAAGGGGGTGGCCAAATAGCGACATCTTCAAGATGCACATATGGTCATTGCAGCTTCAAAAGTGGGTGCTTGTACTCACTCTGCACTTGCAAATGCAGTATGTTTACACATGGTCATACTCATTTTTCTAGGCAAACCTAAGCTCTTCAGAATTCACATTTACATGTGAAGCTGCTAGCTTTAGTAGCTGACACAAATGCATAAGAGAAGACACTGTATCACCTTCAGAATGAACCATTTGACCTTGGTCTGATACATGTGCATGCTGCAAACATGCACAAAAACTAGAAATCGGCTACTCTGTTCCTTGGGTCAAGGTGTGCTATTTCTTACATTTGCTGAGCCTCTACTAGAGCAGGACAGAAAAAAAAGTTGGTTGCATAACACTGAAACACCAGTAAAGACCTATAAAGGAAGCCAAGTATGGATCTGGGGAGTAACAGATGTCAGGGAATTTCGTATTATTGCACATACAGAAGCATCTTCCTACTCATGTACTTCCATTTATTTCAAAAGAACCACAATCAGAGCAAAGTAGTACTCAACACAAAGTCACAAAGTTTAACAACCAAAAAACTTCCACATTTGATACTAAACTCCCCCCCCCCCTTACATTGGGAGTTTACAATACGAGAGGAAGCAGACAGAGGTATATCAGAAGAGGGGGGAAAGGGCTTTTAACAGGCTACTTGAAAATATGTTTTAAAGCAAACAACCCCTATAACCCTTACAAACACTCCTGCCAAGATTGATCCTGTACTGGAATGCAGACCAAGAAAGGGATCAATGTGTATTTAGCCTTATGAAGCTAAAGCAATATTATAACAACTACACTTAAGGCATCTAGTTGGTAGAGTAGTGATGGCTTTTGAGATGGATGGGTAGAGAGCAACTTACTTATGGTGACATTCAAAACACAAGCCTGTGAAATACTTTGGAAACAGACCAACACTACGAAAGATCCCAAATTTACTGCTGCGATATCATCATCAGGTCTTCATCATGAAACATCTATCTAAAATTGGATAGAATTTCCACCTACCCCTCCGCCCTGATCTGTTAAAAACCATGAGATGAAGTGAGTTATATCCCATTAATCTCTCTCATAGAAGAATCAGACAGATGGGCTGGATGAAGCGGAGGTGAATGAAGAGAAGCACCTGCTATTTTCAGGGAGTTGAGGGAAATTGGTAAGTAAAAAAAAAAATCACAAGTGGGCGGAGAGGGAACAGTATTGCTCTATTACTGGATACCTTCTGAAAAAATGACTGATAGGCCTTATGCATCTATGATAATGTCTGCTCACATCTCCTGGTGGGGGGAAAAAACAAACAAACATCTCAGAAACCAAGGATGGCATTACAGGTCATGAGTCAAAGAGGCTGATGAGCTGTCAGAAAAAATTACATAGCAGTGTGAAATATATAGGAAAATGTCTAATTGCTGTAAAGAGTATGATGAAAAGGAGTGATGAATGTGTATTCTTGCAGCAAAGGAAGGTAATGCTGTCTGAGAAGTCATCTCTGCTCAGACAAGTCTCATTATGTGTCCTCCTCTGCTTTGCACCTTAAGAATGGAACAAGCTTTTAGAAGAGAGGTCCTGGAGAAGTTTCTCAATGATTTCTTTATGAAACTCAATATTTTCTTTGCAAATACTAGAGGAAACTAAACACAGCTTGTTAAAAATCAACATTTTACACATTTTCTTCTGTCATGCCACTGAACAGGGGACCTTGAATACTTCTGCCAAATGCTGAGCAACAGAGTTACCAAGTTTTATAAAGAAATCAATCTAGCAGATACTTAGATCATTGGAAAAGTAAAAGAAAATATTCAATGGCCAAGCAGTTTCAACAGATATTTTTGGTGGTTCTTTAACACAACTGAAGCTCTTAGTAACAAAACAGGACACACACATTCATACAAACATAGCATGGTTTTCAGCAGGTGTAGGTCAGCAGTCTCTACAGATATTAACAGCCCTACCTACACTCAGAATACCCAATGACCTTGTTTTAGGGAAAGGCTCTTATTAATGAAGTTTACCAAGTTCGTTACTTAACTTACTTAATGCCTTTGTAGTGCAATACTCAGATCAGTAAGGGGGATGAGGGGAGTTGTTTCTGTTCATTTCTGATGAATAAAAATCAGCCTGTCTTTAAACATCTGGTAACATAGCTAATAAAACTATTTGAAGCACCTGATAGAACACTACACTTGAAAATAATCTCTGTATACCAAATCAAAAAGCAAGAGTGACAAGACTTTTTAAAAGTTTATTGGGAGGGTCAGGGGTGACTGCAATAGTATGAATTCTAAAAAAGGCTCCAGATACATTTTATGGCTTCACAATTTTTAAATCATTCTGTCTTATCATATATCATTGATGTAAGCCTAAACTGAGTACCTATTTATATACATGGTTTAGCAATACTCTGAAATCCATTTTTAAGAATTTACTTGACTGAGTACTGTAGTCAAGTTTATATTGCATCTGTTTATGTAATATTGTTTTTCTTTAAAATCCACTAAAAGGTATTAATTAGAACTGAGTGATTAGTTCATAATGAACAGTTTAAGAAATTAATGCTACCCCTTTTTTGACCCGTGAACTGCCTGTATGCAAAGAGCAATTTTCTTAAACCTGTTATTCAAAAAAATATTAAAATTATTTCTTCAGATCTGCAATTCTTTAGTAATCAGGCAGCTGTACTTAATAGTCTGAGTGCGAGTTCTATCGGTTATTCAGGATTTGACACAATGTCAGATGATGTGATTCCTATTCCACCACAGGTCAGAGAGACACTTTTAGAATGAGGTTTCATACTATGCACACAATCTTTTGAATAAACCAGCTTTGGTATTTCTGCAAATATTCTCATGCATTAGCTTGAATCTCTCTCACAATTAAGTAAAATATATCGCTGGAGTATGTATCAGGGGAGCAGTGAGTCCAAAACGAAGAACTTCTGAGAATCAGAGGGAAGTTTTCTGCCGAGTTCCACAAAGGCCCAATTAGATCATAAAACCAATGAACTATCAATACTCAAAAACAGGGAATGGTTGCAACACCTGCCTTGCTGTATAAAGTTGTATCAATATACTTTTGGCTCAGCTGAAACAGTAACCAACCCTTCCCAGCTGCTTAGTTCACAAAGTTTCAAAATGATTCTTCACAGCCGAGATTCAGGCAACAACTTTTTTGTTTTGTTTTTTTTTATTATCTATTTCATTTTTCTTCAAGGTGATCTCCCTTATTCCTTTAAATGAATACCTTAATACCTCAGGAACATAGCTTCAACCTTGAAAATCATCACATCACTTTTTTTTATTACTTCACCTAATAAAAAAAAATACTTAAGCAGAACAATAGTGGCAATGATACAACCTGAGGTCCACAAGTACAGATGAAGTCTGTGTGAAGGTATCTTCCCCAGCTGCATTTGAAATTTGCTTAGATGTTTGTATACAGACACATGTGAAAGAACAAAAGGAAAACAGCATCTTTCATGTAACCAAATAATAATAATAATACAAGATAGAGGTTTTGGCATACCTTTGACTGTAGCCAGTAACTGCCTGTTAACAGCAAGCAAACCAATGAACTGGGGATTTTTAAGACTGCATTGGCCCTGCAAGGAGGACTCTTTCATTTCCCATACTTTGTCACTCGCCATAGAGCTGGCTGACATAATGGACTTTTACAACGAGCTCAGAAGCAATTGGCAATTAAGTGGTTTGAAGGGGTGCTTCTGGGCTGCCGTGAAAGGCTTCAGGTGTGAAACGCTTGTTTTCAAGAGCTCTAAGCAAAATGTATAGTTGCTTTCAGGGGCCCCCTCGTCCTTCTGAAGGAAGGGGGAGAGATGGGGGAAGCAAGGACACTCAAGAGCAATTTGCTATTCAGTGCCTGAATGCTGTGTGCTTTTTCTCTCCCCCCTCCCCACCCTTGTGTGGCTGGTAAGGAGGGCAGATTGCGATGGCACAAACAGCTTTCGGCACAATGGCAGATCAAGAGAGAGGCAGGGAAAATGAGGCAGAGAGAGAATGGGAGCCTGAATGAAGTAAGGATGGTTTGATTGTTAATTGTGAGTAAATGTGTTGCAAGAGTGAAAAGGGTTCATGGACTACTTTAAAACTATACCCAAGCAATAAGTACAGAGTGTGGGGAAATAAGATGTTCCTGACCCTTTTAAGAGCTATAGGAGTGCATCTGGCCCACTTGAAAAGTAAATTGAGAACTGTTAAAAAGATAGGCAAATACATTTGTGAGCATTATGTAGTTCCATTTCTAAAGGAATCCTGACCAGCAAATGCATTGGGATAGCATACACACAATATTCTTTTCTCCAAGGATTACTTCACCCATAGGACAAAAACAAAACAAGCTAAAACGTGAACATGCCCTAATAGACAAATATTTAAAATACAGATTTTTTTTTAAAGGCATATAAAAATATGTTTCTATTCTAGGACAAAATATATTTGTTCTAAGGCTAGCACAAGGGTAAAGAAAACTTCAAACAGAACTAAGGGAACAATATCCTTCATGAAGACTGTTTCATGTCACTTTTCCTTGCATGACCTTTACTTCTAACATATTGATTTTTTCCTAACCCAGCCTTGCTTTGCAGAAAAAAGGGGTATTGAGTCTTTGAGCTGCTTACATATCACTATTGTACATGCATTCTTAAAGGTGAAGGATCCCCTTTCAGAAGATGACTATCTGACTGACAATATGATTAGAATTGTCTGAGGACTTTTCATTTTAAATGTAGTGAGCCACATATATCAGTTTGGAGCAAGGGGAGGGGATGTGAAATAGCTCAGATGGTGCTAAGTTGATGAATATTTGCACAAGAGATGTGCTCAGTTATGGCCTTTTGTGTTTCGGCAGGGAAGGTGAGGTTGCAGGGAAACCAGAAACATGTCTCTTGGACCCCAGCAAGAAGCTGCTTTTTGTCTCTCAATCTGCAGACCTCCCTAGATGTCTGCTAAAAGATTTCTCCCTGTTGATTCTACAACATCCCAAACAGGCCAAAATTCTTAACACAAGCGACCTACACCAGATTGAACCCTGAAGAGTTCACTTACATCCTCATAAAACTTTGTGTGTTAAGAAACTGCAAAAGTAGAGCTACCATCTATTTAAAGTCGAGAAAAGTGGCTCTGGATTAAAAATATTCTACCAAAATAGCACTTATTCTACAAAATGAGGGTATATCTATGTTCTCCCTTAAACCATAATTCCCTTCTCACTTGGATTTCTATGAATCAGAAGCAACACTAATTCATTCATTGAGCAAGCACTTGTGAAGCCAGCACAAAGAGAAGGCAGATCACACCTCTTGCCAGTCTTTGCTTTACTTGTCATGAGAGAAATGTCATTTTTGCTTGCAAGAAAACACAGCAAATTCTAACAGCAAAATAGAGAAACCTGCATTCACACATGCCTGCACTGAAAATGCACACGCACAAACCCTCTGAAGTTTAGGAACAGAGCCATCGCTCAGAGATGTCAATGGAAACCTTTCCCTTGGTTTCAGTAGAAGCTAAGCCTCTCGTAAATTTTTTCACTCAATACCAAGTGATAGCGCTCAAAAAGTGTGCACACAAGGGGCTGTGCTTAGCAACCTACACATGCAAGTGCAAGCCAAGTCACAGCACCTTTGGAACCAAGGCTTTTCAGATGCAAATAAACTCGCACTGGACTGGTTTTACCAGCTGTGGGGTTCAATGCACTCAACCCCCCATCCAGAAGTGAGAATGGCACAGAAAGCTGTAAACCAACTGGTGCTCAGCTGCAAGTGTGTTGTGCTTGCACAGACTGTTGCATAAACAAAAGATTTTATTCACAGCGTGATGGACATGAATTTATGCATGTAACCTCTGGCTCATGGAGATGAATCTCGATACTTTGGCTGTTGTTTTATGCATTAAAACTTTAGAAATCTGAAATATGTACAGGTAACATGGAGTTAGAAGGCAAAATAAAAATAAATAATTAAGGAGGAAAAATTCAAAGAAAGAAAAACATTTTGCCTAAAGTCTTCTGTGTTTCAGTTAATGTTCCTTTTCAGAAAAATAATAAATCAAGGACAACTTTTTAAATTCAAATAAAGTGTGACAAAAAGCAGGAAAATGAAAGAAAATGTTTCAGCACTTCCCACCGTGGATGCAGCTGAACTGACATTTTTGAATGAAAATTTTTAATTACCTGTAAAAATATGGCATTTCATTTTGGCACAGCAGAGAGCCTTCTCCATGGAAGACAGAAGTTCATTTACTGAAAAAACTCAAAATGCAAAAAAGTGCTTGGAGAAGAAAATGCAAAATTGATACCTGAACAGCACCTACTGACCACTCAAGTATCTAACTGATTCAGTGTTAATTACTACGAAGGGGAGGAGATTTAGTTCTCTGCTACCAAGTTATGGCACAAGTAGGCCCTGCCTGCTTACAACATAACCAGGGGAAGATAGCTGGGCACGCCATGGATCTTATGGTTACTGCTTTGTACAACACTAAGCACGTTCTAAATCACACAGCAAAGCATGTGTCGCCTGCAGCTATTTGAATGTAAGGGCCAGATATATCGAAGCTGCACTGAGTTTCCCCTATCAGATTACACTCAAACTCTGGCAGAGTTGTCAGACTTTCTACTGCTCTTGTTCTTCTGATTCTTTCCCACCACAATCTGGGCATGCTGTAGCGTCTCTCATCTAAAAACGAAAACATACACACTCTAGCCCACTCCTGTCTCTCCAATCACTGCTTCCTCTCATTTTCATTGTACAAGCTGTTTATAGCTGCTGTCAGTTCTCCTTCCATTTTGTCCTAAACTGTTCCTAATCTAATTTCTGCCCGTTACACTCAATTGACACAGTTCTCACTGGAGTCTCTGGTGACCTCTTCTTAGTCAAAGCTCCAACCATACCCTTCTCATTAGGCCAAAGTCCTTTTGACACTGTTTTCCATGATGTTCTTCATTAAAGTTTGCTATTCTTTGACTGTTGTGACACTGACCTTTCATGCTCTGCTCTCACCTAACTGATCCAGTCACTGCTCAACTTTCTGTGAAGGTTTTGCCTTCTCAGTTGGACCCATTTTTCTCTTCCTACCCTCATCTCTGGGCCAGGTCAGCTGAGAAATCTTTATACTGATGACTCATAGTTCTCGGTTTACTCCAGATGTGTCTCCTGTCCAAGTTAAATCTCTTTTCAGCACCTCTGCACAGAAATTTAGAAGCCATCTTAAGTTCAGTGTAACAAACAGAGCAACAAGTGTCCTCCTCGGCTCCTCCAGCACTACTGCTTTTTTAGTCACCATGGAGATCACCACTGCCCTGCCTATTCCTCAGACTTATAACCCAGTCTTTACCTTTGAAGAGGACCTTTCCCTAAGTACTTACTGAAAATACAGACTTGTCTATCCTGGCTAAAACTGTTATCATCTTACATCATGATTAACAAAACATCTTTCTCCTGTTTTCACAAATGCAACCTTGCCGCGCTCATATCTTTTCAGAATATTTCCATAAAGATCACTTTTCCTAGCCCATTGCTTTGACCATGTCACCTCCCTCTTTGCATCCCTCTGCTGCCCCCACCCCGCCAACCTGCATCAAACATAAGCTACTTGTCTTCACTTTCAAGGCCCTTCAGAGATTATACCTATGCTACCAATCATCTCTTTTTCTTTGTCAAGATGCTGAACCTCATCTCCAAGGAGCCAATAATGCCAGCTGCCATCACACACTTGTTATATTTTTCAAACAAGCACCTTTCCACTGTCACACATTCTGCCCTTCACTCTTGGGAGAAAACATCTATAGAGACACCTCATTATATGTCTTCAAATCCTTCTTAAATTTTTCCTTTCTGAGGTCTGTAAAAGCTCTGAGAGCTGTCCGGCTGCTGCTAGGATAAGACCACTGCCAAGCATGCTAACTGGTGTTAAGCTATTAATTCTAAATCCTTTTTTTTATGCAGGTATCGCCTCCCCTACAAACACGTAAGTTGTAAGCTCTTTGGGGTATGGATTGTCTTTTTGATTTGTGTTTGCACAGTGTGTAGCACAACAGAGTCTTGACCCTTACCATATTCTATAGAAGTAAAAAAAAAGTGGCGAATGGGATATTAGAGAAAGGGTTAATCAGTTTACATCAATTAGTTGGTAACCAGATACCTTTCTGGGACAAATTACGAGCTAATTAGACTGTCTTAATGATGTCATGTTTCCATCTTGCACTTTACTTGTTAAGACCATTGTAGTGCCCTGCTGAGAAAAGCATGTGGGTGGAGTTTCTGTAAAATTGATCTTCCCCTCCCCCCATTTTTAAATGTTTGTTACATTTAGGTTTTTTTAATTATACATCTTCCAAAAAAAAAGACAAATAATTTCAAATTTTAGGTGATTAAAAAAGAAAAGTAATATTCTTCCAAATTAATTTTCTACCAGTTCTATTATGACTTTGTCTTTTAAGCTTATGGATTCTTTCAGATTGTGATGACACAGCTATGTTCTGTTCCTTCTGGTGATCTGGAATTTTGTTTGGCAGTTTCTTGGTTTTATTTTTCAAGCCAAGAATAAGCCTTAATATTTGCTCCCACCAACTTCTAGAATTATTTAACCCAAAAAACTCAGGAGTAAATACAATCACATACATGAGGCCCAGTCTACTAGCATGCGCATGCCTGGTTACCACAGATCAGCTCTAAATAACTTATTTCTTCCTTCTAAAAATGATCTCATTAAGTAAAATTATCCTATTGTTTCACCACTATCTTCTATAAACCCATCAAAGTACCAGTTTAAAACCTAACACCAAGCAGTTATTTCTGCTTCTACCATCTGTTGCATACAAGCCCTGTTAGACTTGTGCAAAGAATTTAACACACAGTCTGTCCAAAAGCGAAAAGGGCAAGACAAAAAAAATCTGTAATCCTATACCACCCCGGAGATGTTACAATTGGCTTGTTCTGGCTGCATTCAACTGGAACTATCAGCAGTTTTTCAGGAAAAATTTCATTCCGTGATGTTCCCCAAAGGTTCATTGACATACTCTTTTCTGGTCCTGGTCAGAACAAGTGGTTGAAAAAGGTGATTTATTTATTATTTTTTTTTTTGCAAGGATTCCTGTGGCTATTTAGCCTTCTTGCTTTTATTTTGACTCTCAATGATAAGTGCTAATTCTTCAGAGCCAAACTGATAAAATTAGGAAGACAACAGGTACAACAGCCAATGCTTTCACCACACTAGACTTAAACACTTTCATATTTAAGTGATGAGCTTATATAGAGCAAATTATAAGCATATAGCATTTACGACACAGTCCTACCTTAGCTACAACTTCCACCATAATTAAGAATAATGTTAATGAATACACATTGACAAATTCCTTGTCCTGAACAAACTCTACGTAGGTAGAAATGGCAGACAAAAGGAAAGGCACAGAGATGAGAAATGACTTCCCTCAAGGCAGATAGCAGGTAGAAGGCAAAGCATGAATAGAACTGAAACGCTTCTGACTTTTTTTTTCATTAGCTCATACTTTCTCTCCATAAATAGGACCTAACGCATCCTCAAATGCATTAGGTTAAATTCATGACTTGCTGAAGTGTTTTCAGGGAGTAGTTACTGTACTTGACGGGTCATATTTCAAACATGAAATTCTCATCTGTACTTCAACAAATTCATTAATAAGTTATCCAAAGACTTGTATTTGAAAACATATGTTTGAACATACATGTTTCCTATATACACTTACATGTTCCCTATGTTAAATAAAAAATGTGTCTCATTTTTTTAAATAGAAACCACTTAATAAACAATTAAAAAAAAATCTCTTGTGCTCAAGAACTGAATACCAGCATGGACAGATAGCTCTGCTGAACTGTTTTCTATTAAAGTTTCAGACTATAGTGATACTCCTCTGTACCCCAATACCAGCAATTTGGCGTTTTAATTTAACATAGTTACCTACAGAAGTTCTTATCAGTGGACTGTACTGAAGAATAAAGGATTCGAAATGGGTGATAAACCTAGGATAAAGTCTCAGTCCTCCAACTTAGTCGTTAAGCAACACCTAATTTTCTCAAAGTAGGAGCTGCATGCAGTTAAACAGCACTGTCCATACATAAAAAAAGCAATTTATGGCATCAAGATTAATGTCTGCATTGCTGATTCGTACCCTGAATAAGGTCTTCTGATTTCAGCTCATTAGCAGTTCTACTTATGTGGGTGATACAAGGAGGAAGAGGGCTAGTAGTTTCATTGGTAGAATGCCACAATACTTATAGCAACTAAAATGCAGTTTCAAAAGGGCTACAAAGCTGCCGCTTCGCAGCAGCATCCCATTCTTAATTAACATTTTTGGAAACACTGCAATTCAGCTGTATGGCCATTCCATCTCAATTGATAGCTGACTGGAAGTGGTTTTCACAGCTGGGCTGCCGATCCAATGCCCAGGGAGGCTGCAGTATCCCTAATTTTGCAGTGCTGTTTACAGCCATAATTAATATTTCTGGAACTACTGCACGGCAGCTCGGTGACCGTGCTGTCTCACTTGATAGCCAGTTGGGTCCTGTTATAGAACTGAGCTCTAAATCTGGTGCTGTTTTGACATGTCTGCAGGCTACTTCCAGAATATCACTGTTACTTTATAGTTAATGGCAAGCCTTTAAAATTAGACATTCTTAGCAATGCCTTAACCATGAAGCAAAGACTTGTGGAAAAAAAATCTCATCAGTGCCTATTATACTGCATTGCAGTGACAAGTTTCCAACCACCCATGCCTGGGGACTGCAACGCTCCCACTGACTTCCACAGGATCAGGGCTAGTTTCTTGGCAACGTGGTGTGTACCCTTTGTACCACACCAGATCTATTTTATAAGAGAGGTTTTAAAAGTTCCTATAACTCATAACTAGGACAGTAAGAGCCCACTGTGTAGACATGTCTGTAGACATGTAAAGTATACATTAGCAAGTCTCCCTTTTCTAAATGAGCTGGTTTCATACAGAAAGAATACATACTCTTCAATTAACATATTTAAGTCAGATTATTAATCTGTCTGACAGAATCTGCATAGGAGTTTAAAATGCTAACATGCATTGAAGGAATTTTGACTTTGGGATCCTTCTGCTGTATCACCTTCTTGATTATGGGACACAAGACAGTGGAATTTGAATCTAGATGCATATTTTTACATTCCTTCCAAAGAATTTGTATTTCTAAAGACCCCCAACACCTTTGTTGAAAAAATTTTAAGAAAAGAAAAAAACTTTTGGTTTTGGTGATATAGCATGAAGCATATTGCTGATAAAACTATAATGTGCTCAAATTTAAGAGTTTGCGTAGATGCTAATGCATGTCATATTTCAAAGTTGTGCATTAATGGTTTTTACTGAAAGCAAGTCGGGCAAAACCATTAGATTACTTCCCCCTAGATTTCTAAAGTTCAGCAATCATACACACTGTAAGTTAAGTGAAACCTCATAAAAGGCAGTAAAATAAAAGTCAGCCGTGGCCCCAGTTGTGGATTTCTCATTTGACGCTTTTGTTTGTTCAGGGCTTGTTTGTTCCCCTCTGCACAATTTACAAAGTATGTATTTGATGATACAGATTACCCACGTGCTTAATGCTTTTCAAGGCAAATTGAGTAAGAGGAATTTGTTCTATGCACATTGTGCTTTGTAACAAATATTCCCTTGCTTACTTTATGTCTCTTGTTATATTAATCTTGTTCCCCTGGAATGAGAAAGTGCCTGTGAGTGGGGTGGGGAATTGATTGTTTGTTTGTTTTACTTCTAATCACCAACTGAATCCAAAGGCATTAAAAGTGCCCAATGAGGGGAATGAGAGAAGATCACGAAGTCAGGCCACTAAACAAAACAAAAGTGTGTGTGTATGGGGGGAGGGAGGAGATTAATCTTATTAGGATCATATATCATGAGGTTGTCAGGTGTGAAAGCAAACGAATGGCCTCTGTTTATCTGAGCTAAACCGTGTGGTTCACCAAAAGACTCACTCCAAGCAGGGTTGGTTTTTTTTTTTAACCTTAATAAATTGGCTAAGTCGGTGCAGAATGTTGATAATGAAGTATGTGCAAGGGAGGTCTGAGCTCTTGCCTTCCAGTGTTTAGATGCAACCAAGCTTTTTTTTTCCCCTCCTTTTTTTATCACAGCTGATTCAGAAAGCCCTTTGGAAAGATGAAGTAGGTAGAAATCAAAATAAATGGATTCTATTAAAACCAGCAATGCATCAACTGCTTGATAAAGTGATTAATAAACAGTTTAGGATGGTGATTGATTAAACTCTTTAATCAAAGTGCTAAACTGACTTAATATGGATAGTTTCAACATGTTCAAAGTATACATTTTCTCAGCCGAGGGTTCAGAGTTGTTTATGTAACTTTTCTGAAGTGTATCCCATAGGTCTAACCTGCGGATAGCTAGGACTGTGGAATGTGTAAGTATTATAGAGTGCCATATATATCGCATTAGTCGCTGAAGGTTTACAAGCAAATTATTCTGTTTTCACCAGACAATATTTCTCCTACATAATTTTAAGTGCAGAATTGGTTTATGTTATGACTTATGAAAGAGCATAGTTCAAAATAAAATTCAGCTTTTTAACTTTGGAGCTCAATAGGGCCAAAAAGGAATGAGTGTGGAATCTAAACGTAACAGTCATAGAAGAGAGTTTATATATTTACTTGAAAAGAGCAGATTTCATTTGCTTCAATATCTGATGTCATTTTTCACACAGTCAGTCATCAGCTGGGTTCATTAGTTTAATTCACTACTCCAGGATACATAGGAGGGTCTGCAATTCCAATACATAGGCATGCATGTGCCCAGTATCACCAATTCTCAAACTTTGTCATCTGAATACAGTAGCATATCAGCTGTCATTGAGAATTATAAAGTAAGTTTTGAAGTATGACCTGAATACATCAAAAAGCTGAAAACAACCCTAAAACAACATGCCAAAACCAACTGCAGAAAACTAAAGTCTGTCTTGCTTTTTATGCCAGCATTGGGGGAAGGTGGAGAGGGAAGAAATCCTGACTCACAAGCTTTCAAGGCTGCCTAATAGTTTTGAACATTGAGATCTAGAAAGTTTTAAAATCCCTATACATATATTTTTAGAACTAGAACTTTGGAGACTTTCCTCTTTGGTTTTTATTTTGTTTGTTTTGTTTTTAACTAACTTGTGGCTATTAAAAATAAAGAATGAGGTGCCTCAAACTGGGAATTCCACCTGGTAAAAACATGTACAAAGATAAATGTAAGCAGAAGAGCACCCACTGTGCTTGCTTCAATCTGAAGACTTCTGATAGCTCTGGAAGCCTGGACTGTAATCTAAATATCTGTAGCCTTGTAAAAAGTAATAAACATCAGTATACTGTTAATGCACCGTAACAATTTTTAAGCTCAAACTATCAATCACTATTACATAAAGCCCTCTTTCTGCACGCATGCCAAAGTGTTTCAGGTAGCAATATAATTATTCTGTTATGAGCACATATAAAACAAACACCCCGTATAAGACCTTGCAATAGCAAGGTGCTTCACATTCAGGATCCCTGGAGGAGGGGAAATTCTGCTAGAGAAAACTAATAATGTGTAATGGTCTGAGTGAATCTGCACAGGGATTTTCAATAGTCTCGTCATTGTAAAATATATGGGACAAACAAATCACTTAAATAGCTTGGAAAGTGGCTGTGCAGCGTTTTATAAACAATCAATAAAGCTTTAAAATCAGTGTCTTGATGAACCACCAGCTATTGGAGGTTATTAAGCAGAGTGACTTTTCTATATGAATATACTATTGGAACAGCTATTTGAGGACAGATTTAAGTCTATTTAGCTCCTCCTTCTGCTTCCACCACAGAAGCAATCCAGGTATCTACAGGAAAAGCATCATGCCATGCGCACAGTACTATGTGATGGAACAATTGAGTCCTCACAGTTTCCCAGACTTGCTTATAGTGTTTTCATTCAGACTGCCAAAAGATGGAAAATTAAATTTATACAGAGGCTGTTGCAAATACAGGCTCAGGTCTCAAGCACTAATAAACAAATACTAATATATAGAAACTTCCATGAATAAAATGAGGAACTTCATTACCCAATGACAGCAATCCAGAAGAGATTTGCCCATAGAAGAAACCAAATGAAACATGGGTAAGATGGCGAAAGGAGATGGACACTGACACTATAGAAAGCAATTCCAAAATATAAAAAGCTGGACTTTAGAAAGGATATGGAATTGCCTTGTATAAAGCTATCAGCATCATGCAAACCACAGAAAAAAAGAAAGATGGTTTGATAGGTATAGTCAGAGACCACAAACTTCTCACATGAGCAGCATTTTTTATTTCTACAGAGTAAGTTTTTGATACCTTCTACTACACTCAAGTCTCTTGACAAGCTGTATTTAATTGACAAACAATTCACAGCACCACCCATCAAATGCAGTTTTATAGAAGAGACAAACAATTCTGTGATGCGTCTCGGAGTCACACATGGTACTTCTTGCTACTATATTCAAAATAAGTCTGTATTTCAGGCAATGTTATAATGCAATTAGTATTGAGTGGCTGCAATTCTGTAGTACTGCTTCTTCAATGTCTAAATTTAGTAAAGGCACCACCATCCAGAGTTTTCCCTCTACTTTCCTCTTCTAGAAATTGGTATCTCATTTCAATTTCCATGTATTGCAAGACTGATGCCTTTTAATTCCTTGTGTTATGGCAGGTTTTGACAAGTAGGTGATATTCAACAGAGCACATTTAAGACCTAGAGGGCCACGAAGAAAGGAAGATTCTTTCTCTCAGTTCTTTTATTATGCTTATTCCTACCATATCTGTCCACCTCCGATTACTCAGTGTGGAATTTATAGATATATGCACCCATATTTGCAAAAACTCCTTTTCATTGAAAAAGGAGAAGGGGTCAGAGATACAGCAGCATAAAGAGATTATGACCATTCTCAGTCCCAGTGAGATTCCCCAGAACACTTTTTATGAGCACAGACTTGGGACCAGATTTGCAAATGACAGTATTGTGAACACAGGTTACGTTTTGAATACTACCAATTATCATAATACAAAAACAACTGCTTAACTAGGAGTAATTTAATCAAACATCCTCAATTTTTGTCATTTTATGCAACTGATTGTTTTGCCATGTACAACTTCCGGGAATTATGACTACCTTGGGCAAAAAAATCACAAGCATTAGTATGGTACAAGATAGCAATTGGTCTTGCAATATTTACAATGCCATTCAAAACAGAAATCACCAGAAAGTAACTCTCCTTTGTCTGCAACCTCTTGCAATACCAAAGTATTTGGATTCACGTAGAACTTCCAAGTGAAACACTTCCAGTACCAGCTCTAGCAGCTGGCCATAACAGTTATGAGGGTCATAACTTTTTCCTTCTACCATTGAGGTGTGAGACCTGAGAGTTTTAATCTTTGATTCACACGATTTTGAACAGAGGAGAGTCTCTCCTCAGTATGGTGTCCTTCATTAATAAAGCCAAGCACTTTCTATGTTCTTACTGGCTGCTTCTGTGAGAGCAATGAAAGCCATATTTCAGTTTCCAACTTAAATGAGATACAATTTTTATGATCTAATCCAAATGCCATGAAAGTTAAAGAAACCCTTCCACCTCACAAACCTTAAATACACTAGAAAGACTACATATGGTCTCTGACTCTCTTGCAATGCACTCACCATTCAGGATCTTCAATTTTCTGGTACATTTGAAACTTTTATGTAGGTCAGATTTTAAACAAACATTTTGATCAGTACACCTCTTGTCTATATGTTCAAAGTTTTATCAAATCAGATTCTTTGCTGCTCTGTGAATGCTATGTGAAAAAGTTGAGAATTTATCCTTTCACTTTTTAGAAAAGCAGATCTTAGTCTAGACATCCAGGACTCTGTGTTCACACAACAGCAAAGAAAGGAAGCATTTGCCTTCTGTCATCTCTAACCACTCAGCATATCAAGCTTCAAAGAAGGACTTTATGCCATTGCTTTTCCTTTCAAGAACAACTAATGATTCTAATACAACTAAACTATGAATTCCCCTTTACAAATACATTATATGTAGGAAAGATGGGGAGACCCTAGTTTTTAAGGGGAAACATGTATATGTTCAGGACTAATGAGCAACACCATCTGCAAGGCTGGAATATTTTCACACTCCTTTCTATTATACAAAACAATAAGCCCTCTCCAGCTGATTTCTCTCATTGTAGAATGCAAATTGCCTATAAAAGACCTCAGGGTGTGAGAAGACACTTATCAAGCAGATATTACACATGCTCTCATACCAACTAAGCTATCAACTATGCAATTTTAAATATATTAAGGATAAAAAGGTATCAACAAACTTGCTTTTTGTGGTTATAATAATCATGATCTGTAGCACCTCTGTTTGAAAAGTCATTGCTTAGGATACCAGTCTTTCTCACTTTAGGTCTAAGATAGCATCTGCTTCATGCTAGGTGCAGAAGTAAGTTTTCATTAGAAGAGCTGAAAACAAAATTACCTAATTTTTAATGTGTAAAACGGGAGTATTTTCACCTTGATGTAACAGATGCTATAACAGAACATTGAAAAGCTGCATCTTATACAAAAGTTTATTGTATAAAGGTAAACATACTATTAAAGAAACTGAGTTCATTAATATTTTGATGTAGAGTCACATTTCCAAAACCTACATGCATTGCCCATAACTGAGTGCTTCACTCAGGAAGTAACCGATTTCCATGAAGGAACTCACTTCTTGAGTTTCATTGATCCCCTACCCAATAATTCTGGAAATCAGGTGTGGATCTTTAAAAAACAGGGTCGTAATGAAGTAACATGCTTAGCAAAACAAAACAGATCAGTGTCATCAGCCTGGACTGCTCCAGCACAATCAGTCACCAATTTCAGTAGTATGGGTTAGTTTTATTTCAATTACTTTGCTTTTAAAGCATAACAGGTAAAGTCACAGAAAAGACTAACCGTGGAGTTCTCCACAACCTGAAATTCAACTTCCTTGTTCTTACAGAGAAGCAATTAAGATCCAATCATTTTTAATGCATCATAAATAATCTTCACACTTGCTGTTAAGTTAATTAAAATAATCAGTAATGCCAAACGCATCAAAATGAAACTTATTTTGCAAACATGCAAAATGTTCTGCCTCATTGCCTCTCTATCAAAATTAAATGTCATTTTGCTAACAACTTTTGCAAAGTTTTAATTTCAATCCCTTTTGATCACAAATCTTACCCAAAAAATGATACAACTAATCCAAAGTATAGTTGTTTTTTTTCTGACAGAGTCCAAGTGTCATGGGAACATTACTTGAGCACTTTGCAGCCTGATTCTGCAAAAAGTTCTGGGGTCAGGCTGCAAAGTCTTATGTCCTTAAGTGTTTCATATCAAAGTATTGGGTATTATTCATTGACCTTCACTGAATTGCCAGAAATTGCTTTTATGTGAAATGAAAGTAGAGTAGATGGCTAAATTGTTCATTACTATCAATGCAAGTAAAAAAGAAAATTATTATCCAAAAGAATTACAAGGGAAAAAAAAACAACATAACGTGCGAGAAGTAAAATCTCACTTTTGGAATAAAGTTTATAACTATTTTGATGACCATGGACCTGCACTCAGCTTTCTCATTATGTGCACAGAGTTCACACATTCATATGATAATTGCTCAAAACCAAACGATACAGAGAATAATTGTAAGGTTGATTTTGTGGTCCTGTGCACCCTGGGAAATCCAAGCGTGGAGAGGTTCACAGGCCGAGAGGCGCCGCTGGGATGCTGTCAACTAAACACAAGGGTACAGTGAATCTATGTGTGCCTCATACGTTGCCCACATTTTGGGGTCTGGCCTCGCCTCCTCCAGACTCTCCACAAAAAGGAGCTCCATTCTCTCCTCTTGCAAAGCTGCCTGGAAATTTCTCTGCGGAGTTTTATGCCTACCAGCACAGTTGAGTTCCTACAAGTGCTACATTATTCACTGGCTGTTTTCCCGCATTGAATCAATATCTAACACACATATGAAAATGAATTAAATGATATTCAGGATTCTGCCAAAGTGATAAAATAAGAAGAATCACCTAACATTTCACTGTTCTTTCCTCTCATTAGAAGATGAGATTATTTAGCACTGTTGTAACAGTTAGACTTGTTGGAAGCTTCCACCGGCCAGACCCTCATTTTATTCATAGAAGATTACTAGGAAATCAAGTACCACAGTGAAAAAAAGTAAGAAAGTTGCAAAAGAGTGGCAACGCATGCTGGGTTCTTCTTTATGACATTAAAATAATTAGTAAAATTGTTATAAAGAACATATTAAGCACTGTTTAAGTTCCCCTTTTTGTGGAATATCTATACACATCATAGATTTCAACAACTTAATTACAGATCTTCAACTGAATTTGCTACTTGATAGACTACATGAGTTGTTCCTCAGAGTGTCCATTGCAGGTATTGATCAATAAATAAATAAATAAAATGTTTGTAGCTGAACTGTGATATTTACTGTTACGTCACAAGTCTTTGTTTCTCTGATCAGAAACCAAAATCTCCCTTCTTTCAGAGGGAGAAAGTTTCCTTTCAGAGGTTTTAAAGCTGCTGTCCATCACTAGTGCATTTAATATAAAACCAACAACAAAATTTCTAGTGGCCTTCATGGATTCAAGCTTCTGTGTTTCAAAAGGAAAAAGAAAATGTTGCTCCTTGTACAATTTTTGAAGATATATTAATTTACTTTTGCCCACAAATAAAAATCCAGGGTGAAACACAAAGGCAGAGCCCCAAGTGATTTTAATAGTTCTAAAGTTCTACATCATAAATTCATTCATCATCAATGAATTCTGCATCTTTCTAAAAGGCTTTAAAAATTAACAAAACAAAATTACTGCTTATGGCCATTTCTTTGAACTCCACTTATGTAAATGTTCGGCAACCAGGACCAAAGGGAAATGAACAGATCTAATCAAAACCTCAATTGCTTCTAATTTACAAGCAAGTTTCTCTCTATTTAGGCTGGACCTGCGTCTCAATTCTTCAGTGACCTCTCCAGAATGAGAAGGAAGAGATTCATCCAGATTTGAGCTCCTAAATCAAGACCAAGTCAATGCTGAAGCTAACAGTATTGTTGGGCTTGAATTAATTTTTATTTTGTTATTAAATACCCCAAAATCCAGGTTATCTGAGCAAAACCAATTCAATTAAAATAAACCCAAATCATAATATTCCTAGAAATAAATCATGCTTTTAAAGTTGTTTGCTCATTAGCTGCAAATCCTACAGCACATGATCCTAACAGCAAGTTAACTCAAACAGCAGGCAGCAGACATCACATTGCTAGCACATTAGAGCTGTTTCCAGCAGCCTTTTGTTGGAAGGGTTTTTGGGGGAGCTTTTTTTATTTGGTTGGGTTTTGTTTCCTTGTTTCTTCCTAAAGTCACTACACTTTCACATCAGAAACAAATTACCTCTAGCCAGATTTTAAATCAGTGATTTCCTCTCAATGCACATTTGCTTTTAAGTAATTATTCTATTTTAAACAAATGCAATTTAACATAAGTAAGTTGAAGGATATGAACTGAAGCTGAAGTTTCTAGAAGCAAACACGAACTATGGAACACATCTCCAGAGCATGCCAGAACGCTATGCACCTTTGCTGCAACCTTTTATTTTTCATATAAAAAAAAGGACTGAACTCACCCATTGTTCCAGAATCCAATTCAAAGTCCTCCAATATTACCTCCCCTCCAGGAAGACCAGATTTCCACTTCTGTAACTAGGAAAGCACAGACAGACCTCAATCTCATAATGCTATCCCACCTTCCCTTACAGGGAAGGTAATGCTGGTAATGCTATTGCAGGTAATGCTGACATGAGCACAGGTTTAGGCTGATGGATTTGGGCATGTCAAACACCTGCTGGAACCTGAAGTGAAGAGAGAAGGTGCAGAGCAAGTGCATTCACTGCTTACTCTCTGCCACTTGATTCTGATGTGCATCTATACTACCCATAACATGGGGAATGGACAGCCTTCTAGGATAAGCAGGGCTAGAGTAAAGAAAGAAAGGGCAAGAAAAGAATTAGTTCAGGGAAACTACATCAGATGGTATGCACTCCTTTATCTTTCCTCAGAAAGCCAGTCTCCTGACAAGAGCACAGATCCAGCAGGAGAGGTGACCCTGGCATTACTTCTCTTGTCAAGACTACGATAGTCAGAACCAGTGTAAAGCCCATTATCTTGGCTTAAGGAAAGGTAGATGTAACCTGTCTGCTTGGGCTTCTCAGAGACGTACATAGGCCTGACTGCAGGTTGGAATAAGAACTTGTTTGCAACACCGAATTTACTTTTCTGCCAGGGAATTAATTCATCCCAAACAGGATAAACCCCAGATACCCAATCACTCAGACTTGAGAAGAGGCTCACAAATTTCAGCCCTGGTAAATACAAACTCTCTCATGCTTCCTCAGTGAGTGCAAAAAAGTTAACACTGCTTTAAATTCCAAATACACAGAGGCCAAGACACTCATTGACTTCTTGCAGGAACAGAATCTGGCCCAAATACATGAAACATTTCAAAAGAAGCCTTGACTTGCAACAAGGATCAGTCGAGACAAAAGTATTTGAGTCAGGGCATTGCTAGACAATCTTGCTGGTTGTCAGATCTGCAGTGTAATGACATGTCAATTTGATTCCTTTTGTGCATGAGCTTGGAGCCTATCTTTGGGCCTGAATTCTTCTGTACTTTAGTTTTTCTTTTGTTCCAGTGGCACTTCTCCCAACATTACTTGACAATGAGTGATGCTCCACAACCCTGATCTTTCACACCCTGTTGGTGACCTATAACTTTTCATGCATAACCTTTGACCTGGGTCCTGACAGTTTGATTTATTGTCCAGTGTTATGATTTATGAGTATCTTCTCAGAATAATTAACGGACAACAGGTGGCAGCATAATAATTTTGATTACCCAGCGGTTCATGAAACCACTACAAAGGTGACTTCATTTACTGAATAAGAAAAGGACAACAATTAAAAATTACACAAAGCAATCCTTTTATGCCTTTTTGTTTTTCACCCTTTGTCCGTCGAACAGAAGACTTTATTTAGGCTCATTGCCTTCCTTCTCAAATACCCGGAACTCTAATTCTGTGCAGAAGACAATGCTTCCCAAATCATGGTGCTGGTAGAATTATTTTGCTGTTAGAAAACACTTCAATTTCATGTCCTCAGTTTCTATATAACCAAGGAGTTATTTCAAAATCTGTTTGCAAAGCTGTACAATGTGGGCCAAAGTTCATTCCAAAGTGTAGGTTTTTGTTAACTTACTATTTTGCAGAACTGCTAAAGTATTGTGTTGTGGATTCCACTTATCTGAAGTTACACCCTCAGACAAAAAGAAAGTATTTCCACAATTCGCCTCTTGCATCTGCAGAGCTTCTCTCTAAAGGTTTTTGCCCATCTCTAGTGATCATAAAACGAAAGTATATTTTGCTCCTGTGTTTCAAGTAATTGCTTAAATTTAGGTTAAAAGGCAAGTGGTCACTACCCTGGCTTCAGGCCTCACACTCAGACAAATTTAGTTTAGACAAATCTGCAATATCTTCCGAACACCTAACTTCACCCTGTCATCACAAGCAGCTCCCCTGTAGTCATTTGGGCTACATACAGAGGCAGTGGTTACAATAAAGAATGCATTCTCCAGAGCCTGCAGACTAATAGTAACAACGATGCATACACACAGTACCGCAAACAAGTTACACAGTGGCACACAGTTGTCGTTATTTTTGAGTAACAGGCTTAAGACAATCTGTATCTAGAACATGTTCAAGTTTTAATATGTTTTATGCAATCCATGAAGTCCCAAATAACTTCTCCCAGAACACATTATAGTGGTATGAAGTTTTTTTCTCATCACTATTCTACATGCTGCCCTCCCCCTTATTTCAGTTGATCACAATTCCTTAGCACTTTTGATAGACATATGTTGATATGGAAGAAGACATAATGATACCATCCATATGGACAGTGGGATCCACAGCCAGATTTTCAGAGCTAATCAATAAGATTTTGAATGAAGTCAGTTGGAGTTGCAAGTGTTTAGAACCTCCAAAAATTGAACTGATGGTGAATAAAGAACGGAGCTGCTGTGTGTTTCCTCACGGGATATACATTACATTGCAGAACAAAGGCATATTATAACAGACATGACACACGGTTATTCTTAGATATGCTTTTAAATATTGATTAAAATAAGTGGGATAATGTGTGGTTTCTTCATCTTTTATTAAAGATAAGAGTCTAACATCTAGCAAAATCGGCGCACTAATGCCAACAGACCACTGCCAGCATGCACCAGCTTGGCCACTGGAACAGAACACTTCCTTCTCATCCCCCCTAAAAATAAACTAAACGCATTCTAGAGAATTTCAGCAGCAAAAATTGGTTGTCACAATGTGTCCACATGCCCAAGACAGCATATGCAAAATAAATTTTTGTATTATCAATGACATTATTACAGGCTTATCATTTTTAATTGACTTTATGACTTGTAAAAATACTCCTACAATCCTGCTTTACATCAGTTTTGTAACAGTTTAACTAACACACAGCTATGAAATATTAATTCCCATTACATTCAAATTTTAAAACATCTGATGAAGAGCCTGGCTAATAGAGTTCCCAGAATATTAAAAGCACTCAAGCTTTCGCAAGGATCCTTGGTGGAAAAATAAATAAATTGCTGCTTTTAAGGTCAGACTTGTTTTATTCCCCTCCCTTTCCCTGAGAACTCAGACACCCCTACAACCAAACACTATTATAATGAAACCAATTTTATCCTTAGTAGTTTTATCAAACCTTTAATACCACATTAGCTGCTTAATATACAGTGAAAGTAGCAACGGAAAAGCGCTAGCACCCAACTGCATTCTCAGTAGAGATGAAGGAAAAATTTGCAACAAATCATTTATCAGATTAATGCAGCTGCTTTTGGTACTTATGAAATAGCCACAAGCTTTCTACAAATGGAATAATAATAATAGTGACAAAAAATAGAGCATATACACCACAGTTTGTCCTAATTAATGTTTCAATTTGGGACAGTGGCTGAGTGCTGATGTGCCTGGTATATCACATGACACCATTTTCCTTTTCGATTGGGTGTTGCAAAGGTGTTCGTGGTGCAAGGTTTACACACAAGTCTTAAAGGAACAATCACAAGTATCAACGAACACAACTGGTTTTCCCACTAAAACTCAGTTATGTAAATGCTGACACATTTAACCAGGGCAATTCATTTCAACAAAGTGATTGAATATTTTCAAACTGTTTCCAACATCAGCTACAAATTAATTTTAAGAACGTAAAAGCTTCCACGATTAAATTTTGCCAGATATATATAGATAAATTAAGGGACAAAGATTCTGCACGTTCCATGTAATTGACTCTAGCTTTTCTGGTTTGATTCTCACATGGGAAGTGGCAAGCTTTAAAACGGTATATGTGCTCAAATCATGATGTGATTTTAGTACTTTGTTTCCCATCAATTTTTAAATTAATTATCTGGAAGCAAGCAGCGGTTCATTTTTGGTCATAGACTTTTTGATTAGAAGCTGTGACCCTTTATGCCTTTTTGGCATGCTCTATACAACACCAATGACATGCAGCATGACCTCTGACACCTGATTCAACAAAAAGTAACTCCCGGACAGATCTTTCATATTCAGCAATCTCTTTGTTACACCGGGACACTTACCCAATTCCATCCCTTAAAATCCACTATGTCTCCTCATTTCCTCCCCTACCCCCTCCTACTCAGAAACTTATTTGGTAGCAACATTTCTGTCCTTCCATTTGTGTCTCTCCTTCTGTTTTTACAAACTTTACACTATACCATCATCCCATATGTTTGTGCTGTGCACAAGGAGGTTTCTTTAGAAAGCGCTGATGCTAATTATAAATTTAATTTGCATTTTAATTAGAATGGTAGCAAATTAAAAGCGTGGCAGCTGGAGAATTTTGAACGCTTTGCAGAGATTTGGTGTCAGTATCTCCCTGCTTCTGACTTCGCTCTCTTTTCATTTTTCCCCTCACTATCTTTCATTCACACAAACATATTGGCAATTTTTCTCCTCTCTTGTTTCTTTTTTTGTCTATTTTTTATTTCTCCATTTTCCCCCCAAGGATCAAGTTATAAATTATTTCTTTTTTGTACTGATAAACAGTATACTCTTGTCTTGTGCCAGTACACTGTGTACTGTAGTGATAGTGCAGCTTTTAAGTGAGCTTTTGTGAGGCTCTGTCAGTGGTGCCCTATTTTGCTATTTATATCTGCAGTTTATTTACAGGTAGGAATCTATTCTGTACCCCCTCGACTAATTTCAAATTCCAGACCATTGCCGCAAACTCTAGCCTAGCCCTAGACATTTCATTTTTACATCCTACAAATTTGCAGCAAGTCTGTAGAACCTTAACAAAAGCCATTCAGAATGCACTGGGGACTGCTCAACTTTATTCTTTACTTAGCAAATGCAGCATTCAATGTGCTTTTGCACAAAAGGCAGAAGTAATCTGCCAGTCTTTCGGTCCATATAATGGCATATATTCTGGCCCTAGTGTCTCCCGGTGCTGTCTTTCATTCACTATGTGAGCATGTCTGGTTTTAGTACTCACATGAGCACATTTAGTCAGTTCTGTCATTTTCCCTATGTTGCATCTCCATGGTCATTTTCATTCCTTCTGTTCGCTTCCCCCACAGTGTCCTTGCTCAATAATTTTCATTAATTGATTGACAGCTCTGATAGACCCAACTAACCTCTATCTCACTCTCATGTCGGTTTTTAAATAAGTACTTGTACGTCCAATGACCTTGTCGCCTCATCAGATATCAGAAAATGAGCATGCAGATATGGAGGAAGCTGATTAGCAAAATAAGGAAGATCTCACTTCTGGCATAAGTCCATAATAAGCTCTGACAACTAACTTTAGAGTTAGGCATTTAAAACAAAAGGGACATACAAATGTGGAATAAATAGACCTTAACCAGTTTCCTAAGCGCTGGCTATAGTAAAAGGAAAATTTAGATCATCAGTAATGTAACAGCCTTTCTAGAAAGCTCGAAAACAAGCTGTATTTCCAACACTGGAAATGCACGTTGGAAATACTCAGACTTATTTTACCGTTTGTAATTGTATTTTCAATTACTTGTACAGTACTGTTTAGCTCACAAAATCCATCCATGGAAAGTGAAGTGAATATATAAATAAAATTACTGTATATTTAGTTTTATTTAGCATACAGCTAAATTATTTACAGCATACCAGTGATCTTCCCCTTAGTAAAATTAACTGGACATCAAAAAATCCTGGGGTTTGTTATACATACACATCTAAACCACCAGATTAACACATACTGGGTATTCCAGGTATTTTCATTAGAAATTGTCCTTGTAGAAATGATCAGGCTTTAAATAGACAAAAAAACCCAAGTTGTTTTATTTTAAAGATGAGAAGCTGAGGCATAGCAACACACACAGATCTCTTTCAGAACAGAAATTAATCCATCTCAACTGAGTCCCAGTCTATCACCTTTTTCTACTATGTCACCCTCTTTATCCATTTCAGATCACTCCAGCATTGCAAGTCTTCATTTTTTTTTTGAATATAGACAGAGCTTTATCTAGTGGTATTTCAGGTTTTTTGATATAACAGGATGATGCCAAATGACATTCTCACTCAATGTGCTTAAATAAGCTAGATCAACAGAACAGTTTCTCATTAAAAACTGTTTAACAAATTGTAAAGCCTAACCAAAGTTTGGAGCAGCTATTTGGCTACAAATCTGTTAAAACCAGAAGATATGATAAGATATACTCCATTGCAAAGAATGAGTCCTTTGAAATTTTATCTCTACTTTTTTTCCATACAATAATCATTGATTTGTATTAAATTCACCCGATTCTGGTGGCTACAAAGCTATCAAACATCCAACTCTTCAGATCATAGGCTATGTTCTGTACCAACTCTTAAACTAATGCAGCAACCATAGTATGGCATAGAAGAGCTAGAACACCAGTTCCTTAGTTTTATAGAACTACTTGCTCCAAATCATCTGAAAAAACTAGTCTTTGAAATTTAAAGTTTTTATTCATAACTATGGTAGTTGCACAATGACATTGTTGGGGTAATTTATTTACTTTCTAATCCTACTCAAGAGCGTAAATCAAATTCTCTTTTTAACAAGCAAAACTAGCAGAGTCAGACATGCAGAATACCAGGGTTTGAACATGTTTAGCTGAAAGGATAACTGGAGTTTCAGAACCAAGTAGAGACTTATTCTGATCATATGCCCCTTTTTCACATCAGCACAGCTCCAGTTGTTTCCATAGAGTCATTCCTTATTCAACTGGTAGAAGAAAGAAGAATGAGACCTTGAAATAGAAACAGACTGAAATTGAGCCTAACATAAAATACAGAAGCACCTTATTTCTCTGACTACTTTGGCTCTTACATAGGTTAAAGATACTTGCTTTCTGTATGGGATTAATTTATTCTGTTGGCTCCCACTGGACTGAAGGATGAGGCAGGAAGATGGAAAGATAAACAAGTCAAAAAGTTGTCTAAAAAGGTCCATCTGGAGATCAAGACCTAAGGACAATGAGGAAAATAAGAGCATTTATAGTATTAGCATAAATAGTGGAGGCCTTGTTCTAGTATTTATACTCCAGTATTTTATGGAATGATATATAATGGCTTAATAAAATTACCATGCTTTTTGGTGTGGCAATACACCTCGATTATCAGAAAGCATGATGCCTGGGGCGGGTTGAATCTGGATTTACATATAACCAGCCTGGCAGAAAACTAGCCTGCAAGCTCTACATTGGCACATCACTAATGAGAACATCAAGACCAAAAAGTGATAGTTACTTTCAAAGACGCCAGAAAAAAGTATGTGAAATAAAATACTGAAAGTTCTCCACGACTTCCAAGAGTTTAAAACATAACAAAATGTTACAATGAAGGTCAGGTCTCTTTCAAGAAATGCTATGTATTTACAGATGCAATTTAGAAAAAAAATCTTCCCTCCAATTCACGATTTCCATCTGTACAGGATGCAAATCTCAATGTCAGGGCTGCTAAAAGTAGAAGCATATTTCTGAAAGTTCCCTTACATGAAGCATTTAGCTTGGGTAAGCACTTTCATTAGTTTCAAAGCCTTCTGGGCTACCAACAAAAATTCAGTGACCTCAGTGAAAGTAATCACATGGGTTTAGACTGACTATTTATACGAGTAAAGCTTTGCAGAATCCAAGTCAACTAAATTATCTTCAAGATCTAACTTCCATAAGTGGTAATATTAGACAGAACGTTGATATTTAGTTATCCTAATTAACCTTGTATTTTAATCATATTATTTCCTAGTAAAGTTCTAATTTATACTCTACTGTCATATGCCCTAGAATACCCTACTCCTCTGCAACATAAACAAACAAAACCAAGTTCAACTGTTGGATAAGCTCTGGTCAACTGAATTTCTTTTAATAACTTTTTATCATGAAATTGTCCATGGAGTACACAGCATTCTCCAAATTACAAGTCTTCCACCTTAGCACTTTGGAAAGGCTTGGATTTTATTTCATGCAAGTTTTCATAGCTGTACAAAATACTTTCATTAACCCAAGAATGGATTATTTGGAGTGCTAATTAATTGATTCTTCAAAATGCCAATTGACACACTCCTAGGGAAAACCTGATCTAAGCAACTATGTTAATCAAGCTATTGTACTTATGGTTCTGTCTGAATATCAGACCATCTGAAATGAGGAGAACTTTGCCATTACTATCCTGGACCTCTTGTGGGCAGCTAATTAATATGAGTAGACTATGACAGTTGCACTTGTACATTCACTGTACTGCCTGACAATAACTCTATAAAATTACATTTCAGCTAAAGAATGGAAACAGTGTTAAATACCATTATTTGCCTTCCTTTGATGTCTGAGAGTCATTATGAAAGCAATTACAGCAGTTTCCCTGCCTGTATGTCTACAGGGTATTTATCTGTATCTGTCTGAGTCCTTTGCCAGGTGGAGAATATATGGCATATTAAAGACAAGGGAATTCAGCCTCAATTATCAGACTATGAACAGAAGAAGAAACAAAATCAGAGTTTTGCAGATGATCCTGCCAGAAAACAGTAATTTAATACTAAAGGCAGGTAATCTGGGGAAAACTTGCCCAGTGCAGAGTCTTTTTATTTTAATATTATTGAATTCCCCCCTCCCTCCATTGTCCTATTATGTTTTCTATTATTTTAGCTTCCATGTTTTTGAATACCTATGCCCACTTTAAATAAGCTTATGCTAGGTTTGAGAGTCTTATGAATGCAAGATCTTTTTGTAAACCCTACTTTTTGTTTCTTAATTACATGCAGATATTCTGCCTTCTAAGAACATCTCAGAGGAAGGAACAGATTCTGACTGGGGTAATGCAATGAGGCAAAATGCTGACAATAGAATTAGGAGCATTGTGTTACCCACGGAAGACTACATATTTAATTCTCCCTGTGCCCAATTATTATTTTACTGACCCCTGTGGTAGTATGACTAGGTCCATAGGTTGGTAGGCGAGTGAAGAAAGTACTCTACACGTGGAAGGGCCAATGCCAAATTTTTCCTTTGGATTCCTGCAGCTGTCTTCCCACAGCAGACTACTGGACAAATAAAAAACAATCCTTCAACTGCTTTTCTATGCCACTGAGTTGGAGCTAACAAAATAATGTTCTGCCCAAAATCTCTGAAAAATACCATTGTTTTTTCAATCAAATACATATACATACAGCATGACACCTTGCTTTTTCACCTGAAAAATGCATTAGTTTTAATCCTCTTTTTTCTGTGTATTGAAGGTATATCCATTCATAAACAGCTTCACGGTTCCTTCATAACTTGCAAACATGGATATTTCCCATCTTGTCCTTGTTCTATAATTAATAACCTCAGTTCTGTAATAATGAACCTCACCACAAATCTGAACATCAGTTCTGTCAAGAATTAGGACTATTAGTACGGTCAGTAAACCCTTGTGATGAGATAGTAACTGCTGCCTGCACCTGAAAACATCATAGAATTCTATAATTTGGGTACATGAAAGAAATGCCTTGGTATCTCCAAAAAGATTACTCATTTGTACCATACACACATGGGAAAGTAATATGGACCTGGATGAAAGCTACTTTACCCTGCTATTCAGGGCTGACAGGATGCTAATTTATCTTAGTTGCCTGCTATCCATCATCATTTGACAGTCTAGTGAATGTATCTATAAAAGCCAAAGATTCTCTTCTTTTGGTAACCCAAGTTTTCTGATGTTTTATGCTGTCTTTTGTTTTAAATAGAAAGGCAAGAGCATTACCAAAATGTCATGCTGCTCACCAAGCATGATGCCTATTCTGAAGCTTTGGTAGTATTTCTAGAAATAGCCTTTCACACGTTATTTTAAAAGTCTCTTCATAATACCCCCAGATTTTCTGGGGGGAAAAAAAGTATTATTTTAAAGGATTCTAGAGGCAATTTAGGGAAAAGGTATAGGAGTGTTTGACTAGGTGTTACCCTCAGATGAAGGCTGGCCTAGTCTTGAAGATGTATCTGGGGCTACACACCCCATTGCTGTGCCACTAATATAGTCATTGGGACTTGTCTTGGGACAAGAGTGTGCAAGGGTGAGGTAAAATGCAGTAAAGACAAATATGCCACCATTTTCTTGATTTTGAATAATCACATGGAAGCACTGGACAAAACAAAGCTAGGGCATTAATTTGCTGTAGGTGTGCTAAGAAACTCTGAATTTTCTCCACCCACATTCTGTTCTACTGAATCATCACTGTCACTCTAAAGTGCCTAATACAACACTTACCCATGCAAAACAGAACCGTGCTTCATTTGCTTTAAGGCTTATGGCTACCAAGGCCACAGAGATGATATACCAAGATGTCATCAATAATGAGTCCAAATTATCCATTATAGTGCAACTGCTTATGCTAAAGCTTTTAACTCATTTTGAGTATTAGCTATCATGTGCATCCTCCTCAAAATCCCTAGAATCTTTTCCAGCTGCACATTCTTTTTGTTTTACTTTTAAAGAAAGCAATTATGAGACTACAGACATTTCCCGATACCCTTCTCAGACATTTTGCTAGCAATCTCATGTTACAATATTGTTTTCATCCTATAAGGGTTTATTCTAATACTGGTCATTTGAAATCTTACCATTTAAGTCTTGCAAAATTAGAATATGCAAAATGACAAGAAATGTGTTTGCGTGTGTATCTACACATATATATGTAAGCTGCAAGAATTTTATTTTAAATGATTAATGAATGATATAAGTCTCATTAAGTCATGAAGACCTTAATACCTTCTGAACAGAGATACTGTATGGCAAAGAACAAAAGGATTTAATGATATATTAGACATTTTACAGTATAAATATATTCTTGATTAATTAAATCTGTTTAGTCTATTACCTTACCCTAAGGAAACTATGATATTCAACAATGCTTTTTTTAATAAGAAAAAAAACCCAAACAACTTGCTTTTGATACTTAACCTAAGAGAAAAGATATGGAGAAAAATATTTTATGAACTTGTATAAACAAAGAAATTGAATTCTTTCCTTTAATTAAAAAGAAACAAAGCAACTTGCAAGAAACACACTTATTTTCTTCAAAAAGGAAGATTAATACAGGTTAAAAAGCCTTTCTAGTTTTACAGAATTAATACTGTGTTTAATTATATGAGATTAAAATTTCATTATACTTTATACTTTAATTGGTATAGAAGAGGCTAGAGGTTAAAACCTTTGCACGAGTTACCTTTTGTGCTGTTCCAATATCTAATAACATAGCAGTTTTAAATTATAAACCCTGACAACATTTAACAAGTTTCTTACATGTTTTAATTTTACCCTAGTAATCTTTTATGTGGAGCAGCAGTGTTCCTGAGGTCATAATCCTGGATGATGAAACAAGCAGAGACAGAAATCACTACAAAACCAAAGTGGCTGGACATTATTGGATTATGGTAAGGGTGCTACCTGGACTCCAATTATCAACTATAGGTTTAGACATAGCTACTTCACAACAGTTACATGCTGTGATGGTTAAAACACACTGTGTGCCTCCTAAACAAGCAGTTATACCTTCAAAAACACTGGGAACTTCTCAGAAAGAGATCAAAGAAATCTGGAGGGCTCTTCTAACAAATAAGTGGCCTTGAACTGTTTAAACCACTGGTGCTGTCCTACAAGTGGGATTTTCAGAGGACTCCAAGGGGTTTAGGCATACAAAGCCTATTGACCTCTAATGGAATTAGGACACCTATTTTATATGTGTTTGGAAAACCCAACACTACTTAGAACAATGTTTCTCAAACATAAACAAGAAGAGGCAACTGGTCAAGGACAAACAATATGCCTCCATTTTAGAAGTGAAGCAAACCAAACCATTTTATTTGTATGTACGAGTAACAGTTTGCTGGTAAGCCAATGCCATTCCCACCCTACCTTCCCCTTGTAATACCAGGCTTCCCTGTGACAAGCTGAGGGAAGACACACCTAGGTTAGAGGGACAGGGTGCTGATGAGGGCCTGTTAATCAGAGACGTGCTGGACACACTGCAGCACACTCAAAGTCTTATGGAGATGAGCCAGGGCTTCCTGAGGTAATAGTACCCACCTGGAGTACTGCATCCAGTTATGGAGTCCACAACATAAAAAGGACATGGAGCTGTTGGAGCAAGCCCAGAGGTGGGCCATGAAGATGATCAGAGGGCTGAAGCACCTCTCCTGTGAAGACAGACTAAGAGAGTTGGGGTTGTTCAGCCTGGAGAAGGCTCCAGGGAGACCTTAGAGCAGCATTCCAGTACCTGAAGGGACTACAGAAAAGCTGGAGAAGGACTTTGTACAAGGGCATGGAGTGATAGGACAAGGGGAAATGGTTTCGAACTAAAAGCGGGTAGATTTAGATTAGATATTAGGAAGAAATTCTTTACTGTGAGGGTGGTGAGACACTGGAACAGGTTGCCCAGAGTTGTGCCTGCCCCTCTCTGGAAGTGTTCAAGTCCAGGTTGGATGGGACTTTGAGCGACCTGATCTACTGGAAGGTGCCCCTGCCCATGGCAGTGGGGTTGGAACTAGATTACCTTTAAGGTCTCTTCCAACCCAAACCATTTTATGATTATATAACCAACCTCTAATGAACAAGGTTGGTCAATCTAGGTGGGTTTGGAAGAGTTGGATCTTGGTCTAAAAATGTTGATGTACGAGCACATGAACAGATAATACTCTTACAGTGATCACAAACAAGTAATTTATTCTTGCTATAACTGATCATTTGAACAGCCCTCATTCTTGATCAAGTCAAGGAACATATAAAAATACCAAAGCGGTATGAATCTGAGAACTGGCTCACTTCTTCTCTGGCTCACTGACTCTGCTTTCTCAGCAAGAACAGAGAAGATGGAAAAGCTTCTTTTAGGGAGTCAGTATTAACTTCTGCTACTATGGGGACCCAAGAGGCTATCTGTTATTATTGAATTCACTGATTATTGACTACTCTTTAATATTGACAAAGTCAGTGTGTACATGGATTATCTGCCATATAAATGCCAATCATATGAATTGAAGATTCAGACCAACAAGAAACTGCAAAACAACTTTCAAAACCATATTTTATTCTTTGTTCCCGTCCTATACACCTGTGCATGTGCCTCCTGGAAACTAAAAACTGCTGCTTTGTATGGCAAATCCACACTGCTCAGCATCATGCAAACTGCATACGCAAGTAAGTGTGCTATTCAGTGCTATCCCAAAGTGACCTGTCAAAAAAGGGGTGTTTGCTCATGTTGTTGAACTGAGGTGAGAACAGAGTTCTAATTACTTGGGTTTTTTTCCTGCAGTAGTTTACAGTTGAATCTCATTACTGGATAACTGTTTAATCAACTCTAAAAAATACAGTATAATTAGTACTGCAGCAATATAGATACACTATGAAGCAAGCAGTTCCAACAATGGCAGAAGCCTTTTCAATATTTTGTGAATATATTATTTGAACCAAAATTCACACATTGAAAAATACATGTTTATGTGATTTTAAAATATTTAACAATCTTATACTACATCTTTAGATATTAAAATAGTTGTTCAGAGCACCATCTGAAATAAATTAGCATAACTACATTTAAATCAACAGAGATGTACTGATTTGCTCAGTATGAGACTGACCCACACACTTTCAGTAGCACACCAACTCTGGGCCTGACAATGTTTTCACTGAAAAAGAACACTTCAAAGGGATTTTTGTGTGCTTAATGAAATTCAGGACAAGGCCTTCTGCAAGTAACTATAGTGAACAATTTTAAAATATCTTCTTCATTAAAAGGACAAAGTTTCAGAGCCAGCAAATGAAATTCTGTAATTAAAACGTGTGTTTAAAAAAATCTGGAGAGGTCTTAGACAGCGAAATATTATCCTTTAGATTAGTGTTTAAGTGAAAACAGTATTTACTGCTCTAGCACATTTGATAGAGCTCTTTACTGTGTTTCTTTATGTATAATTGTATTTTGCAACCAATTTAAAATAACTAGATGAGTGCAGTCCTTATAGAAGGTGAAGATGAGTCCTTGCAAGGATATCAACGTCTACAGGGGTTTCTTTCTAACAGATACAAAAAAGTAATTTCCATTCTGCTACTTTCATGTGATCCTTTCTGCATATAAAATGCCTTTCACATACATACATATACACAGACAAGTCTCCTCACCTGAGCAGAATACTTCCTAAAAACAAACATACCCTAATCGAATAATTTGTTGCTTTTAGACCTAGAGTCTTATCAAAATGTGAATGCTACAACTATAACAAAGGGAAAATAAATAGGTACAATTCTGCCTTGACCATGGTATGTGTACATAGACTAAAAGATTTCCAAATTGCAGAAAGGAGGTTTAGGGTTAGTGACACTTCTTCCAAAGCTATTCCCTGCCTTAAAAGTATCACTGGTTTTACCAGATTTTAATGAGCTTTATTTTGGATGATTATCCAGGCTACTTCCTCATCCCACTGACAATTTGTCTTGTTGCATCTTTGACAAAGTTTAGTTTAGACACACTCAGATCAAGGACCCTGTCTTTCTCCATGATCATAAAAGATGAGTTTACTATAATGCTATTGAAACAATAATAATAATGCCCTGCTAGGCTGGGAGAAAATCTCCTACAAATTGGAGCATTTCTTGGTAAAGATACTACATTTTTAAAGGTGTTTTTAAAAGAAGAGGAATACAACTTACTTGCATGTGAGTGACTTACATACCCACAGCCTGACTGCATTTAGCATATTGGCCTATTGCTATAGACAAGAGAATGTCCAACTCTCTCAAGGTTAATTGACTGCTGTTCTTTGAAATATACATGAGAAACTTTATTGACTGTCTCACATCCGACCTCACCTGTCACGCAGGAGGAGAACAGTAACAGGGGAAAGGACTCCACAAAACAATGAGAAGGACAAAGGTGAAATGCAGTGGGCTGCACTAAATTTTGCCAAAACCCCTTCTCTAATTGTTGTTGTCCTGTGTATCTTCTTAATTCCACTTCTTGTGATTAGAAAGAGTGTGTAATTTTGAGATTTCTCCTAGAAGATTACCAAATTAATAAATTCTCCTAGTTAGACATGGTCTCAAGTCTACGAAACTCAACAGCAATATGCAGATGGCCCAGATTCATTTGCAAAAAATCAACATTTGTAGATTTTAAGCCTTTTGTAAGAACAGTAATTTCTTCATATATGGAAATACTTCCGCAACATTTTAAACTCTACACTGATACTGACTTTCATAAATAATTACTTTACCTCAGACACTACAACAGCAGGACCTGAATTATCCGAATCATGTAAGGATAAAATGACAAACCTATCACGTTGGCATGCAAGCATTTCTGTCAAGAGTCCCATAAGGAGAGTAAATGAGACCATCTCATCATCCTCAAAGTGACATATAACTTCCCTAGCTCTTTTACATCAAATTTTGGCCTTGCAATATTAAACCAGAATATGCTACTACATCTGGGAAAAGCATATAAATTGTCTGCAGCAGTTCTGTGAGGGAAATTGTTCTTCCTCTGTGACTGTTGCATGCAGTCTGCATACATGTATCTCAGAAGCATGGCATCTCCTGGAGAAATCTCATAGAAGAAATAATATCACATAGGAACTGACATTCTAAATTGCAGTTTTTCCAGGATCAGTTCTTCAAGGGACAGAATTAAATTTGGCTTAAATATCACACAACTTCTTGCGTTTTGAATGTTCTAACGCCAAGACAACAGCTGTAATTTTTAAACCTCAACCCACCTTGAAAATTATTCCACATAAAACTGGAACAAAAGTTTTTCAGACAAAAGCAAGCATCATTTTGTACAACACATTTTATGTCACTTCACACAACAGCGATTATTGTTATGCTCAAATTGGAAAAAGTGTTTACCTTAAACTGCTGACACAGCCCTACCCACACAGCACATCCCCCTGAAGAGCGTGTATAAGCCAAACACACATCTAATTTTTAGCACATTCCATGACTTATGTCTCCACAATGACAAGCCTGCACGAAGCACATTTTTGATGACAACGAGATAACCCCTTGTAATGCCTCCACCATGATAACTGGATTTTTGCTAAGCTTTCCATGACCAAATTACAGCCATAATGATGACACTGCACACCACTGCCAAGCAGCATAAAATGACACCTGCTTACAACAGCTTGAAATGGAACTTGTCAATATGACCAGAAACATTACCAATAGCTAAGAGACTATTTTTTCTAAACCTTACTCATATTGCATATTACCTGCTCAGCTTGGCACCTTTACAGAGCCAGAACCTAGCTTTACAACACCCAGAAACTCTGAGACCAATGAAACAGTGGTTTTTTGTTCCATCCACAACAATCTCTATCGTAGGAAGATACCAGTAAGACAGAACCAATTAAATCACTTTGGACTGCATTCAACCTCCATACTACAGAAAATCCACACACTCACTCTGTGCAAAAGCCAGAGGTAGAATATTTTCATTACTCAGTTCAGCACTAGGAGGTTAAAAATGCCAGTGTCCTATTCCCTTTCAAAATCTCTCATCTCCTACCCCCTACCTGCCAGCTGTACAGAGCATTTCCCTTGCCACTAATTCTGATAGCATGCCCTAATTAACTCATTTTATCTTTTGGTATAAATCAATTACAATTAAAATATAGTTTGTCAAACCTCTGTGGAGTATTGTTTCATGTTAAAAACATTTTTACTCATGAGAGAAAGTGTGATTAACTTCAATAGAAAGCTCAAAGTTCAACTTACTATGAGCAGAGGGAATCAACCACGGTTCTTCCTTTGCAGAACACTTCATCTCAGTGCAAGGAAATTAAACGAGTGGAAGGTTCTACACTGGTCACTGAGATCATTAACACATGGAAGGATCTAGGAAAAAAAAAAAAGAGTTGTTTTTAAAAACAAACAGACCCAAAATAAAACATGTGGTGAGTAAGACCACGAAAGAAAACACACAAAAGCTTTTTAGGCACCATAGCTTTTGAAAACACATTTGAAAAATGAAGCACCGTATTTTAATTTTATGTAGTGGATAAAAATGCAACAAGTCCAATGTTCCACTCCAGATAAGGTGTTCCCATTCTTGGGCCTGAGTTAGCAGCAGCAGCAAAGGCTGCCAGGGCCCCCTGGTTTTAACAGAACCAGGGGCTCATGGAAGGTGTCCTGTCCTCACCCCTGCCACCACAGAAACCATTTTAAACAGTAAAAATACAGCAGGGGAACCTCCCACAAATTATAGACATTACACAGAAGATACTATATTCCAAATAAACATGATGGAAAGGGGTGGAAGGGAAGAAAGCCCATACCTGGCTAACTGCGACTGTAATTGAGAGTTTTACTTTGGTTTGGTTGGTTGTTTTCCCCCCTTGAGCATTTTTGGTAACACATACCCCTACCACAGACTACCGCAACAGGGCAAATCCCGCCCTAAGGGAGTTTAGAGGTTGTATCGAGTATAAACAGCAGGGTTTTGGCCTCAGGGAGCTGCAGGACCCCAGAGGCGGCGCCAGGCGGGTTCCGGCCGGCTCTGACAGGAGGAGAGCGAGCGACCGGAGCGCGCGCTGCGGCTGCAGCCCTGAGGGAGGGCGGGAAGGCGGGAAGGCAAAGGGAGGCAGCGAAGGCGAAGCCTGAGGGGAGAGGCGCTTTGTGAGGAAAATAAGGGAGAATCGGGGAAAGGGGGATGGTTGGGGACACAGATAGAGGCAGGCCATGCCTGAGGGGACAACCACCCATGGAGGACCCCACACTGTGGCAGCCCTCTGAGGGACTGCAGCCCCTGAGCAACCCACGCTGGTGCAAAGGGGCACCCCTGAGGCACAAACAGCGTGGGATGTCAGCAGCCTACCCCAAACTTCTGATTTTCAAGAAAGTGAGAACAAATATGCTTTATAAAAATTCTTCCACCTGATTCAGACCACAAATAGGCACCACTATTATTTGCAGCTTGTGTGTGATCTATGAGACTGCACAATCTAGATTTACCTGTGTTGGAACAGCATTCTGAGGACAAAAATATCCCTAAGTCTGCCAGAAAATACTTTTCATGGTTTAAAGCCTCGTAGCAGGCATGAAACAAAATATAAAGCGTAACATTTTTCTTAGATCCTCAAAGAAACATCCTTACTGTTTCCAGTTTACACCAAGGTACCATGACTTTGTGCTTTGCTGTATTGATGCAAGGGAATTAGAAGTTAAGGAATGGGTTAAAGTCTAATTCTATAAAACACACAACTTCCTAAAACATCCACTAGACACACAATTATTCTCTTACACTAAACTGCTGTGTGCCTCTCTGCAGCCGTGGCAGAACACTGCAGAGTTAGTTCAGAACATTGCCACTCCTGCGACGTGAAGCACTGAGCTGGTACAAATCCCATCTGCACATTAGAATGTGCTCACAAAAACCTGAAGTGCAGCTTTGTCTCAGCAGACCTTACACTAAATACAGTATTGTGTGTTTGTGCCACTTCACCTTATGTTAATTATGTATCCATCCTTCTACAGGTGACAAATATTTTTTACCCTTAGAAAACCTGTTCTTCGCTACGCAGAGGCAATGAGAATAAAACCTGTATGCCACGTACATGTGTAGGTAACACATGTGCAGACACATTCCTGCATTTTCCCCAGATAACAAGCGACAGCCTAGTCCTCTCCACGTAGCTGTGATTTCACACCATCGTTCTGGCACTGCTCCAGCACAATGATCAGCTGATTTTAAAATTCCTAGTCATCATAAAACTGGGGGATTCAAAATATAGCATGAGCTGAGGCATCGTCAGACACATCGTATGTGAGCACACAGGCTGCCCAGCCCACTCTGCCCTGAGTTTTGTTAGGTGCAATGAGGCTCAGCATCCTCAAAAACAGCATCTGAAATCCAGGTGGCTCTACTAAAAGTCTGAGGTTTTATTCCCACCAGTGAAACTGCAATGCAATAAAAAAGGGTCATCATAGGACGAATGGATTTCTGTTGCACACATACATTGTAATTAATAAGATCACTGTATTCACCATTAGTTAGGAGGTTGTGATGGTTGCTTCTGTCAGAAGCTTGAAATATTTCCTTGATGTTTTTATCCTGTAAGATTCCATGGGTATTTTACTGCGCATTTGTAACAAGTACAGCTCTACATTAGCAAACGACAGTCTTGTTTGACCTCAGCTACCATGTAAGCTTCTAGTTTTCTCTAGTCTAAAGTACACTGAAGTATTTTTCTGCTTTCCTGCAGTTTTTAAGTAGATAATAAGTCCCAAACTTCACCAGCCTTTAGCTGAAAGAAGCTTGTCACGGTGGTTGGTAGCTAATGAAGATCCTTTTAGTTTATCTTCATCAATTGTCAAATATTTGAGTCCATGAAGTGGTGTGATGAGGTACAAAGACAGATATTTGAAGGGATTTTAACTCATTTGAGCAATTACATGCTTAACTGCCCTGCGATAATCTGTCAGTCTGAGTCTTTTCTACACAGCAGAAGTGGAGAGTATTAGAATAGCTGGATTTAGAACATAAAGGCCTGGCTTGAATGGAAGAAAGGCACCAGAGAAATTAATTGCCAGTAACAAACAGCAGGACTGCTCACAAGTTATATATCACATAGTTACCTACCAGCAGTGGTAGAAGCCAGCTGTAAAACAACATACTGAATTGTGGCAAAATAGTCACTGCTATGAAATCAGTGAATACCATGAAGAATTTAAACTAATGTTGGCTAGTTAAGTACATTGTGTTACATAAATTAGATATATATAGAGAGAGATAAAAATCTTGTATTATATAGATTCGCTGACTAAATTTCAATAAAGCAAGCATTTTTAATTATGCTTCTGGGAGATTTAAGAAGTGATCTTATAATTTATATGCTTATGTTTAGTTATTCAGGTATTTCTGCCATACTCAGAACACTTGTGTAGATTTAGTAATGGAAAAATGAGTAAAACAAAAAAGGGAAAAAATACGATTCCTGTAATGATTATTGTTTAATTCTGAAATATTAAAATTAGAGTCAAATTATTAGGAAGATCTAACTGATACTGTGTACCACTTCTAATGGTACAGTTAGGAATTCCTTGGGTCCCATAAGTTCTAAGGGGAGTCAAGAGAGCCGTTACAGAGGAGCCATCTCACTTCATTCCAAGCTCAATGCTACTCTGGGCCACTGGTTCCAGAAATCTGACTTACTGTCCTTTTTTCTTTTCCTTCCTCTTCCTGTCAGGTCCCTGATGCCATCTCTTTGCTCATCCATTGCCTCCCTCCTCATACAGCCTCCCTGTTCACCACTGCATGGCACAGGAAGACTTCTTCAGGTAGGAGTCTGTGATCTTGACTGCAAGTGAATACAGCCATGGCACAGTAATATTATCACCAGGAATCCTACCCCACAGCACCTGTTTTGTACACTCACAGAATCCTCTCTAGCTTGGTAACACTATGGGATTTCCTGCAGTGGGGAAATATCAGTCCCAGCTATAGTCTTTATATACCAGAAATTAAGAAGTCCTTGCCTTTCATTCATTTGGGTTTTGTTGGATTTTTTTTTCCCCTTTGGACTTAACACCATGAGACCAGCACGAGGAATATGGACTTGAGACTGCAACTAGTGCAAGAAATGTCAACACACACATAGTGAAGTCTCTGACTGCTTGCTGGTAACACCAACCATAAATGACAGTGTGTTTCTATACAGAGAGGGCCATTTCATTCACATTACACATGTTAGTTATGATGTTTATTTTAGATTTGCTGTCTCCCTAAGGTGCCAGCTCTGAGGGAGCTAGTTAGCATGGTAGCGTTAGGTAGAAAGCAAAAGCCCTTCACCTCAGGGACTGTGCTTCAGTTCTGACCTTAGGTCAGAAAGGAAATAAGATAGGTAATCTCAGCTCTGTCCCTAATGACCAGTATTCCACATCACAATGCTACACATGGCTGTCAGCTTCTGCTCAGGAGAGGCCCAGGACACAGCCAGCGTGGAGAACTAATTACCCTCCCATCCCAGGGAACAAATGGGCAGCCCAGCTCAGCAGGCTGAGATCACTGGCAAGGTACAGCAGCAGGCTAATAAAGTGGTGGAGTGTCACACGCATGGCTGTGGCATACAGCTCATGAGGCACTTTATTTTTCCTTCATTAATGAGGATTTTATTCTAGGCTCACCATATGACATTAACATATTAAAAAAGGAAAAAAAAATAGAGCTGGTTTATTCAGCGAGCCTGGTGTTTTAAACATCACCTGCCTTTTGTTTTTACAGGTCTAATTCACATGGGCCAAATTAAGCCCCGACTTTTATGAGTGGGGTATAAAGGGCACAAAGAGCTGCTTCTCCCATCAGTGGGAGAAGGAACCATAAATTGGCTGCTTACACTGGAGAATCCAGAGGTAGAAATTCATGCAGCGCCAGCAGCATTAGTTGGGTCAGACAGGCCACATCTGAGCTGGATGGACTAGGACGTGTTCTCATTCCCTCCCAACAGTAAGGCAGGGGAACCAGTAAGGAAGAGAAGTCTTCAAAAAGTGCTGATGCTTAGTGCTTTCTTCTTGCACCCCTGGAGCCACCACCACCCCTGGGTATCACTGTTCACAGTGCACAGAAGGGTCTCTCCCTCCACAAGGCATCCAAGACTAATTAGCTCACAACCTAATATTTATTGGGATGCAACAGCGTACTGTAATTACAGCATTCACTGCCTAGACCAAGGGGTAGAAATACTTGGCACCAGACACGCAGGTCACTGCCAGTACATGCACACACAGGTGCTCACAACTCCATTAAAACCAGCATCAACCCTAGGAGAGCCAGCAGGACATTTCTCTTGCCTTATTACAGCACAGAACATACAAAAAAACTTACAGCAAAACACGGAGCTGGAAACACAAAGAAAAGGTGTATCTTAAAAAGCTTGGTGTATGACTGTTATAATAGCAAAGATGTTAATTAAGAGAAAACTAGATACTGAAGGAAGCAATTAAACACTGGGAAAAATGCATGTAATAATTGCCACAAAGTTACCTTCACACAGAAGCGCTGGAGCCACACCTTCCTGCACACCAAATTCAGCAGCCCACCACCACTCCAACACCCCTTTCAGACACCCAGGTGCAAGCATTTATACCCCGGAGCAGCTTGTGCCCTCTGCTTCCACCTATGTGGGATCCTGGGAAATGTAGTCTGGTCAGGTGGCCCTTCTTTTGCATGGTTACTTTGATAACATGAATTTTAAAGAATTTTAAATATTTATATGAGTACATGGGATGCCAGGCTCTTCCTCAATTGAAAAAGCAAATCTGAACTTTTTCAGGTGATGGGAATTATAAACACATCTTTAAAAAATATGCTGGTCTGAACAGGGAGGAAGCTGAACCACATTTAGCCTGATCTGACTCACACTCAGCAGTGTAAACTTGAGATGAATTTTGGAGTGCCAGTGTAGCATAGGTAATGCCACAGTACCCACATGCCCTTGTTACCAGAAACAAACTTCGGAGTAAGGGAGGAGGACATTAAAACAACACCCATCCAATGCAAACACATCAATTTATTGTATAGTCACCTCCTTCCAGAAGAAATTAGTTACTATATACATTGCAGGTGGATGTTCTCCTCCCCTATATGGACCAAGAACCTAATTTTTAAGAAACCCTGGCTGAGTGATAACTCCCTGTACTCTCAATGAAAAAGGATGCGCTGGGTCAAAAGATGGCTTCGTAATGGTGTTTCCCCTTGTGTTCTCTGACACCTGGAAGGAGCACAATATAGGAAACAAACCACTTCATGATAAGAGTAGGCTACAAACTTTGTCTCTAGGTTTCATGTCTATCATATCCTAGCAGCAGCAGCATGAAAAGAACACCTGTAAACTTCAGTGGTAATCAAGGAAAATGAATCATACTGTTCCCACCCTTTCTGAAGAAGACAAACCATTTGCAACTTGTGCAGAATTTTCCTTCAAATTGTATGTCACATAAAAATGTCAAATCAACGGGGGATTAGATCTAAACTCAGATCGGAGTCTGTTTTACTGGAAAACAATCAGCAGTGAGGAAATCTGTATAGACAGACTACTAGACCAAAGAGGACAGGCAATGCACCCTCATGGGTTTTTTTGTGTTTTAATAAGAGCGTGTGCCTCCACCAGAAATATTCAACTAGTTCTTAGGTCTCCAGTTAAGCTTAGACATTAATTTTATTTGCTGCAATGTCATGAAGCCACAAATAAATGCAGTAAGTTCCAAAACTGAATCACTCCTGGTTGAACCCAGTCCTGGCAGATGCTCGTGTTTTTACAGATGAGAAACAAAATTGCCAGAATGAGGCACAGGCTGGACTTTGTGTCTCTATACTCAGTAGCAGAATTGAACTGGCATATTTAGAAATAAACAGTGATGAGACACAAATCCAACACAAGGGTGCCCTGATTCACAGTATCGCTCTCTGGATCATAACACAGAGTAGTGATCCTTACACAGGACAAATCTTAATTACATGGGTTGCCACATTGTGGTCTTAATTTGATAAGAAATGGGATACTGGAAAGTATGGCAGTAAAAACAGTTGAATTCCATAACTTTAATTTAGGCAACTGTAAATAAGCTTTGCAAACATGGGTGGTGAATGGATTTTTGCCATTGAATTCAGTAAGGATTTTACTCTATATCTTTTTAGTTTACCAGTCCTGTAAGCTAAATTTACTGACATGCTGCAGAAAACAGGACTAAAGTAGCAGATGTACGCTTATTGGTTTCATTCATCTAGTGTGTCCTGTTATAATAGAGTTTTTATATTACAGCCAAGCTTTTCTGACAGAGGCAAAACAATCTTCCAGTAACACTAAAAATTATCACTTCCATTATCATAGCACATGGGAGCTTTAGCTGATTACTGGAACCTATCACAGACAAATACGAAAGACAGAGCAAGAAAAGAGTTTTCATAATGCAGCATCTTTCAAAAGTAGCTAAAAATTAAATCTGCAAGAAACATGAGGGACAGAAGTTTTGCCTGAGATCTGTTTCTTATTCTTATTAGCATCGTTCCCCAGGGGCAAGTAATTTTGAGTGCAATACAAAGTTGATAATATGCTGAGTATAATTATGATGAGGATTGATTAAGTTGGTAGCCAAAGTACAGTAGCTTTATATCTGAGAGAGCATCATAAAAGAAAACCACATTAAAAGTTTGGGAACAAACTATACACAGGGATTGACAACTAGCTCCCTAGTGAAATGACATCAAAGCTGATATATATTGTATGCAAACCAACCCTCAAACAGAGAAATTATTCTAATTCTTTTAAGGGTTCCATGTCAAAAACTTTAAATCTGAATACATTAGATGCTGTGGAAGACAATAAAGTATTGACAGCTGTAGCTATTCCATGCAATTAAGCTCAACGTGCCCCCTTTTCCAGTGGCTGTTGAACAACTATGTTTGCCTTTGGAATTTTCTTCTCAGTTTCACAGAAACACTTGGCAACAGAAATGATTTTTGAAGAAATCATTTCAGGAACTGATTCATCCCTGATTCTAGGGGAATTACAAGAGCTAACTGGTATAAGGACTCATTAAGCCAGTCCATTGTTTTAAAGCGTTTCCTTCTTTTCTTTCCTTTTCTGTTTTTATTTCACATTTACCTGCAGTCCTGCTCAGGGTCTGACATTTGAATATACTTTGCACTTGTAACAGTGAATCAATCTGGCTGACTTCAGTTTCACGTGCCTGAGTTCTGATTCTCTGACAGGTAAAACTCATGGATACAACTTTTTAATTACTGTTTCTAGGTTGTGCTCACTTAAACTATCGAAGAAACAAAGGATTATCCGTGCCCAGTGTTGTAAAGTGGAATAACCACAAACACTTTTGAGCCTAATTCTCTGATGGGCTGAAATACAGGCCTTAAAACAGCAGTGAACTTTGTAAGTGCCTCCCTTTGTAGGGAGTCACTCCAGTGAGTGCATTTGTGGAAAAATGGAATGGAATTAATAGAATTATTCAAATTATAAATTTAAAGCATCTGCTTTGAAAGATCAGCATTATCAGACCAGCATGTTCCACAGCCAATATTATCCCTGTCTAAAGTATGACATATGTTTGTTTTTTTCCATCTTAACTGCATAGCAGGTATAGTACATGACTGAAAAGACAGCACTTTTTAGGAACCTAGGACCTTCTAGGTCAGCAAAGTCATGTCCCAGTTACTGCAGGCAACTATGTCATAAAAAACAATTTAAAAGTAGTGTGCATCCCATCTTGGCAGTACCGAAGCATTTTACCCCTATTGTTTCATTACTCCACTACAGTAGTTTCTCTGATTTTCAGCCTCAGTATATTTGTAGCTTATCATATCCACTCTGTCCAGCTGTTCTTTCTCTGATATAATACTATCCTGAGTTATGAAGACCTTGGATAGTATCTAAATTTTTAAAGAAATATTCAAGAATATGTCTTCACGATTTGTCCAAAAATGCAGAGCCTTTAATGGATAAGGTATAGCAACATGAAGAAAGCCCGTGGGGCAGAAGGGATGCTAAGTATTGCTGAACTGGATATTACAGTGTTGAGGTATAAATGCAGCATAAAAAAGGGTAATGCTGGCTTGTGCAGCAAAATTATATTGACACAATTAGTTCGATGTTGGTTTTAGAGTTGATGGAGTACAACCTCTGGATTTTTCATCTTCAAAGGTTACTTCTAATTAGCATCCAGTGATAACATGTTAGAGATGCTTCTTTAAAAGATATCACAGCTCTAGCAATGAGTACTGACATGGTATCTATCAAAGTCTCATGGTGCCTGCAATTCTGACAAAAGGAATGCCAAAGGACTGGCACGTATCACCTTATTTGCATTTTTGCATTTCATTATGCTCATAATTGCATACCACCACAGCAATTCTTCCCCACTATCTCAGAAAACATTATCAGCAACGTCTGAAATAAATGCTTAAATGTCAACAATTGAAGAGCAAGAAAAGCTGACCTTTGAAGGATCCCATTCTTTTGAGAATTGCCCTGGTATGACTCACTTCTTAACTTTCTGTTTGTGTTTGATAACACCAGAAGAACATAGTTGCTGTATGGATTGTTTTTGTGTATTGGAAACAGAGAGGAAGTCAAAGAGCTGTAAAAATACAGTCCATTTATACAAGTGGTCAGCTGGGATTCATTAAACTTTTGCAATGACGACACTTAAAGTCACCGAAACATTGAAGTAAGTGGTATTAACATTAAGCTACAATGGAATTTCTATGGACTCATATGTTAGATCCATATTAGAATTAAAGTGAATTTATCCATGATTAATATTATGACAATGAACAAAACAACCTTTCTTCCACAAACATGCTATCTGTTTTACACATTATAAGACGTGTTTGACAATTATAAATTTCTAATCTAAACCCAAGGAAAACTAGTCACAGTTGTCTTACACATACCGAAATATTGACTGGCCTTCAGTAGACTGAGCTAACGTTTTACTATAGTTTGTGTTTCTACCATCATTTCATGGCTCCATTTACCTTCATTTGCATAGCAATTTTGGTGCACATTTTTCAAAAAAACACTAATCAATTTTAGCTTAAAATAAATTACACCACCACAGAAATTGCTGCCACTGTCCAAAAATGCTAATCAGTTTTGAAAATCTACATCATGGCTTGCATCCCAGATTTTTTCCATCCAATCCACATCAAAAAGAAATGATAGAAAATTATGTTAACATGTTAGACTGCTTGTTTGCTTGTTTTAGTTGAGGCATTGGTTATGCTTCAATGGCAGACTAATCGCCTGTTTGGAATCTCATCCAGTTTGTGTTACCTTTTCTAATGACAATATGGAGATGCTGCAAAAGATTTCAACATGGTCCACAGTGAAAGTTTCAGATTCTCTAACAGGAGCATTTTTTTACATCACTCGAAGAGATATTGAAAAGAAAATTCAACTGTTTATTTTGACCAGTATTACATTCTTCTGTGACTTCATTTCCCTGTATTAGAGATTGTTCTAATGAGGCAAAAAATACAACAGATCAACAGATCAATCTAAAAAAAAAAACCAAACCCTCAGAGGAGTATCATTTTTTCAAGGCCTATACAATATCATTAGTGGGTTTTTTTCAGTGTTTCAAATGAAACAATGATTTTAAGCCAGTATTTTCCTCCACTTAAGCTCTTCGGTTCACTCATAGTTCTCAGTACTGAGCAGGTTCCTTTTCACACAGCTTTCACACAGGTTCACACTTACTGCTAATTACTGTCTGTTACAGTAACAAGGCTACCTGCATCTCCATCCCCAAATTGCTTCTGTCTTGTGGCTACACCTTTTGTGAATATATAGGGACCTTTTTTCCTTATAATATAGCTATATAGTTCAGTATCCTGTAGAAACACCTGAGCTACTTCAAGATTAATTAACCTTAGTGAATATATGCTAACAGAGCTATTGAGCTTCAGTACTGCAGCTAATCTCCATTTCATGGGTGCATTGCTTCTAAGTGAATCAGTGTACAGATAAAGTAAGCACCAAAGGAAAGATGAGCCCAACAGTGTCCACAAATCTAGAAAGAAAAAAATAAGCCTCTTGTTCTCTGCAATTAAAAGCATCTCAGAGAGATTGTTTTCACAGCCAGTAGTGTGGTTCAGGCTATTAACTGGTCAGTCCCTATTTTGAGAAGCATTAAACAGCACCAGTATGGCAGTGTATGTACATAGGTGTATTCTCACTTGACTTTAAGGCACCAGGTTGTCACCCAAGGTGACTAAGGACCTGAAAGGATTAGACTTGCAGTTAGATTATTTTCTGAGGGTTTCCTGCACATGACCTTGCAGACACAATGACTCTACGTTTAGAAATAACTAGTAAAAGGCCTATAGGAGAAAATCCAAGATAGCTAACAAAAATATGCATTAAAATTTCATCTAAAAGTCTCATTTTGCACCTTCTACAGCACATGAAAGAGAATTATCCTTCCAAAACAAACCATTATGTTGCATCAAGGCCTGAGGAGCTTTGTAATTCATTGATTCATCTTGTTTGAACCACACATCTTTGCTATTGTTGTAATAAATTACACAATGTCCAGGTCTCTTTTAAGATGGCTCATGTGAAACAAGGATGCACAAGCACTATATATCACACCACCATTTCCTTGTTTAAATAGGCAAAAAAAATAAATAAATGGAAGGACAATAGCGATAGACTTGGATCCACCAACTATATCCATCATCCTTATGCAGTATGAAATACTATAGACCTTGACAAATTTCAGTAACACTGACCAGCACTTTCTAGAAAAATATGTATTAGTTTCCCTAGCTCAGACATTTGAAACATCACTTTTCAAAAGCACTTCAACATGATTTCCATTTAAAAATCTCCTAGACCTCATTAAGATCACTTTCTTTGTTTCTGGCTATTGAGAGAACTCAAATAAAGCTGAGACTCCTCATTATAAAATATTCTGCAACATGATTTAAAACAAGGCATGAAAAACTATAAAAACAACTTCCCACATGGATATGATTAACAACCAAGATGGAAGTGTTTCTTGTTGTCAATAACAACTTCCAGTAATGATTAAGATGGGCCATTATAAACAGAAAAAAAAAAACAAACATAAAACATTCCCCACATAAAAAAAAATAAAATCAATATTTTATATGAAAAATAGCACTGGAATTATTTAAAGCAATTCTTGGGTTTATGTCCTTTTTGTCCAAAGCTGGAAAATGAATCTTTTTTTTAGCTATGGTGTGTTTACTATAAAAACATTTGTCACTGTTCTTCATTGAGAGATAAAATGCTGGAAATACACGGTGCACTTATTGGACGATTTAACATGCTAAGGTCAGGCACTCTGAGGCTTCATAGTAGCACAACAAGAACAGATATTGAAGATGCTCGAAATCCAGATTATGGTTTTCAGAAGACATGGTGTATTGTTCACCCAGGTTGAAAGCAGATGTATGTTTATATACTTTAATCTTGGCTCAGATGTGAGCTACCATGTTAACAATTTTGTTGCCCAGGCTGCCCTGGCTTGGGATTTAAATAAAAACAAATTACAGGTCTTAACAGTGATAGATGGACTTCTCTTACATTTGTGTGGAGTATTTTTGCCTTAAGATTAAAGGCTTACGCATTTATCTGCATAAACTAACCCCTGGAGTAGGGTACTGCTGACATTTTCCAAGAAAAATGAATATCCTAACTTATTCCAAAGAGAAGACTTGGTATTTGTATGGCCAGAGTGACCTTTGCAAGTGCCCTTTCAGATTAGGTGCACTACATGGAAAATTGTGCTCTTACAGTACTCCATAAATCATACCTACCAATTTTCTTTAAAGGGGTATGTAAATATCAGTGTACCAGGTGGGTAAACAACACTAACCTCGTACAAATGGCTTGAAAATTGAAGAAAAGCACCTTATTTTGCTGCTGAAATTGCTTTTGAAGCCCAGCATCGTGGCTTGGGTTGTAGAATGCATGAAATGATTTGTGCACTGGGAATAGAAAATGGGTTGATGATAACCACACTCGACACAGTTCCTATGTTTCTGAGTTCTTTCGATGATCAAAGATATCATTGCTGTATATTACTTTTCTTTGCAGATCCCAAATGCATGTGAATTTCAAGTGACATACACATTATCTGCATGTTTCCAAAATGGACAGACAGCTTTTTAGTTTGTATTTCTCATTTGAGCTAGTTAATGTTTCTGGTCCAGTTTCAGTCTGAGTCTCCTTGCAATAGTTATGTAGCATTTCCATTTAATAAAAACAAGGCAGAGAAGTCCATGTGCTAAAGAAGAAAAAAACATGAAGTTACAGCCTTTGAAACTGTCAAAAGTGTTATTTGAATAAGTACTGACTATGAAAGTGGGAAGATGTGTTAATTGTTACTTAGCTATAACAGGTAATAAAAAAGATTCTGAATCAAGAAAAAAGCCCTGGTTTTAGACACATCAGTAGAGTAACAGATAGACCATGGATATCAAAGCACCTTGGTGGAACTCTAAGGAACAGCTTCAGATGTGATCCACACAGGATGATTTCAGTTTAACTTTTAACTTTTGTAACTTTTATTAATTCTGAAGGTCTCATTTCTATAAATGTGGTGTTGCCATTGTGTTGGTTATCCCACAACGTTCCAGAAGGTTTAGCATAAATACTGACAAAAAACATTGGTAACTTATTCTGTAAGGGACACTGTAAAAGCAAAATTTACAGTGTTCTCAACCAAGGCCCATAATCCTGGCCATACCTGAAGAGACCAAATGCAACTCTCTGATTTATTGAAGAATTGCCTTGATGACTAGGAATGAGATTTTATATAAAAATCAAAGATGTGACATACCCATCCTAGGATCAAAGAATATAGTAACACAAAGTATCAATCTGCTGTCAGTAAACCTAAATACTCTTCTAATATTTTTAGGCCCAGTTCACTCATGTTGATAAAATTACTTGGGATCCTTCTTTGCTGTGGCAAATGGGAACAACAGGAATGCACAAATTTCCAGAAATTTCCAGTCATTTTTGCTTTATTTTTACTATAGACAGCGAGAGACTTTTACAAGTCCTGGGCTTACTCAGCTTCAGTTGCATTTATTGATGCTCAGACCCTCTGAGGACCAGGCTGCATGTGTCAACATGGGTACCAAAACCCAGACTCCTGCACAGTTCTGAAGTATAGAACTTAATGGTGTGATTGCAGTCATAAGTAGCGGAAGCTGGGAGCATAAACAGGATATACATTTCCTCTTCTTGCCCAGTACATGATGTTGAAATAAACAGATGAAAATTGTAATCAGCCATTTGGAAAGATGAGGTGTGAGTAAAGAATAAAAGCCATAATCCATCTCTAGCATATGCTTAAGAAGGTGCCTTAGAGTTATATTGTGTATCAACATTTCCACTGCCCTCCTTCAAAATCCTTAAATCAGCTCAGCTCAGAGTGCCTTTGGGGCATAAGACAGAAGACAGAATTGCTCACAGGAAAGTATTTGAAGCATTTCTGAAAACAGGTTTATTTTTCACAAGGGAAAATAAACCAAACAACAGAGGGATATCATCTACCTCCCAAAGAAAAACAACACTGGAGGGAGAACAAAGCTGCAAATGCTGTAAAACCAAGCATTTCTGGTAAATTTGTTCTCACTGAGAAAGGAAACGAAATCATAGAGGGGATGAGGCCATGGAGGACATCCCCAGCCTTCAGACCTCAGTGTCTACCTCTCAGAGATGCCTCCCTGCCAGCAGCAGATCACTGACATTTTGCCACTGGTCCACCCAACAACTTCTTCAGCAGGGCAAGTTTACAGAACTCCAACAGCAAATCCAATGCATTTAAGGCAAGATTTAAAAGCAGCTTGAAACACCCATAACATTTAAAGTCACAAAAGGCCACGCACACACTCTGAGATACAAACTTCCTCATTGGGAATGTGCCGCGTGTTTATCAGCTGTTCTCATCTTGCAGACTCTGACCTGATGTGCTCAGCAGCACTCTGAACTTCCAAGAGCTTGCAGTTAGTTTGGAGAAATGGTGATATGGAATTTCTGCTCTCTACAGCCAATATCTAAAAGGCATTTGATTCCTGCTGCTATTCTGGGGGTTTTTGTTGTGTTTTTTTTTTCTATTGCTCTTTATACTTTGCACTAGATAGGGTTAAAAGTGATAGTGTCATTAATGCACTGCATGGGAAAACTCTGGGAACAATTCCACTGTTTTGGGGTTAACAGACAGAGGAGTTGCTGTAAGTTAGGTCCTCCACTCCATCGGGAATATAAGGATGTAGAATTTATTTCATTTAAGATTAAATCAGAGAGAAGCATATTTCAACAAGGGACTGTACAGCCCTATTTTGTTATGATAAAAGCATGTGATACATTTAAAGAAATTATTTGATCCTCAGAAGCTTTTGTTAATGAAAGTCTCACTTCTCGTCTATGTTTTGCACTGATATTGTTTTAAGACAAGACTGGGAATAACTGAATTCCATACAAAGACTCATATTAGTATCTCAAAACTTGCACCATTTCATCTAGTTCCAAAAGGCCTCATTGTAACAGAGAAGTGAATTACACTTCACTCTATGAGTCATGAGGAAACATCTGAGAAAAACTCCCTATTATAGGAAAAGGACTAGTTTGGGGTTTTTTCAGCAGTGCCTATGTGAGTTAGGTAGTATAGGGGCTTATTAAAACCACTGATGTTTGATTCTCTGAGCAACTGAAAAGTTTTTGAGTATTCCCACCTTTTACAAACATGTTAAGGGAATAATTTCCAAAGGAGCTTGCAGATTATACAGGGATATGTTCGGTTATTGGTAGATTTAGATTTACTCAGAAGTTGTTGAGAGTTCATGTGGTTACTCTGAGGTGTAAAAAGTAAGCAAGTACACACATGTTTATAGGCTCAAGGCTGAAAACAACCCAGGACTCAGAGCCAGGCAGAATATGAATATTTTCAAGGTGACTTCTTCATATTAGAAGCATTTTTTTAAGGTGGCAGAATGTTGCATACAACATACTGTTGGAGAATCGATGGAAAACATGTTATTTTCTCCAGTGGGGACTGGAAATAAATATAATGTTATTATTAGTTATCCATTTAAACCATCTTTGAACCTAGGAGGAGCTGCATCGTGCCAAGTTTTACAAACGTACTCTATCTCCGTTCTCCCCAGCTCCCAATAGTTAAGGTTTCATTCATTATCCTAAGGCCTAAACCAGTTCCCAGAGAAGTCACTGATTTCACCCTGCCATAAGAAAGCAACTGAAGCCTGTGTCTAGCTTTCTCAAAATCACCAATTAAAAAAGAATGTCCGCTGGCAAAAATAGCATCTTAAAATGTCTATTCTGCAAATACCTTGGGAAGATATAACTCATTTTCTGTTTACTGAAACCTCAACACATCACATGACCTTGCATCTACTTGCACAACAGGAGAAAAAAAAGAATTGTATTTGACAAGCACTGCTAATAATGAAAATGTTTTTAAATGTAAGCTCTAGCTGTGTACCCATCACTGCCTAATCAGGGTTATGCTTTTCAAATTATATTGTGTCTTCTTTCACCTCCTGCCTATTATGTGAAATAAAAAGAGAAGTGCTTAGGCAAATCCTTGATCTGTTCACATATATTTTTAATATTAATATGTCAGAGCAGTGGCAATAATGATATTAGGCAAATGACGGAATTCTCCCCCCAGCTGGACATGTTAATTGAGAAGCCAAATTTTAGAGGCAAAGTTCATGTCTGTGCAGATGGCAGGACAATGCCGGATGGCAGGCCTAGGTCAGTGTCAATCCCAAACCGTACTTTAATGGCTCACTTCTCTGCTTTTTCAACGTCAGCTGGTCCCTGTGGGGTGTATAAGTTGGGGAAGTCTGTCTCTGCGTTTTTTTCTGCCCTTGACTCTGGTGCACTAATCTCATGCAGAGAAGATGCCCCTATGTGTGATAATAAAAAAAGAGGAATTTGCGCTTAGAAGCTTGAATGAAAGAGATGGTTCCAATGTTGACTTTGGAGCTGATGTAGTTGCATTGAAACTAATACCATACTCTCGCTCTGGCAGGGCTTCATCCAAAGTTTGCTAACATCAAGAGGAACATATTCCCAATTAAATCCAGCCACTTGATATTTCCTTGCTTTAATTTTCCTTGCTTCTTTTTTGGGGGTGGTGGTTTTGTTATTTGCTTTTATATTGAAGCCACTTAATATTTTGGTCAAGCTGGTCAGATTTTAAGATGCTGCAAGTATATAAAGGTATTTTGCCCTTTGTCAAAAGGCCCTGAATATTGTTCATATTTATATAAGCATTATATTATCTCCTATAATGTGATTTGTGAATCAAAAGCTGAATGTATATACCTATGTATTTAGAGAGATATATAGATATACAGCATCACAAAAAGACTCTAATAGTTTCAGTTTCCTAAGTGATATAATTATTTAGTATCGCTAATTAAAATGCAGTGCTTGGCTTTCTGCATGAGACTAGATGAAAAGCCTTTTTAATGAAAAGAGCAACTATGAGCTATAAATTTCTTTATGGAAGAGATAACTTATGTAATCACCGGTAACCTTTTTCAAGAATATTATCTCACTATTTATAAAACAATACCTTCTTTACTTTAGAAATTCCCATTTACATATGAAAAAGAGCTTTATGTATTGATGTCTCTGACTGATGTGCATTCCTCTTTCAGGAATACCCTCTTTTTCCAGTCTTACATACGCCAGAGCACCTACTTTGCTTTTGACATTACCTGCAATGATATTTTGAAACAATTCCCTGTTTGAGTTATCAATAACCACTAAATTAATTTGTTCTTCAAATAAAATCACATTACAGTTCCTTGTTTTAACATGTTACATTTAAAATGTTTTCTAGTCTTATATATAAAAGAACGCAACCGTTAACCACTAGAAACAGGTATGAACAAAGACGAAACCATTTTTATTTTTCTTTCTTATTGTAAGAAAACCTTTATTTAACACGTCCCTCAACACAAACACACACAATTTCTCTGTTTTTATAAATTTAACTACTTTATGCATCAGGAGTATATACACAACAAAGAACTGAAAGTACATGCCAGTAAAACTTGCCCACAGCTACATTAAAAAATGAATAATAAACTCATATATTAACATGACTTCTTTAATTTTTATATTGATAAATTATCTCTTATTTCTAAACAAAGGGGTTGCTATTAATTATGAAAAAAACCATTAATATATTTGAAAGCTTTATAGACTTGTATTTTTCTCATGTTTGTATAACTTCCAACATACCTATGACCCAGATCTAACCCATCTTAAGCACTGCTAACAACATTTTCTGATAAACATGTAGCAAAAATGTGAAGTGAAACACTTTTATAGTAATAAAATATTAATAGACAGTAAATTATAGTACATATTGATGCATGGCCAAATATCCTATGGATATTTCACAACCATATAAGGTTTGAATCAGAGCTCACTATAGTCAAAGGAAATACTTCCACCGATACTAATGGGCTTTCAGTCAAGCTCTTGCCTATGTGTATTTTTTCATGAAATGGAAAAATTCATCATCAGTGGAATTGCCTGGTATGACTGAGGGCAGCAAATGCATTCGGTGATGCTGCATTTGAGTAAATCTCGGCAAAATTTGACCTTGTATACTGACAGATAGGAAAACAGGTAGACAATGTGTTTACCTAAACCTCTCTATTGTGCTGTAGTCATCTGGTCTTGTGTTTCACTAATTAACGGCTGTGTAAAGTGAGGGCATTCAAATAAAGATAATTTTAAAATCCATTTACTCTTTACAGTGCATGCTTTGTAACTTTTTACTGAATATTGATTATCTTTTAACTTACCTCCTCTCTCAAACCAATACCTTCCCATAAGTAATTCCATTTCTTTTCTCCTGAAAAGGAGACACCAATTTTGCTTAAGGACATAGTAACAGCCAGCACAGATTTTATGAAAACAGACTCCTAGTTATCTGGCTAACATTTTTCTGGACCTCCTGTAAAGCTTCTGAAGACCTCTCTGGGTGTAAATACCTATATATAAGCAAAGTACATAAGTTTTCAAGCATATACGTGCATGTACTCCATGACATTATCTAGCCAATTGTACCAGGTTCATTCTTACAACTAATTTAGTCAGGGAATGGAAAATAATAATCTATGTAAATCAGTTTAAACTTGGACAGTCAATCTGAGTAACACCGTACACAGAAAACAGTACATATTGACCAAACATACATTTAATACTGTTTTACAGGCAGCAGATGGGTTTATATTAAGTTGCCTTTAATTTCATTCACAATATTATTAGCTAGATTTTGTTCTACTAATGAAAATATAACCATACATCTTCAGGAAGGACAACCAATATCCTGGAAAAGAGATCAAAAGAGCACAGAGTAATGTAGAAAGAGAGCCATTCAAGTGAACAGAAAATAAATACAGTTACTATTTAATTTTGAAAGTATTATTTAGATCAGTGATATTTTTATTTCTTCTATATGGTTAAAAAAAAATATATAAATGCATATTCAAAATTAAAAGGGGAGGAAATTTTCAGTAGACACTTTACATACACAAGCAAAGACAGACCTGATATAATGCCCTAACAGTCAATAAAAAGATTTATGAAACAACACTGCAAAAGCTGTAAAAGGAACAGGCAATCCAGGAAAATGGCCATTCTTTCCATTTGTAATTCAGACAATGCTATGCAGGCTTAATATTTGACATCATCAGATATTTTTCAGCGTTGTTTCTGTTCCAGTTACTCTTAGCAACTGTGTTGAACACTAAATGCAGTTTGTGCATTATTACCAACGGGAAATCCCTGGCATCAAAGGATTAATTTTAGTCTTTGTCTCGCTTTAGTAATAAAAAATAAATTTTACCTAGTCGTTGTCCTACTCAAGTCAAATAAAGAAACTGTATCTTCTGACGAGCCATTATTATCACAGTCAAATAGATTAGCATTGATTTACTGTAGGTAAGAGCTGTTGAAGGGTCCGTTCTGTATGTGCTCTGTAGCAGCATGATTATTTACTGTAAACCTACCCTCTGATTTTCTCCTTAGGCTAGTATTGTTATTATTAAAACTAATTCACATGAAATTATGGTAGCTCTCCTGGTCTACAGTCTTTGGTCAGAGACCTAAGCAGGTGTTTGCTTAATAATTTGGTCAAAGATCAGTGAGTTAAAGGTTAGGCCATGGAGGGGAAGAATGGAGAGGTCAGAGCACTTGCAGGAGGGGTCTGAGACTTGATCTTCCTGAGTCTGGAATGGTTGAACCTCAAGGTCACCCATTAGTGATCTTGCTTTAACGGACTGAGAGATGTCGACCATAAATTCACCATACCAGCACCTTTAACCCTATTAATACTTTGACTACTGGAAATAAAAGCAAGGACCCAGAAGGAACCAGCCCATGGAGAATTATTCACAAAATGTCTATGAGATTAAATTTATCTAATAAAGCTTACAACTCTCAATGCAGCTCTCCAAGGAAAAAAACTTTTCTTCATTTTACCCTCTTACAAAGATTTGTTACATTCAGTGTCAAGATGGTAGATAAAGACCTTTCACACACAACATGCATGTACATGTGATAGTGTCTAAATAAATAGAAATGTACATTTTACAATATAAAATTATCTCAGATAGAAGTAGAAATTAATGAAAGTAGAAACAAAACTGAACTATCTCCTGTTACCAAAAACTGTACCTGTCCATGTATCTCTAGTCAGAATTTTATGAGTAGTCAGCTGCCTATCAGCAGCAGACACATTTTCTTCTTCATTAGGTCAATAAGGATTTTCACGTGTAGAAGTATGGAATCACCAAACTGTAGCTGTCAATTGGGAAAAATTATACTGTCTACTTACGAGTTTCCCCTTGAAAAGTACTTCTTTCATCTCACTCTCCAAGTCCACTTCTAGGTGTAGGAGTTTGTACTTGCTGGATCAATTATGAGTTGCAGGGATTCAAATATTTTTAATACCTTAGAACAAAATAATTCAGCGTAGTTCAGAGTTTCAAACAATTTCAGATCAAAAACATGGGAAGCTGCTTAGTATTACCATACACCACAACTCTTTTTGGGACATCCCACATCTCCAGATCCTTGGAGAATCATGTTTTGCTGTGTCCAGGATCTTCTGGACTGCATGTGACCAGAATTATATCATTAATAGAAGTTGTGCTATAGATGTGCATAGCACTCCATAACAAATAAAAATCTTAGTTTATCTAGAAGAGATTACAATCTAGATTAGAACCAGAACACTATGTAGTGACTCTTCATAGAATCATAGAATGTTTTGGGTTGGAAAGAACCTTAAAGAGCATCTAGTTCCAACCCCATTGCCATGGGCAGGGACACCTTCCACTAGACCAGGTTGCTCAAAGCCCCATCCAACCTGGCCTTGAACACTTCCAGGAAGGGGGGCAGGGACAACTTCCCTGGGCACCTCGTTCCAGTGTCTCACCACCCTCACAGTGAAGAATTTATTCCTAATGTCTAACCTAAGTCTACCCCCTTCTACTTTAAAACCATTACTCCTTGTCCTATCGCTACCTGCCCTTGTCAAAAGTCCCCTTTCATGTAGGCTCCCTTCAGGTACTGGAAGGCCACTTTAAGGTCTCCCTGGAGCCTTCTGTTCATCAGGAGATATAAAGGGATAGCTGATGGAGGGATTTCTCTGCTATTTCCAAAATCAGGGTATTTAGCCAGTGAAAGAAGAAACATCACAGGCTCTGTTAAGAAACTGCTATTGTGATTAGGTTGTCCATGGGACAATGAGACAAAGATAAGGAACTCCTTCCCCAGATAGTTCCCAGGGACAACTCCTATTGCAGGATGAGGACATAAGAACTTACAGGCATCAAAGTGTCATGAAAGGGAGCAGAAAGGTGGAAAGAGTGAGACATAAAGGAACCATCCACTTGAGATAAATGAAGACATCACAGCAGAGTAAAAAGAGATAACAACAGACAGTTAGGTGCAGAGTGCTAATTGGGAGTCTGAACTGAATCAGTGGCCCCAGCCCAGCATTAATGAAATATTCATAGACGGCCACACAACACACTGTCAGTAAAGGACGGGTTGCTTTGCCTTTTAGTGAGGAGAATCTTACTATATCACCATCCCCTTGTTTTTCCTACCCTCACAACTCTGAGACTGTAGGAAAGGCAATTGCTGTAATATGTGTTTTCTCCATGAAAATGTCATACTGGGTACCTTGGTTATCCAGGAATAAAAAAATTAATTTTATCATCCATAAAGGCCAACCACATAGGAAACAGACATCCTGAAGCTTCACAGATCTGTTTCTTTAACTTCTAGTCACCTTTTCTTTGACTTTTAGCAGATTTTAGTTTCATGTCTTTCCTCTGCAAACATCTGAACATAGAGTTTTTCATATGTGGGCAGGAGGGACTATGGTGTTTCAAAAGAAAAGTAGTTCTCCTATTGATAAAAATTCATAGATATTTCAAACCAAGAAACTAATCCTGACAGAGCCTGTCATCTCTTATATGGTACAAAATGCCCACAATTCCCACAAAGACCAACAGGTTCTGGGCTCCATCCAGAGCCCCTTAGAACTGAGTCCTTCATCCAGAATACTTGGCTTCAATTCATATCACTTGAATTTACATTGTTCAGATGAGCTTAAATCTTTCCACAAACTGTTTGCTCAATTGCACTGCATACCGTGCATGCTGCTGTGTGCACCTGTTTGTTTTGATAGCAAGCACAATAGGATATTTTGCGGGTTGAAATCATTCATTGTAACAAAACAGTCTTTTTTTAATTAAAAACAATTCTGGAAATGAAGACACAATAAGAATATGTACAAAAAAATCCTTTTATAACGATTGAAAAGGAAAATGTGTCAAAATATTTTTAGAACCTCGCAAGTATTTTGGTGACACAAAGTCAGTTTTCAGAGGAGTTCAGTTTTTAATGGGCATAAGCTTCTGTCTTTTAAATGGGCTCTAAAAGATATTCTGAATAAATCATTAAAGTATTCTGTTTTTAAAATAAAGATATAGTTATTTAAGGAACTGTATATTTACTGAGTTCCATGTTCCGCTTGCTAATTAGGAAGGAAATGCACTTTTAAAAAAATTTGATCAGGAAATAAGATTTCCAGTCCACTTAATCAGCATGGGTTGGAATCCATTCACAGAAAGCCATATCTCATAGTACTTCTGCATGCTGAGCTTTCATTAATTAAAAGAGGAATTTACAAATAAAAGAGGAATAACATACACAAATCTCAAGCTGTAAGACAGACTGATCACGTTCGTCTTTAACATGAAGTCTTGTACTTTTGAAGATTGTGTTTACAACTGTCTGCAAGTAAATAGTATCTTTAGCCCCCAGTCTTACAGAGATTAGAATACATGAGGTCAAAATACAAAGTCCTGTAAACTAATGATAATCATGAATAAGTATTTTCTAGGAGTAATTTAATACATTTTGTAACACTGTACATTTAAACAGAATTAACATGGAAAACAGAGAAAATTGTTCATATGTGGCATGTTGTTACAATAGGTCATCTCATCTTATCCAGGAACAGTACAATAGTCATTTGGACACTGTTGTGTATAGTGAGCTTTTGAAATGGAAAACACCTTTACAGGCATGGAGTTACAAGAACTCATTCTTGTTTCCCCTCTAGATTATAGGCTAAACAACATAGTGATCAAAGAAACCTTTGAAATGACAGAGAAAAAAAATTCTAACTTTCTTAATGGTCACCACAGAGGTAAAATTAAGCTTGGAAAAGGACAGCTGAAAATCTTTAACAGTGCAGGAGAGCCACAGAGAGAAATTTCAGTACCAGCTATGTGTCAATCTTCAGGTAGTTTCCTGGCTCTGTAGGACAGAACGATTGCCACAATGTAACCTCTCACTACGTCAGGGAAGGTGGATTAGCCATAAACCAGGATAGATGTTCTATGGATTTGTTGCTTTCTTTAGAGTAGAGGAGACTGGTGTTGTCTTCTAGAAATCAGTTCACTGCCCAGCACAAAAGCTTTGCCCTTTTGCCCCCTTTGCATGCAGAGAGAGGGGATACTAACGTGGTAAAATTCACTCCTGGGCAAGAGGCCAGAACATGGCCTATGTACTATTAATCCTTCAAAATAGGGTTTAAGTGGGACTTAAGTGGTGCATGAGCCTTTTGTTGGCTTTCTGCCCAGAAGTGAACTTTACCCACAGAGAATATTACATGTTGTCCATGCATTGTCTCCCATATATGGGTGCAACGTATTTCCCCTTTGTCACCCTGACAAAACACCCAGCATTACTTAAACGGAGTTGTTCTAAATGGTCCAGAGTAAATTATGCCTGCTGCATGTAATACAACCAAGCAAAGTACTACTAAAAACAGGGAGAAAATATGTCCTTATGGTAAAGGAAATTTAATATTCTCAGGACTGCCATGCCAATATGGGTAAACAGTATGGGCCCTTATTACAGAAAGATGTGGTTTCTGGCATTTGCCTGTAGAAAACAACATAAAGATTTTCTGCAGGTCTTTATTTTAAACTTACAAACTAAGAAGAATCTCAGACTATTATGCTTATGTAGCATTCTTCATATTAAAATGTAGCTTGAAGTATTCCCACATTCTTCAGTGTGCTTAATTTCATGCACATGAGTAGCCTTTCAGATTCAATAGAATTGCACAGGTAGTAGAAACAAATTAAAATGTAGTGTACATCTTTAAAGGAGCAAGGTCCAAAGTTGTACTTGCATTCCTGAAATGAAAGTTTTTCCCTTTTTAAAATTTTATTTCTATTCCTACGCTTTTTTTCCTTTAGCATTAGTGCTGTCTCTTTCCTGATTGACTCATTTTCCTTTGAGAGTTGTTCAGATAGGTTACTAAGAAGGTTAGAAAAGACAAGAAACAAAGGCTTAATGACTTGCAAAAATATGCACAATACAAGAGAAATACACACATCCTGGACATTTCCCAGCCTGATATAGTCTTAGCCGGTAAAAGAATGATGGGGAGGGAAGCAGAATTGGGAACAGAAACATCAGATGTCTTGGAAGCAATAATAAATCATAATTTGCTATTGTAAATTCTACTGGCAGCTCTTAAAAGTGACCACAAGTAGTCTCTCTGATATATAGTGAAGAGATCCAGAACTGCTGACAGGTTTGTGTATACCAAACTGATTAACACTTTATATTACATAGACATTATTAGGGGCTTTGAATTTAAATTCCTACATCACTCTTACTTCGAAGCGTGCAGCTGTATTTTTTTTTCTGATGATATTTTCTGTAAACGGCCTGTGGAACCTGATGATTATCTTTCATTTTTATTTAGTTAGCAGATGGCTTCCAGCAGCAATTCCTTAAAAGTTTCTTCATTTATAAAATAGGAAGTGGCTGACCTAAGTTAAACCAATTAGTAACTTTCCTTTATCATTTTTCCAGGTGCTTTCTTCATTAGGAGATATCAATCAACTGCAGGGCAGTAAACATGGTAGTTCTGGTATTTGTGGAATGCTCAGATCATCAATTGAAGTACACGCAGTTCAAATCTGAAATATTAGCAGTTCAAAAATCCATTAAGATCAGTATCAGATGAGTTCTTATAATACCCATATTGAAATGTGTTGCACAGATTCAGCATGTGACACTTTGGAACTGAAAGAAAATATTTCCTGTTACTACAATGTTCATACAAAAACTCTAGATTGCATTCAGTGGGCAAGATAAAATGCTTTTCACCTGGAAAATGTTCCTTTTTAGTAATACCATCTTCATTAAAAATGTTCAGATTAGTTTCTTCAGCTGTTCTATATCTCTGAATACAGAAGGTAGAGAAAATGCTTCAGGATGAAAATATTCTTATGCAACACAACTGAAAAGTGATTCATCTATTTGTTAAAAACAGACAAATATTTTACCTTATTTCTACAACCAGGATCTTTCAGGAAGATACCAGTTTTAGTTTCAAAAAAACCGAAGCCACATTATTTGAAATAATGTCAATGACTCAGACTTTTACCCACTCTGAATTAGTAACACAAAATGCGATTCTATCAGAATTTCTGCATAACTGTATCAGATACCTTTACAGTCTGAAAATTTCAACTATCTTTCCAATTACACTGGAATGCAGTCGCTAGATTTTATATCAAGTAGAAAAGAAAATAATCTGTATATTTTCTGAACTGAGGAATATTGGAAAAGAACAACATTCTGATTCTGTAAATATATGCATTCAGGCAAAGCTTCAACACACATGAGTAGGATCCTGGCAGGATCAGGCCAACAATTCATCAGAAATGTTGATGTAATAAATTTGTGTTTTGGAAAAAGGCAGGTTAAAATGATAAATTTCAAATATTAGTAGTTCTTTTTAAAAAGGCAGCTCCCCTGACACTTCACCCTCATCCCTTGCTCTCCGCTCCACAGATGGCAACGAGGTGCACAGTAAAAGGAATTAAGATGATATTGTGTTGACAGGAGCAAGGACACTCCAGTTTTCATCCCTGCAGACAACAGAAATGACATCACGTCTCCTCAAACTGACACATTAATAAATTTAGTATCACCTGAACTTTTCTGGAAAAGAGAACCTTTTACACCAGCAAGTTACCCGGTGTCAGTAATAATAGGATTCTGTATCATATTCTGCTCTATATATGATGGCAGAATTACCTTTTGGGCCCTAACAAGTTGACAGGGGTTCATTTTGATCCTCTTTTAATGACATCTTCTTTGCAGGTGAACTGCAGATGTAATGACTTCCTCTTTTGCTTCTGAATACTCCCGAAATGTCATCATGACCCAAGACATCTCAATCTGGCTTAATGCAAACGGGAAGCAAAGGGTTTTTAAAGGTGAAACTGATCTTCCTAATGAAGAAGTATCACTCTTCATCTGGACAGGGAGCACAAAGCTTGTTAGATCGAGCTAGGTGAATGTCACAGGTTAGAGTTCAAGCATAACACAGAATTGTGACTAAAGATGTTATCTTCTATTTGTGTAGAGATACACAATCAAAACAAAGTAATGTAAGTCTGAATCTCAGTATTTTGGAATGACTCCCCTTTGGTGGAGAGGTCAGCATTTTGAAGACCTTAGTCATGAATAGTTCAAACATTTTAAAAAAGAAGACAATAAACACACAAGAATATGTTTGAAAACAAAAAAGAAGGAATAAACAGCAAAAGGAGGATATTGGGTGCTAGTGTAAGCCCATTCATTGCTCCAAGCTGAAGAGCTAATGCAAAAGTATCTGATTTGGGTGTTTAGCTACAGCATTTCAGATGGTAAAAATACTTCATATTTGCCACTGAGTTGGATTATTTCCAAAGTATATACTTATATATTTTTAATGCACAAGAGAGCCAATTAGGAGGCTCAAGTAATGCAAGGGCTGTTTTCCAGTGCAGGTGGAAAGCAGCTTGCCCTTCAGGCATACAGAAAGATCCCTGAAGCCATTTGAAAGCTTCTGGGGGAAACAAAACAAAACAAAACCAAAACCATACATAAGTAAGTACCAAACACATTCAGATCACCTTTGCTGACTGAAAGCAGGCCTACCTGTATTGCCTGCTCATCATAACTGTTATAAGAGATAGCAGTCCTCTCACTGAGAAGTCCAACTAGCTGTGGAAAAACACTACCTTTCCAAGCCTTTGCTGACTGCATAGAAATGGCACTGATAACAAAATTTAGCTTGCCTCTTTGCAGATGTTTCTTACATGTTTAATTCATTTAATAATGTTTTGCTTACGGTCCAGGTCCTGGTGATACTCTTCTATTTAAAGCAGCCCACTGTTTGCAGGCCTGCAGGATGTCTCAGATGGACACATTGTGTGAATGGGCCCAGATTGAAGCTAATGCAGAAATTGTTCAATGATTCACCAAGAGAACATAAAAAACAAAAGCCTACTGGATTCAAACGCTTGTCTGATTCAGGGAACATTTTAAAAACACCACATGAATATTTTAAGTGCCAAAACTAAAATGGAGATTTGAAAATAAAAGCTCAGATTTTCAAAGGAATATTTGCACCATTCATGCAATCCTCCTGTCTAACTGAAAAAACCCCTATTTTTAATATGAAGGCATATTTGAGATGGTCTGATTTAAGTTTTTGAGCATTTTTTCACAGAAAAAGCAGAATGTGTTTGCAATATATTTTGGTTTAGACAAACTGACTTATAAGGGTTTTTCCTTATTTACTCTTGCTTTCTGAAACACACTTAGTGAAATTTACTAATATGGAATATTAAATCAAATAAGAGGGGATATAAAGAGAAGATTGGTTATTTTAAATAACTATATCTATGACTAAATATGATGAGCCCAGTCCCTGACTGAAATCCACGAAGATCCTCTGACAGAAGATACTACATAAATTAAACTACATCATAGTGAATTTTACCCAAAACAACAAAGTTAGTGTTGACATTAAAAATAAAAAATTCATTGTGTATCAAATCTTAATACTAAAGGACTTGGATGAACAAAGTGGAACAACTAGAGGTTATACTCTGTAGCAGCGGGTCAACTTTGCAAAAACTATTCAGCAGAGTTCCCTAGAGGTCACCACAAAAAAATGACAGAGGTGAAAGAGCAGTGGGTTTAAGAATCAAAACTCATTTATGGAGCCCAGAAATCTGCTGGCTTCTCCATGCCATCTAGATAAGAAACAGCTTAAAATATATCAGAATCTCATATGAGCACTGTAGTTCCTTATTACACAACTGGAAACAAAGAACAGCTTTATGCAACAGTGAAAACTTCCAGGCCATACATCATGCAGCGGATTGATGCTAAGATGGTTTGCTGGAGAACAGCCTTCATTCATTCTAAATCAATGCGTGCTATAGAACAGATGATAAACTTGCATGTCAAACTCTAAAGTTGCTATTAAAGTTGCTTTACAAAAAAAAAAGGTGGTTGAGCACAAGATTTGATTATCTAATCCCTGACACAACACAAAAAAATGCAGTACCTTCTTTCTCGTGTGTCTGAGGTAGAGAAATTGGCTAATGAGTTTAATCCGCTTACCTTGAAAGAAAAAGTAAAGTATTTGCTAATAAGTTGAATTGAATTTTCAGTTTAAAAATTTATGAGTCACAGCATCTGTATTATTTTAGGAAAAACAAGCAATTACGCTTAGTCCTAACAGGTGGAATAATGACTTTTTCACCTGTCAACTGACAGCTTAAAATTCCCACACATGTAGGCCATTTCTGTTTCATCTTTTCTTTGAATTTCAGCTGCTTTGCTTTTCAATGCCTGTGCTTTGCTGGTGTCTCCTTTGTGTCTGAAACTCTCACACTGAGTTCCGCCTCTTTGGTGCTGGGCTTTCTTTTCACAGTGACATTTCAACATAAACAGTCAATATTCATTACCTCAAAGGAGACTTCCCTCCTATTGCTGACCAATTAAATACCAGCTGAGTTAGGCAGACAAAAGTAAAGAAGCTGTAACACAGGACTAGCTCGGAGTATATTTCTTCTTCCCTTAACAGAAAAAAAAATATTCAAAACAAAGAATTGACAATATTGGGGAAATCCAAAGCAGAGCAAAACAGTTTCTTCAGAAGTTATGCTCCTCCTTTTTATCTCGCATGGTCCTTTCCTGGCATTATTTAGTCTGTAGGCAGGAATAGACAAGATACATACGTATCATGGGGACAAAGACAGATCACAGGTATTCTTCTACTATCCCAACTTTGATGAAATAACAAGGATATAAAAAAAAATAAATCAATTGTTTGATGCCAAGAGAAAGGGCTTTTCCCTTTTCATTTCTGAGATGTGAATAGGATTTGGATGTGTTTTGAATGTTATTGCATTACATCGGTTCAGCAATGACTGCTTCATTTTTTATTATGTAAGGTTCAGGTCTGAGAGGGAAAATGCCCACCTAAATAGATCATCAGCAGGGGCGAAGAGGTACACTAAACTTGTGGCTGAGAACAGCCTGCTGACAGACTGCCTGGGGGCTGAGAAACCTCCTTCTCTTCCATAGAGTGGGAGGGGATGGGTATCAATATCACTCACTGTCTCCAAAATGTAGACACAGCCTTTAGGGGAAGGAGCAGTTCTATCTGTGGCAATGCAATTCAAGCATTCACATAGTTTTACCTGCAAAGTACAGGAGTGTTGAATCAAAAATATGCCTTGCTGAAAAGGACTCAGAGATCATCTATACTGCATATCTGCCTCAGGGCAGGATCACATACCCAAACTATTCCTGACATACATTTTTCTGACCTCTTGTTGGAAACCTTCAGCAGCAGAGAGTCTACACCTCCCTTGGCAGTCCACGCCAGTGCTTAACTGTGCCTACAGGTTGTTAAGTTCTTCTTGCTGGCTAAACTAGATTCTTTTTGCAGCAAATTAAGCCTGCATAAATCAAAATTTGCACATACCCAAATAGAATCCAGAGAGAAGACCAGTGGTGTTTTGGCCCATAATATTTTTCAGAGACTTTAAGCCTATGCAGTAAGTGTTGAGCCATAAGGATGTTCAGAAAACAATTTTTAAAAATACAGCAATGATTTATAATCTGAAACAACATAAACTTAATTGTTTGTCTTAAGAAATGCATTAGTAGAATAACCTAGCAAAGAGACTACAACAGTTTGGAATATGAGGGTACAAAGATCAGCAGCAAATGTGATGCTAACAAAAACGAGTCTGAAATCAAAGGACTTAATGCTTGCTCAGTACAAGATCAGGTTGAATTGTCACAGCCTGAAATGGTGTGTTTAATAATATGAAATAGTTCTTGCATTTTTACATGAACATATAAGGATTTTTTTCCCTTCTTGTGAAAGAGAGAGAGATTTGTATAGCACAAAAGGGCCCAATCCCACAGCCTACCCTCAGTGGGAGGTTTACTTAACCAAAAAACGCAATGTCAGGCTTTCTCAGAGGATAAAAACAATACAAAGAATTGGTGAAGATGTTTTATGTTAAGGTAACAGCTTGAATAACTGAAAGCATCCAAATGATTTTTACTTAAATGGATGTGACATTGCCAAGAAAGAAACTTTATCCTCATGAGAGATCTTTATTAGCCAGGGTACTTAACCCTAAAGATGAGGAGAATTTAATAATCACAGGGTTGTTTTCTCCCTCTTTCTTTCATTTGTGCAACCAGCAGCTAGAGGGCACAAAAGAATGCTTTTACCTTATGATCTATCATATAAAAGAGCTCTACAGACTGAATAAACAAAAAATAAATCAGTGCTAATATCATAGTATATTACATATTTTGTTTAGACTCTTAATCTGTATTCTCTTTCACAAGAAGTAGTAGCAATTCAGAGAGACAATGGCATGACAACAGAGAAGATTAATCAAAGACCTTTATCCCACTAAGAATATGTATTTAAACCCCAGAACATAGCAGGTATTTCACACTGTATACAATCTCTGCGAATATGGTCATCATTACTTGCCTTAACTGTTTTGCAAAGCTCTTTGTTTAAAACTAATATAAACACGTATTTAACCTCCTTCATTCTTACATCTTAAATATTAATGCTGGCTGTGATTCTGCATTAATAACAGCTATTATTTTTGCATTAATAAGGAGCTTACAAGAATAAACATGGAAGTCATAGTGCAGTCTTCCTGTCAATTAAAAAAAGTGTCAGTTGTAGTTGCAGAGTGCTTTATCTTATCATTTCACTCAGGACATTCCCAGGTTCATGGATCTGATCTGAACAGCTCCAGTGATAACAAACATGTAAGTACACAGAAAACCATCATGGTAAGAAAGCCACAAAGGAGGTTATCAGTGAGTTGCCAATTTTAGGACCCCTCACATTGGAAAGAGCATTATCACCATAAATGAGGTCATTTACGTGGACAGCGTGAGCATAGAGTTTGACATTTTTCCACCAGAAATCCTAATAACCCTGGGAGGGGTCACATCTGTTGCTGTACTATAAAATAGGGTGGACCTTAATAGCAACGTGTGTATTTGTATGTGTGTATATACATACATATAGTTAAAAAGCAAAGCAAAACAGAGACCCTTTCCCCTCACCCCTAATGAACTGCACTAACCCCTTAGGCTGAAATGACTTGGATCTGGATAGAGTGCCATTTGCCAAATTGTAAATTGCCTACATTTATTTTGGGAGTGCACTAAACAGAGTGCTAATTGCCTTGTTTAGCACTTTCCCTTCTTTCATTTGCACTGGTGTAAAATCTTAGTAAATTAACTCAGGATTTTATTATGTAGGTAGCATTTGAACAACTGAATCAGTGAGAAAGCAGCATCAAAGGACTGATAAAAGAGGAGTTGACTCTACCCAGAATGCCATTTATATGTCCCTTGAATTAAAAAGGATGAAATTAACTTTTAATCCTTTTGCTTTTCATATAGCTGATCTTAACATAACATGTATTACTCAGTCATTTTATTTGCATTTACTCATTTAAAAATGTTAATAACTGTGGTTGCAAGCTTACTGTATGGGAATGTGCAGTTGCTTGTATTCATATACATAAAGTGTGTAGGATTCCTTAGTAATTTTTTTGAACTGCAGCCAAACACAGACTTGAGGCTTCTGTTTATTGTCAAAGAGAACACCCTGAAGAGCAATTCCCATCTAACTGTTCAGTGGGCTATGCAAAATTAGCTGGTGGTCTCACACTTGTCTACAGCACCAACGGTATCTTATTTTTACATAAAGTCCAAAGAGAAAATGGGGGGGAAATAGTGATCACCATATTCTCATCTCTACAATAATCATCTTTCCCACAGAGAAATGAAAAATATGCCATTTATTCTGAGGACAAATTCAATGACATTATATATAAATAGGGTGTTTTAGATTGAAATCTCGCACCAGCAAAATTTCCCCTTAAAAGCTATAGGCTGAGAATTTCAAGGTGGTTGCACTATTGCTTGTGAACATAACTTCATTACAAGAAAATGCAGACTGAAGACCACAGACTCAGCACTTAGTTGGTTTGAGTTCTGTTCTGAACACACCTGCTGGACAATTGCTATTCTAGGAAATGGATTTCAGCAGTGAGGAAGTATTTGAGGTGTTCTGTGGACAGAACTTCAACTTTCCTATGTTCAAAAAAGCCAGAACTTTTGTCTCCAAATGCAGCCAAAAGCCTCGTAGGTACAGAAATGATAGATAAAAAGTCTGTTTATTGCTGTGAACAAAACACTGTGCTTGCCAAAATTTTGCTCTCTTCCCCTTTCAAATAATGTATTTGCATCAGAATAGGAAATCAATTTTTGTATTTTTTTATTAAAGTTAGAATAAGTTTAAGAAACTGTTAAAAACCAATATAAGATGCGCTCTTAGTTTCTGATACATTTTTTTAAAGGCTACTTTGCTGATTATTTTCCCCTCAGTATTTATGATTGTAATGGGAACAGGAAACACAAATAAGTCAGTGAGTCCTGAATTCTTAACTTCATAAGTATCTTTGAGTAAATAACATTATATATAATTATTTGCAGGTACACAACATACCTCAAGGTACCTTACAAAACTGAAAAAAAGGGATTGCTCTACATGCAGCCTTTTTACTGATATATTTTAGTCCCGTTTCCAGACCAGCATGGTTTGGAAGGGTTCCAGATAAGTATATGAACTTTTGTATGCTTCTCCCAACTGAACTGCCAAGCCATTTGAAGTAACTTTATTATTATTTAACACCTGTCCGCACCGCTGTAAAGTGCTGTATGAATAAAATAAGGTATGATTTAGTGTGTGCTAGCAAGTATTTGCCAACAAAACAAAAATTTTCTAATGATTCTCTGTACATAAATTTGTAATAAAGGTTCAGAATCTACACCTTACATTATGAAGGTAAAGGAAGTCATGCCCTATGTTTCCATGACAGCATGTGCAGGCACCCTTCTTGGGACCATGTACTGCTACAAAAGTTATTGAGTAGGAAAGAAGTAGGTTATAGATTTATTTTTATCTGTGCAAGAATATCATGGTTAATTAGGATATGATATCCCTGTTACTGTTATTTGTTTTACATTACAGGCAATGCACTCATTCAAGCACTAGAACTCTGTGATGTTCCCTGCTGATAACATATGTAATGAAAATTTAGACTCTACATCTGGATGTTTTTCATTATAATCTGAAAGTGCTGAATTTAAAGTATTGAAGAACAGACAAAATGGGCACCAAAGGGAAAGTAGCCACAGATCACTTACAGCTCAATCAATATAAACACTGTCTTTCCTCAAGGTGCTGCATAAATCTGGCAAAGATTAAGTTGGTTCTGTCAGTTGAGTGAAGAAGTGAACTACTGATCCCATAGAGTAACTACATTTACTAGAGAAGGAAGATCTGGTACCTGAGTTGAAGAGTTCTGAAAAAAAGAGTACTCAGGAGCCTAAGGAGAGGATTTTGTTTTTAATTAGTCTTCAATGCTGGACCACTTTGGCCTTACAGTTTCAGGAAAATTTTTTTAATGAATTAATCTAATATTTAAAAACAAATGGAACCAAACAGCTGCTTTCAAGTCCATTGTACTTTGGTATTTAATCACAAAAAACATTTAATAGAGCAGAAAAAAACTACACAAAGGAGACCTTCTCTATGTATATAGTACAAAGATTTTTAGGTTCTAATATAGTCCCTGATCTCAGGCAAAAGGAATATGCTAAAGAATCTCCACCAAAAACATTCATGCTCCATTAATGTTTCAAGCAAATGCTGCTCATCTCCACTTTGTAACAGAAGGACATTAGTAAAAAATATGTATTATTAGTGTTAGCAAATGCAAAGAACTTTACAAGTCTATCAACATAGTGCCTCCTCTGCAACAATTTTTACTTCATATTATCAATAGAATTTTCTGAAAATACGTAGTCTTCAAAAAAGAAACAACCTAAGTATGATGGTTACATTAATAATACAAACCTCCCCCTGTTCACATATCCTACAGGAACCAGTTTTTATATTTCTCCCTTGTTCAACAGGCACATTTGTGTCAGTTAGTTAATTTTCAGAATCAGTTCTAGGCTTAGTGCTTCCTCCATTGCCATTCCTAAACAAATACTCTGCTGCAGTACAAGGTATTTCCTTTCATAAACTAATTTTAGAAGTTGATTTACAGAACAGGAGTGAATAAATAGCTATGAACTTGAGGATTTTCTTGAGATCTTTTATATTTACATCTTCCTTACAAGTATCTCTACCAACTATCACAACATATCCCTATTTAATATATATATATACATACATGCATGCATGTATATAAAAAAAATACTAATGGAGTGGGATTTACATAGTGTCAGAATTGTGCGTGGCATTTCCATTTGGCTGTGGAGGATGCATGCTAGATTTTAAGTATCTATCACATAGTACTTTCTGTATAAGTTCACTATCTCACTCACAGCAAAATCTTCCATGACAGAATGGCTAAAGGAGGCTCTACACATCAAAGTTTTGTCTTCATCTCATTCTTTAAACACCATTTTATTTAAAATTTTCAACAAAAATTCATGTAATCTGGATGTACACAGAAAACTTTTTTTTCCTAAAATAGTTAAAAGTCTGATTAAGTCATGAACTAACAGTGATATGTTATCATGTCTTAAGAATCTGAGGCATGAGCATACCTGAAAGCAAAGCCTACAGTGAGAACAAAATAATAGATACACACTGCTGCTGGATCAGCTTCTGATGATGATAAAGGATACTGGAGTAACTCAGTAAAAAGTGATTGTGTAGTGGCTAATTTTATAGTGCTCACCTGCATTTTTAGGGACACTGTTTTCTGCCTTGCCACACTCTTCTTATTTACCTCCTGCTTCAGCTTGATACAGATATTTTTATCAATTCAAATAATTGTGGTACCTGGAAAAAAAAGCACTATTTTTTAAATCAATCTTAGTACTTGCAATGCTGAGTCAGCAGAGCTTTGAGATGACTCTACCTACATCTTTTTCTTTAAAGGGAGCACACCAAGAACACAGCTCTATCTTTATAAACTCCAGAGATAATTTTTCTTAAGCCAGACACAAGAACAATGAATTTTTTCAAATGAAAGAAGCCTCAAAAAAGTTAAGGAACATAGAAAAGGGAACAAAAAACTCAGCAAAATTCTATCCCTATTTCTTGTGTCTTTACAAGGAGGGTCCTTTCCCTCAGGCTGCTCTCAGATCAGCCTAAATTTTAATGAGCTGATTGCAGTTTTCTGGCTCTCTCTGAAGTACTCTGCTTTCGCTGCCTCGGAGTCCCATCTATTCCCTGTCCTCAGCAGCATCTCGGCCTTAGCCCTTGCTGCAGGGTCCCTTTCCCCTACCTCATCTTCTGTGATCATGCTCAGATGCTCTTGGGAAGGAGTAATCTCCCTGTATTCCAGAGGGCTGATACAGAGGACAGCAGTCAGGAGAAGTTAAACATCTCCCCAAGGGAGCCTCACAGGCTGTGAATTCATACTGGCTTACACATAATAAACTACAAATACAACAGGCATAATATAATGCAGTACCTCTAAGCTATTATTTCATAAATTATACCGTTTAAGATATACCATTTCAGATTTCCAAGTCCACAGGAAAGCAGCTTTCCACAACAGACCTACTGGAAATCCTGCCTCATCCTGGAGCCTGAGGGAGGCTTGTGGGTGACCTCAGAGGAGCCTGGACTTCCCTCGCTGCTCTCATCACTACAGACCCTTAAACATCAAAACTAGCTACGAGATCAAGTCACCACATTGCCTCCACACAACACTGTCACACAAAATAGGGCTATTTTTCACCTCCAAAGCACTTCACTCAAGAAACACAAGATATTAATTCAGAGTATTGGTCAAAGTGCTTGGTATTATTCAACATATTTCATGTCAGTAAGTGATGGCACAAATTTTAAATGATTTGCCCAGTGCTATAAACAAGTTAGTGACAGAAGAATAGTGGTGTCCATAGCTCCTTATACCCATTTCTGATCCCCAAGCAGCAACCAGCGATCCCTCCTGGGTGAGCGTCGGCAGCATTTGATGTCAGCCACGAAGGGTGGCAGCACCAATGAGAAATGGTTAACAGAGGTTTGATATTTCATTTCGGTGGGCAGGGAAATTAAATCTGCAGTTTGTGACTCTTAGGAAATTAAGTCTCTATTAGGAAAGGGTTAAAGACAGATTATGTAAATAGGGATATTGTTATTTGTCCCATATGTAGCACTGCGGAGTGACGACTGCTTTCTCTCTCTCCCTATTTTTTTTTTCAGTTTTTCTTTTCCACAAATTGAGAGATTAACCTGGTCTCAATTGAAATGGCAGCCCATATCATACCTTCCCTTGATCTCACAGCATGGCTAATAACAGCTGGGGCCTACCAAGCAGGCTTCTTTATTTTTCCTTTATTGTTCCAGGCCACACAACCGTGAACCTTCAGCATGTTATGTACTTAAGCATGGTCAGGTTGATGTCATTATTTTCTTATTGTTGTGGAGCTCCCTGGGTGTTTGCCCATATTCATAGAGAAGGGCTTGTGTGCTCTTTGTAGGTTAACCTTTTAAAAAGGAGATGCTCGACCACTTGCAAATGTAGCCCAGGGCTGTGACATTGCACTGGGCCGATTGGTACGCTTCAAAACACATATTAACACCACTTGTGCTATTTCATCTTTCCTTTTAATTTTAGCCCAGTCTTGTTAGATAAATCTTATCTGCACCACAAGTAAATGCTTGATAGAGCACATTTTTAAAGCCTTTAGAAGGAGGGGGGGAAAAAAAGTGTGGTTTGTCTGGGTCACTGTGTGCTTTGTCTAAGTATTGGCATAGCTATTTGCCAGTTTATCTGTCCGCTGTCCCCCTGTCTCTCTCTCCAGCTACCTTGCAGCAAACAAGCCAGCAGCATTCCTGCTGAATTGTGAGAGCTACAGGGAAAAGTGCTTCTCTGCATGAACCATAGCCACATTTAGCTTTTACAATCCTATAAAAATTGGTCTATTTGCTATCAGTTCAGCCTAGAAAGCAAGCAGCGGCTCTCAACTGCCTCCAGCTCTGATGTAAGCACCCCACAATATTTCTGTTCAAACTACAGTGGAGAGAAGACACCTATAAAAATATTAATTAGCTCCAGTTGACACCAGATGCAGTTAGCATACTGTGCACCAGCTCTGAAATACTAGAGTTTTTATTAGGTAAGCTAATGTTTATTGCAATCATTAAAGTCTGAGTCATAAAAGGCTGAGCATAAGAAAGATGTTGCAGGTATTATTCCTGCCACGTATCAAGCATAAGTTTGTTAAATCCTACTTGCAGGGTTAATTATTTTGGAAGTCATATTGCAAATACAGGATTTCAAAGAATTTGGCAAGATTTTTTCATACACTCAGCGGGTCGAATGTAAATGAGTAAGGGGGTGAATTCTCTGCTAGTTTCAATGAATTTTGGCCTTGTAACTTTTAAATGAAGCAGGTACAAACAGCAGCACAGATTACAGGCTTCATGTCTGAATTACTTCAGTAGTGTCAATTAAGGTAATGATTGTCCTGACACCAATGTATCCTTTGCTACAGTTTCTTTTGTAGATTGGTTGATCCTTTGCTTTTTTAAACTAAGAGGTCAGGAAGGTGAGATGTACAGCTGGGCAGCAAGTAGCCTTATGTATCTGGGTCACCGTCAGTGCCCCAAAGGTGTATCTTAAGTTACTGGTGTAATGGGAAGCGGAATGCTGCCTGTGCTCATATGCACAAGGATTAGGTTTATGGTTACCACCAGTCTGGATGCACAACTTGCCCTTTCTGTAAAACCTGTGCCACACAGGCAGGAGGTGAAACAAAATGATGCAGAGATCTTTATAGGATGGAGATGGACTACACTGGTTTTCACATCCATAATGACACCTTTGGAACCTCCTTGTGTCTTTACCAGATACAATCAGGATCATCCCTCTAATGTTTCTTTCAATTATTGGAGAAAAAAACCCCCACCCTTGATAGTCTATAACACACTGAACTAATTCTTCTCTGACATTTTGTACCTTAGCAATTTCTCCTTGCAGTGCAAGTAAACTTAAAGTTCAGGTGAAATATTTAGTTTCTCTTGAAACTAAAGATAAATATTTCTTTCTATAATCAGACATTCTGAATAATTGTTTTAATTCCCAAAAATGTGTGTGCAGTTGTATGTATATATTTATACACACATATATTTGCATCACTGAAAAGTTAATGTGTAAGGCATACCCTTATTTCAGCTTTTCTAAGAAAATTCATAATCAGAATCACAAGTGAATCAATGAACTATGAATTTACTAAAACCTGATCCATCTAATCTTTGATTATCTTAAGCAAGGTGGTATCCCGTGAATTGTTCTTTGTACACCTGAAATACTCCATTTACCTGAAACTCTGTTTTTCAAACTACTTCAGTCTTTTCCCAGATAAGCATGGCTCAGCTATGTAAAACAGCACATTGCATTAATATATGTTTTACCTTGACTGAAGCCCTTCAAGTATGTTACATCTAGGATCATACTGCCTGGTATACAAAGCCCACAAAAATTAAATAAACCTATAGAAAAATCAAGGGTTTAATCCACAACCTTTTCTCTTTATAAGTATTCTTAATTTTTTTGTAATTTTTTGTTTCCAGTTTTACTGACAAATTTCCAGTGTCTCTTTTCAAAACTTTTGGTTCCATCAAAACCCAAGAAACACAGTATTGCCAGAAGACGTTATTTACTACAAAGCATGGGCTACCATTTGGGAAATATGACTTGAACAGGATGTCCTTTCAGATAACAGTGTGCTCTGTTTATGATTCCATAAGATCTTTACATATTTTAAATTTATTCAGAAATATGCTTATGCCTTTTTTTAAGATCTTATTTTCTTATCTGAACTCTTTTAACAAAGGTATTACGCTAAGTATAAAAGCTGTCCAATTTTTTTCCAACCTTTTGCTTCTCTCTAAACCACAGTCATTTTGTTAGACATTGAAAATGTCTTGATTTAGTTGTCTTGCTATTTTGGGCCTGTCCTGCCCCCTGCAGTGGTAATAAGGATGGGGCTTCCTGCTGGGCCCTGAAGAATACCATTTCACGGCCGCCACATAGCTGGCGGCTTTTATTTATGGAGCCAAGAAAATGAATGGGTATTAGTGTCCAAACATTTCAACATGCTCCTGTGGCCATGCACAAAAGGGACTGATTTGCAGCAAATTTCCACTTATTTTCCAAAAGTATTTACCTTGCAGAAGCTTGGCTGATCGCTATAATGGCATAGCAGAGGGGAAAAATGACCATTTCAGAACCCAATTTTTATATGTGTTTCTGAACCTTAAAAGTGCTGTACTTCTTCTGAATAAAGATAATACTCTTGGTTGCTAGGCTTTTATGGATATGTGGCTAATGCCAGCCCTTTTTTCATGTGTGTCTTTATAACAGATGAAATAGGCATTACCTAAAAGCAGAAAGCTTACTTTGGAATGGGGACTGCATGGGTGAAGGTTCTTGCAAAAGACCAAAGTTAAGGTTCTTCTAAGCCCTGTGAATGGCACTCAGCATGGCACAGCCGAGGTGTTTTCAACACCTGTACCTTTACCTGCCTGCTGAGGGCAGTACAGGGTGTATTTTACACCTTTCCTAAACTACCCCAGGAAATTTGGGGAAGGCTTTCCATCAGTGCTCTACTATGCAACTGCACGAAACCTGCATCATGATACTACACTGACAAAAATCGGTGAGATTCACACCACAGTGCTATGCCAACCAAAATTGGTGAGATTCACACATACTTTTAAGTCACTAAAATTTAATAATCATGAGAGGTTATTAAAATATGCTTGCTGTAAGTTCTGTCCAGACTCTGCAAAGTTCAGGAATGAGATTCAAAGTCTTGTGCTCATGTCTTCTTAAATAGTTCTAGATAAGCATTTTGGGCATCAAACTTTAACTGCAGCCAGCACGTGGGTGTTAGATGACACAAAGGCTTAGTTAGATAAAATGAAGACTAAACTTAGTTCTGCAGGTGATTGCAGGTACGAAATTTCAGGTGCAATTCCTTGTATACACAGGCACAGATGGAGATTGTATGCCTGAAGATCACCCCCATAATATTTATAGGAAAGCCACAACAAAAAGAAAAACTGGATTGCTTCTACTATAACATCATTTCTTGGAAGTTCCCAGCAGGTAAGATGTGAAGTCTAGATAATAGAATCACACCACTACACAAGCTGCTATACAAATTTATGCAGGTCACCAGATATTGCAGTCTGCAACCCTTGAGTGTAAGTTTCAAAAGAAACAATACTGGAAAGGAAGACTTGTCAGTGACAATATCCTTGCAATATTTTTTCCATTCTACAATTTTTTTATATAAGATATTATTCTAGATATAAAACACATAGCTACTGTTTATGGTTGCCTCACCTGCATTGAAAAGGAAAACTATCACAAATTATTTCCAGGTTGATTAGTTCCATGTTGTAATTGGTATTTGTTGCCTTTCATCCTGGGCAGTTATCTAGCAATAACAACAACACTTCTAATTTAGCTCCTGGTCACAAAGTGTACCTCTTTTTTCCCCTAAAATCAGTTTACATAAATGACAAAACCAAAATAAGTGTTCTATTTCACCATAGCGTCTGAATACCTTGCGGAGTAAATAGACCGATAAGGAAAAAAAATAAAATCCTAAATGTGCAGCAGCACATCTGGAACTGCTTCATAGTTACTGCAATTGCTCCTTATTCCTTTGCTTCCTATTCAGATTCGTTCCACTCAGAGGCTCCATCTCCTAAATCTATTCTCATTCAGGCAATTGCAAAGAAACAGTACACAACATGGGCAAATCCTCTGCAATGAACAACTCTACCTCCTCCTGTTATCCTACCTTCAACTGCCTGCATCAGTTTCACTATATATGTGAAAAAGAGATGGAGGTATGAAGTGGTAGAATAGAGAGCAGATAAAATAATCTGATCTGTATCAACATCCTTCGAACTATGCATGCGGCGTCCCAAGAGAAGGAGAGCTGGATATATAAGATGCTCTTTCCTATTCTCACTCCCTAGAGTTTCACAAGATTTTGCTCCTCTTCACACTGAGTGACAGAATACACCACACACCAGAAGAGTGTGCTGGAAGGAATAAACAAAAGGTGAATGCTGGAAGAATCTCTACGAGCTTCTAGGAAAGAAAGACCCTTGCTGTCCACCTCAGTTTCTCCCACTGGGAAAAGGATATAATAAGGTTCACAAGAGTGTGTTGTGAGGATCTGCTATGAATTCTGAACACATTGAGTATTTTCTAAAGTTTCCCCTCAGTTTCTGATCCCTCCTTTAGGCATGTATGATACTTAATGAAAACATTAGAACACCTTTAGAAACCACAAACTACTTCACAGCTGATGTAAAAATTTAATTTCCAGAAGCAATCAAGGCCAATAAATCACTAGACATAAGTAACCTTTTTTATATCAAACTATAATTTTAAACAATTTAAAAATAAGAGTATGCCATTAACCCCCCTAGTTCATAATAGTGCAATTAAGTCTGAATTGGTGAATTATAGTATTTTAATCTGGTTAAGAATAAACTATCCTGAAAACTCTCATAGAAACTCCAATAGGAAACTCTCAGAGTATATCAAAGCTTGTTCTTCACACTAAGACTTGGTACATTCTGCTGTAATGAAGCAGGCAAACTTTAACAAAAATTAATACCTTGCACTCTCTTTTGTTTCCTTTTTTAATATAACTTGGTTTAGTCAATGATTGAGAAAGTCTATCAAACCCTGCTCAAGGTCCTCTTTTCAATCATAAAAAGTGAATCATCCTTAAACCCCCCCACTTATTAAAAAGGTTTTATCTTGTCNGGGAGAGGGAGAGGGAGAGGGAGAGGGAGAGGGAGATATTTTGCTTTTTTTCCTAGGGTTAAGAATTACTTTTCTCTGACAATGGCTTTGCATGTTACGGCATTAATTTTGCAATAAATTATAGTTCAGGTAGGTGGAATTACCCACATTGCTTGACCAAAGTGGCTGACCTACCCAGACCTCTGATTGATGAATAGTTTTTCATTTTGTTCTACTAGTCCTATCAGACAAAAATCGAAAAACTGGGTGAAAAAGATCCTATTTCATGTAATAGCATTTTGTTATATATCATTAGCACTTAATTCTGTCACCAGTGCCATGTCTGTGTTAACCAGGCCTTTCAACTTAATCCTTTCACACCTCAATGTGACATTCATCTTGGACAATTGAGGCACCAAAACTCTTGGTCTCAAGGAGTGAAATAATTCATGTACTGCTACTATGTAGTGACTCAGTCCACACCCTCTGAGGGGAGGTCTCTTACAAAATTCAAAATGTGATTAGAGCATGATTAGAGCTGCCTTTGATCTAAGTTCCTTAAGTATCAGTAGCAGTGTAATGTTCTTACTAAATGCTTTAGGAAAGACTGAGTTCAAGCCCATGCAACTTTGGCTATTCAACCAAATAGCTACTGCATACTGAAATTCACGTGGCTGTTACTTCTCTACTATTGTTACTCAAGGTATTCAGATTTAATTTAGTTCTGATACATCTATTTGTAGAACTACACCTTGTTATGGCTGTAGACAGTGTCAGAAGTTTAGACTTGTTCAGGTCACCTTTTCAGCGTGGCTACTAGATTTTGGTGAACTTTATGGTCACACGTTGATTGTTTCTTCTATTTTGGCCAGAACTCATGCTTAAGTCCAATCTTGCCTTATGAGCACAATGATTAAACCAAAATCTGAAATCAGGCATAGGCCTGGAAGAAGGTGTAAAGTACTTATGAATAAGCTCAAACCCTATCCTCAACATGTCGTGGCTCCTGTCACGCTGCTCCAACCAGCACTGTGGATAAGACAATCGTACACAACTGTGGATGGCTGGTTTGAAACTTTTAACTTCTACCCCATAAAGCTTCGTGGCAACATCACAAGGTCTACACAGCCTGTTTAACAAACTGGGCAATCATGAGAATGAATCTCACTCTAATGCAAGTCGGTCTCATGTTAAGGACTTACCAGTGACTTACATGAAACCTTGCACCTTCTGCAGGCATTTATCACTGAGTTGAATTTCAGTCAAGACAGATAAAGGGCAAAATATTCAATGAGCTGGCTTTGCTTTGCAGCTGCAGTTTTGTTATTGCAATCTTAATGCTTGCACAGGGAGAATGTGGCAGCAACTAATAAAGTAATAAGAGCACACAGTTCTGGTAGCAGTAATTTCAGTGGGTGGCAAAGCTGATGAAAAGATAGAAAATAAGTTTGTGAAACTTTAAATGTATATCAAAGGGCTCAAAACTTACCAATTTTTCATCTTTGTCAACATTTCTATGACTTTTAGTCAGAATCACAAAGTACAGGTAAGAAATATGTTCTTAAAAAAACATATTTCTTGTACTGTAATTTTACACATGCATAGTACACAACAATTTCTTATAAACTACTAGATCGTGCTTGTATTGTGGTACTACTTGTTCAGATTATCCTTGGTGCATAGCATACTCTTTCACAGTTAATTTATCAAATCATGCCACAGACATCTCCCATTCTAATTTCCCTTCCAAAGCAACTCCCTCAAGAAGTGAAATAACAAAACTATTTTCTCCTTTGGAAGAAGTTTGGTTCCTCTTGAAACCAGTCAGAATTCATGAAAAAGAAAAGGATCAATTCAAATGATCCAATTACAGCATTGGGGTCCTAATTTATGAGAAGTTTTTATTTCTACATTTCATGCTACAAGAGCATTTAACCATGTTTAGCACATGCCTTTGCTTTTCAACCAAGGACTATTGTTATGGTGTCCCTATCTTGGTCCCCTTCCTCCCTGTTTTGATGCCAGCACCCTGGGTCATGTGCAGTCATATTTGGACTGCAAGTTCTTCGAAGCATAAGCTGGATATTCCTTAACTAACCAATGATTAGTTGTAAACCAGAAGGTACGTAGCAGGCAAAAACCAGTGTAAGAGAGACTTTTTTTTCATCCTTCCCTCTACAGAAGCAGCTACCATTAGGTTTGAAGATCCTGTTTCTGACTTTTATCTTAAGTACTTGTTTGGTTAGGTTTTCTTTTGTTGTTGGATTGTTTTTGTTGTTACTGGGTTTTTTTTACACCTGACATCTGTCTGGAATCTTTAGTCTGAATTAAAGTTACAGTGCAAGTGCCTTACCTCAGTCGCAGTGAATGTATATCCAGAGACATTCCATTAGTTCCATTGGCATCAGTCCATATGTGCACAACTGTAAATGACATGAAAAAAATCTGGCCTCTGATATGAAAAAGGCTATTTATGCACTTTCACAAAGGACAAAAGTCTTATAACTTTGGGTCTACACAGAAATGAGACACAAATATGTTAGTGAAAAGCCCCAAGTTTTCTAAATGTAGATGAGCACAGATTAAGAAAGCAGTAATTAATTTCCTTTGACCTCAAGCTGAAATTCCTTTCTAAAGCTGTCATAAAGAGAAAGAGGCCAGAGAGAAGAAGTGAAACTGTGTAACAATGCAATTAAACCCTTGTAATGAGGTCAGCCATTGGACTTGTTGCAACTGATATCATTATAGCAATGAGGAGGCATTATACGATGGCCTGATTTTTTTACAGGATTCATTTTTTTCTTTAACTCTTTAACAGTCAGATATGCATTCTATAGCATTATAAAATAATTATTAGTGACCAGAAGAGCAGGCACAGGCTTTCCTGTCTTACTAACACTATTTCATAACTTCTGGTAATGAATGCATGAAAAAACTTGATGACAGTGGAATACAGGACAACCTTGATACAGAAGACCCTTCACTCAGACACTGTGTCATATGTGCTGTTAGAGCTTCTTTCCAGAGAGCAGCTCCACTCCCTCCAACAATGGGAGAGAGTAACTTTTAGCAATCCACTGACAGTTGACTCGTGAAGGAGTTGTGGTGCTCAAGGAAATCATGAGCAGACCTGTAGGACTAACCTGAACTAGAATGAAACCTAAGTAGTCTCAATCTCACTTGAAACTTGTTTATCCATTGAGGGTGCTGGGGAAAGAATTTGCTCTGCTGGAAGAGTATCCATTGGTTTCATGTGGTCTGCAAACATCAGTTTGGATTGACTGGCTAGGCATTAAAAGCAAATACAAACTTGTGAAACTCAGATTTTTGCCCAGATTCAAAGAGATTTAGGTAGGGTATATTTTACATAAAGTTTTCATTAGATGATCAATTTGTCAAATGGAAATCTAAGCTCAAGGCATTTTCCCTTTCTAGAGGGGATGTCCTAAGTATTGGGCCTGCAGATGGTAACCACCTCTGTCATTACCTCTCTGACTCACTGGAATCCCCTGCAATTGAACTCAGCAACTATTCATAGATTGGCAGCTCTTCCTTCAGCATGTTTCTGTAAGTGATTCCTTCTTAGTGGTTGTAAGACAGGGCTTAAGTATTTATGTCTAAGAGAGTGTTCAGGGTTATGAATCCAAAGTGGCTGTAGGTACTTTCATCTCCTCAGAATATTTCAGTCATTCCCATTTCTCTATCTTCAGGCTTATTAGTTTAGGTGTCCCCTTGCTCAGTATGATGATTCCTACCTTGAGATGCCTTGCAATAGCTTGGAGAACATGCATAGTGAACTCAAGGATGTGTGTTCAACTATGGAAACCAAGGGAACTTGCATCTTGCAGCAATTAAAACCATTCATTTGTCTTAGAATCACTTATTTCAGTTCACATACCAAAGAAATCTTTGAATCGGCCAAATTTTATCCCAGTGCTCCACCCTTTCCCCATGAAGTTTTTATGAGATCATCAAGCTGCACACACTGCTGAAGGAAGGTGACCATATCAGAAGTAGGCGCTACTTTAACCTGTTGCAGACCTTCAGCCTGCTGGTCAGGATTAAACTACCTTACATGTGAGAAAGGCTCTTAAGAAAAGCCAGAGATAGCCCACTTCAGTTACTGTTCTAGCTGGAGGAATACATTTGCAGGGTAAGGAGAGAAAAAGTTAATGGAGAAAAATGTTAGCTTATTGGGGCCTTAATTAGTCATACCTCATTTATTTAATAAAAAAAACAATTGGAGTAAACCTGAAAAGGAATAAACTGGAGCATTTATATAATGCCACAGAGAGGAGATGATTGCTTGATGAAGAGTCTGTTCGTTGACTTCAATGGGGCAAGGAGATATCAGATTTGAGCTGTCTCTTGAGGCTTCAGTTCTTCTGGACCTTGAAAATGTCAATGCATATATGAAAGCATAAAAAAGAAATTCAAACTGCTATCAAGCATTTCTAAGTCTTCCCTCCACGTTCCTCAGATTGTTCAGTTTAAACCAGCTTGAAACAAAAGTTTCTGAATAAGTTTGCCATCCCCTGTGTGCATATTATACTTTTCAAACACTAAAAGATGGCTTACTTGTGGAAAGAAAAGGCACAATTTTCTTGCACTTAGGGGACAGTCATCAGTTCAGATCCCTTTCCTTTTAATGGTGAACTGAATCACCATGTGCCTCAGTTTCCCCTCAGTGAGTATAATACTTACTGACCTCTGCAGAGAGCTGCAAGCTTTCTGTTAACCTCTGTATTAAGTGTGAAGCCATAGCATTATTAAAGATATTTTATACAGAGACAGCTGAGTGATGTCCTATAAATTGTCATTTTTCTCCAAATGGACCACAATATAATATTTCCTCCAGAAATGCATTTATTATTTAACACTTTTCTGTGAAAGGTTTCTTTTACATTGCAAATGCTCCGAGTTCTTTCATAGGTCTTAGACTATTGACCCTTTACCTTAAAACATGCTATTAATGCTTAACGCTGTTATTAGTATTCAGGGGAGTAATGATTGGTACCAAAATGGAAATGTGCAGTAAAAACACCTTCTATTTTGTAAAATAATTATGTGGCCTAATAATTATTTCATACGATTCTTTTTGATTGATAGGGAAAGGGCACCAAGAAGTCTGAAATCATGATTCTTTAAGGTCTACATTCAAACTGCAGCCACCAACACCATTGTTTCCGACAGTTACATTGTCTAAGAACGGCAAGAGGATGATCCCTGGTTCTGTTTGGATGAGGGTTACATCAGATAAGGTATACTTAATTAGCTGCTTTTTTTTGCCTTTTTTTTTGTTTGAATGGCAAGGAATTATAATTCTATAAAGGGCAATACAGTGTTCTTGCAATTTCCAAGTAAGTCACCAGTACCCCAGAGGTCAAATATAGTTCAAGTTTGCAGTGAAGTGAGACTCCCTCCTTCCACTCTGCTGTCATTGCACCTGACCCTAACCTGGTAAAAGCATCCCGAGTTGTGCCAGAGAGGCCTTTCCATTCTCTGTGTACTACCTACGCTGGTCTTTCACATTTAAGGCTGCCAGATAAATGTCAAATCGCAATGTTCTTATGATGTTTAATGGGAACCAGACTGAGAGCGCCTGAACTTGTTTCACTTTGGAGAAGTTTTCGTCACTTTGGCTTAGATGGAAAAACAAGTTTTAGATCAATAATGTGCATAAATGAAGTAAATTCACCGAGCTGGGATTTCTTAGCTGATTTGCTACTTGCTGAAAAACTGGAAAAATCTATCTAGCTGCATCTGCCTGGGTGTAGTACAGAAATAGCCACTAGATTATTGTTCCATGTTTTACAAACATGGCTAGTTCTAGCTCTATTCTTTTTTTGAATGCATAATATTAGAAAATTTTATAGCTGTTTTCATTAAATATTTTCAGACTCCGAGACATCCATAGCTGAGTGTCTGTATGCCTGTAGAACTATATGAAATTATTTTTTCTGGGCCTGTTTTGTTGCAAATTTTTCCTTCAAATACTGTATAAAATTGAAAATAATAAATTTAAGCCGGGTTTACTACTCATGATACTACAGCAAGGGATTGCAAATGAAAGGAAAATTACAGCTGCAAATAAGGAGCATACACATACCCAGATAAATTGTTTGTAAACATTCTTAAACAAATGTTAACATGAATTTGAAAGAAGTACTGAGAAGACATCATAATGTTGGTGAAGACAACAGCTGCTGACCTCTTTCCTTCTGCCTTTACCAGCAGAGAATCCTAAGCAGGGAGAGAAAGGAGCCAACACCCACCATCATTAAGAACCATCACTCTGTTAACCTGGGAGCTTTTCAGATATTAAAGTGGTAACTGCCACAATGAAACTTCAAGGCCTATTTAAGAGTTGTGAAGAGGAAGAAAGGAGACGCTCCTGCCTCAGCTACTCAGTGGTGAATGCTCTGAGTGGAGCACACCTACTCTCCTGCATCTCTACTCCTAGTTGACTACAGAAAGACATCAGCAGTGCCAGTAAAAGCAGTGAAACACCATCAGGATCAGCAGTAGGAGCAACAGCTGGCCAGAAACAAGAAAGGAAGTAAAATGTACCATCTGAGAGTAATCCAGGGATTAGTTATGACACATGAGTCACAACTCCTTTCTGGACAGCCTCTTGCTTTGATCTAGCCACATATGGCCCTTTGCTCTGGTTCTGTGCTAGAATGAGCAAGCAGAAGAACACGGGAGTAAGCGTTAAGTGGAAGCAGTAGGTGTGAGATATTGGGAGCTATTTATATATTAACTACTTTGGGACAATTAGCTGGATTCAGAATTACATGTTTTACTACATAATTAAAATTCAGGTAAGTATTCACTTTTGTAGAAGAGGTTACAAAATGAATAAAGAAGAATGTCAGTCATTTACCTAAGACATTACCAATGATGTTAGTAGGAGAGATGGGAGACAGGGATAAAGGAAATTTCAAATGTTTTATGAATATTTTGTCACGTTTCTCTTAATAGTATTGCAGTAAATAATGAAAAGTTGGAAGAACTGCTTTATTTCAAGGCTGATTTTTTCTGTTTTAGCTCCTAATAGCTCTAATTGTGTTGGGTTTTAAACTACAGGAAAAACATTTGTCAGCTGTTAGAAATGTCTTGCAGACCACGAGTGAGTAAGCTCCTAGGTTTCTATCAGGCAAGTTCAGAAAACTCTCTAAGTTTCTCAATAGGAAGAGTATTTCCAAGATCTCAGATCTTTTCTCTCTCTCTTATCAGAATCCTCTTAAATGGGTTTTTGTTGTGCAGTTTTTTTAAGTGACTTTACTCTTTCAGTGTTATTTTTCTTGTACATCCCATAATTTCACTTACCCTTTTGCACTAACTCAGGTGTTCAGTTATGACTATCATGAGTCGGTCTTTTTCAGAGGTTTTCTTTTCTCCAAGTTTATAAATGTAATTTACATTCTTGTTCCTAGAAGCATGACTCTACATTTCCATTTAGTTGTGACGACACAATGTAATCTCTATAAAACTGGATAAGTAACCCATTCCTACTCTTATTTTCAAATTAGCATCTACAAATTCTATTTGGAGGGTTTATATTTTCTCCAAAATAGTAACTTTGGGATATATGGAGATCTGTGTGGAATCATAATAGAAATACCCCAGTGAATGATGTTTTTTTTCATTTAGGAGCAGATTTTGTGATCAACTAACCAATTTTAAATCTGCTTGGTAGAGGCTACACTGATTCTTGTATTACACTAAACTTTTTGTAAGGAAGCTATGCAGTGTCAAATCACTCAGAAAATTTTAATTCTTTCACAGCAATTACTTTTACCTGTTGGAGTTGATATCAATTCTAAAACATTTAAACACAGTGTAAGTCTGCTCTGACAGGGTTATGGTTTCAATTGGACCCGAAACTAGTTCATAAATGTGTAGGAGTCTTTTTTCAGTGCTATCACACACATTACAACTCCTCCTACAGATTATGCAATGATGCAAATGTACATTCCAATAATAACAGTACAAACATGTGGTTTCATATATGCTGAATATATAGAGCGCCTATATATAGAGGGTATATATTTAGCCTCTACTTCCATTACCCTGTGAATGTAGTGCCAGAGGGAATAATTAAGGGGCAAGACTGGTTGACCTAGACATTGGTTGACCCACCCGACAGGCTTTCAGACTGAATTCTCTGGTCTGCTAAAGAAGAAAGCCTCACAAAGTGTCTTTAAAGCAGACATGGAAGACAAGAAGAGGGTTCCCTAGCGACTCTGTGATGATGCAAGTCTGTCAGAGATGGCTCAGCTATTTGCCATCACAAGGCATTTCCTGCTCCCAGCATAAGAGGACAGTCTTAAAGTCATATGGAAGGCAGAATGGGAACTGAATGCAGTGAACTTCACTACCTTAGATCTTTCGACAGCAAAATCAGACTTTCCCCTTTGTAACCAGAACCATGTGAATCTGAATCTTTAGACCCTTGTGGTCTCCCACTTTGTGCTGTGGCTTTGACATATTTGGAAAATGTGGCTTGATGGTCTTATTATCTAAACAATAAAACTGTCACAAGCAGCAATCCGTTAGACTTCTACTAAATCTAATTTATATATATCTCACCTGTTTTCAAAATTATTATCTGCCACAACCCAGTCCAAACAAGAGCATTGACACCAGTAAAATTTGTTTGGTCTCTCCAACTAATTTGTTCCCGAGTCCTTATGCTGAATACTGCAGAGGTGGCACTGGGGTTTGACCATAACGCTTGCACAGAGACTACTTGTTTCACATGGGCTACTGACAAGTCATCAGATACTAAAAACTTCACTTTGCTGATTGATACAGCCTGATGGAATCTCCAAATCTACTGCAGAGATGAAAGTCCCCGTGTCAATTCATTAGTCACATTCTCTTTATCATTAGGAAACATAAACCCATAAGTTTGCTGTCGTGATATTCATTACCAGACCCCAGATGGAGACTTTCAAGATCAGGGATTAAAAAGCACATAAACTCACTGTTTCCAATTAGGCACAAACACCTCTCTAATCCCTCTTCCTCAGTGATCACATGATCTGCCCTGGGGGTGGCTAAAATGACACATTTTGGCAAACTACTTAAATTTTTTTGACCAGATAACTAATAGGATTCAGCTTCTTAATTTCTGCCATGAATTAATCCCAGTTATCATCCCCCTACAAAAAGGTTTCTACAATATCTTTTTTCCATACCATACCCTTTACAGTTGAACCTTGTCCTGCACTCCCCAGCAATTCCCAGCTCAGGGTCTGAATGTAGGACATGGAGTAGAAGACAAATCTAAAAAACAAAAACACAGAACCTTCACAAGCCCAGTAGTTTTGCAATGAAAATTCAGAAGGTTTCCAAGAATTCCACAGCAGGCAATCTCCAAATGACATGCAAGACAATATATCAAATCTCTTTTTCTCATTCTCACCACGTTTTTATGACTCTTCTTACTGTATCTTAAGTGTTTGGGGTTTTTTTCCCAGTTCAAAGGCATGTGGCTTATACGGTCCAACTTTCTTTAGAGAAAGTCACCATCTTTCAAAGGCACAGTTTTTAAGGCTACTTAGAAAGCTTTCTTAAAAAAAACCCTGCCAAATTCTGCCTTATGACTAAAGCTGATACTCACTCATGGGTCCCAGTAGAGTCAATGAGGCTTCTGCAACTGATCATCAAGCTTCAGTCCTTTGTATATTGCAATGATTTTTTTCCAGTAGATTTTTTTAAAGTTTGTTTTCAAATAAAGGATAAGGTTCAAAAGAAAATTTCAATGCTTTTCTTTCTTGAATGTCTGATGAGATTGGCTGGGAGGAAGGAATTGGTGTACAATTTTGTTCCTGTTAATTTTTTTAATTTTTTAATTTTGTTAATACTCTTGTGCTGCAACTTGTCTAGATGCTTTGTGACTAGTGCTGGTCTTCTCTTTTTTTTCCCCACTGACATGCTCTTGCCAAGGATATCGTTATGACATTCTGTAGTAACAAGCATTCTTCTGTTCAAATTTATATCAATTAGTTCAGGACAGTAATTCAATCGGACGGCCCACTGGATTTTGAAAGACTCGCAACGATGTCAAAGTGGCGACCTTTTTCCTCCACTCTCAGCCAAAAGCCATTTTTTAACAAGGAGCTCTTGAAAAGAAATGCCACTTTGATAATTAGTTATTGATCACGGACAATGCGGCGACGAATACCATCGGATTAGCCAGACGCCAGTGGGTCGCGACACGAGGGTTTCCTTATCGCAATAATCTAGGAAAAGAAATATAGAATAAAGGTCATTAAAGCTTCTGTTTTGGGAACATAACCCAGATAATTTAACTTCCTTATTAAAAATAAAAATACCAAAGCATTCTGGAGGCACTTAGTTTTGTAATGGACATGTTAAAAAAAACTTCCAGCTAAGGAAAATTTGGGAAGTTAGTGTCTTTATGCAACTACACTAAAAATTATTTTGATACATTAACCCCGCTTTGGCCAGCAGTATTACCTCACTAAAACACCATTATCTTTCCGACCCTAAAATGTGCTTTAGAAACTACTTCAGATCTCTACATAAAAACATCATAACAATTATAGACTTAAAAAATAATGGACTTTTTTTCATCTAATTTAGGAAGCACTTCAAGGTCTGCCTGAAATTGCTTCATATAAGTTACTTAATGGAGAAAAAAATGACAAAGAACAATTTTATTGCACTTAAAAGAGCAGAAAAAAGGAAAGAATCCATTAGTTTTAGGGTTTCTTTCCAGAATATTAATGAAACATAGCCTTGCTGAAATGTGCAAGAATATACAACTAACTACCTGTGCTGTAATTTTGGCTGACTTGAGACTATTAGGTAAGTACCGAAGTAAAACGACTATTTTTGAGGTATGGGGCATAATGTTAAGAGTCCCATTGTGACTGCACTCTTATAACACCATAGATAATACCCATACATGATTGGACAACCTAGTGTTTTACATTAATAAATACATTACTTATAGATAACCACTTCAAATTCAGCACAGGGCTTTATTACTTTATAGGCTTGCCTGGAATAGTCATTGTTTCAGTGTGCCAATGGCCATTATGGTCAGAGAAACAGGAGGCCAGAATGATTGACTTGCATAATGTCACACAGGACATCAGAAGTCTGCAAGTCTAACAATCAAACCCAGAGTACTTTGTGTTTCATCAGATGAAACATTTTTCTTATAAACTGATGACTAATGGTGCTTAAAGCAGCACGAGTAGTCTGATGCTAGCCAACATTCCCCAAATTAAATTATATCCACTTGCTATTGCATAATTCCTGTCTGTTTCAGCACACAAAATAATCGTATTGGGTTTGCATGGGAAGGTTTTGGTAGTAGGGGGGCTACAGAGATGGCTTCTCTGAGAAGCTGCTAGAAGCTTCCCCCATGTTCAATAGAACCAGTTCCAGCTGACTCCAAGATGGACCCACCACTGGCCAAGGCCCAGCCCATCAGTGACAGTGGCAGCACCTCTGGGATAATGTATTTAAGAAAGGGGAAAAAAACCTATGTAGCAGCAGCCGCAGAGAGGAGTGAGAACGTGTGAGAGAAACAACTGCAGACATCAAGGTCAGTAAAGAAGGAGGGGGAGGAGGTGCTTCAGATGCCAGAGCAGAGATTCCCATGCAGCCTGGTGAAGACCATGGCCAGGCAGGTTGTCCCCCTGCAGCCCACAGAAGCCCACTGCAGAGCAGATATCCACCTGCAGCCCACGGAGGGCCCCACATCACAGCTGGTGAATGCCTGAAGGAGGCTGTGACCCCATGGGAAGCTCACACTGGAGCAAGTTTGCTGGCAGGGGAAGAGTGTGAGGAGTCCTCCTCACAAGGAAGAAAGGAGTGGCAGAGACAACATGTGATGAACTTACCACAATCTCCATTCCCTGTCCTCCTGCACAGCTCAGGGGGAGGAGGTAGAGAACATCAAGAGTGAAGTTGAGCCTTCGTGGGTAATAAGCATCCATTCATTCCGGGGAAAAAGAACCTCACATTATTAGACTGATGAACTTTTCATGAACACAATATTAATTTCTTCTTGTATTCAGTATTATTTTGTAAAGATCATCATTAATTCAATGTCATTTTATTGTTAAATTAAAATAGTAGTAATTTAATAATATGACAAATTAGCTTTTTGAAGAGCTTCCAGAGATTCATTTTTATACTGCAATGTGTATGAAAACACTAAAAATGTATGCAAGGTAACAATTAGAACAATTACTGATTAGCTTCATAAAGGTAATCTGTTCTAACTTCTGTGATCTGAAGGTTATTTCATTTTATTGCTGTGACTGCATGAAATACAGTCTTAAGGGAGAATCTACAATTTCATTGAAATTGAGGGTCCTTCTGTGCCAACAAGAAAGGTAATGTGATACAAAAGTTTTGCTGTTGGTGAATAAGGATTATTCTGCAAGGTGGATGTTTCACGACCCTTTTCTGGCCTTATTTTGTCACAGGGACTTTGGCAACATAATTCAGTTTTAGATGGCTTGTTTTTCTGCCAGTTAGTGTTTAAAAACACTAAAAGAATAATTGTAACACTGTTCTGAGCTGCTAAGCCAGAAACCTGAAGCACTGCAGCTGACAGCATGCAGATGGTTTCTGGTCTTCCCAGTTTTCCTTTTGTAAGAAGAAAAGACCTATTGTCACCTTATTCAGGTAATGAGTAGCACCCTTTTTTCAGTGTACAGGTGAACACAGTAGCTCTTACTTAACCACTATAACTTATGCCTGAAAGCTTTCACTGCATACTATAAAAAAGATCCACAGGGTACAAACGCACACAAGAAATCTCTTCTTGTGAGCACAGGATAAGGAGGACAAACTATTTCAGTGCAGTGTACTTACCAGTACACAATTCAGTTTATCAGTTCTTCTCTGCTTTTTAATAGCCAGATCCTCAATATTTCAGAAACCTCTCCCTTTCCTGACATGCAGACAGGCCATTCAGGAGCAGGGGAGCTGACCTTCTCTATGAAGAAAGATCATGAATGCAGTGGGACATCTACCCTTCCTGACCACTGGCCACAGTCTCAAGAAATCCTCTGAATAGGATGATGGTATTAATATAGATATGATCATCGTTAAAATACAGCGTAAGACACCTCCCTTTAGTTGAGCTTACACCTTGTACTCTCACCTCAGTGAGGTTGCCATAAGGCAATGGAAAGAATACTGTCTGTCAGACGGGTTGTTTGTGTAGATACCATGGTGATGGGCGTGTGATAAGATAGGGTTTATTTTTACAACAAGGCAATAATTCTTACTTACCTATTTCCCGCAGGGTGTTCTGAGGACTAATCAGTTAGTGTTTGCTCAAATCTGTAAAAGGCCATATAAGTACTGAGTATTATTATTATTACCTTATTATGATATTGACTTTACCACATTGAACTGCAGTACTTTCCCCTACTTAGGTGTAATATTACCATGAAGTGTTTATATTCCCATAATGTAAATGTTTCCTTTTGAAGGTGAATTGAATAGCTTATTGTTACATGTGACCCACAATATAATTTATTTACATGAGCCAGGAGACTCTAGAAATGTATTCTAGGGACCTTTCCAGTTAGACTTACGCTTTTACATTCTCGGTTTGTCCTGAGCAGTGTTTGTTGACAAGCATTTCCGAAAACCTGTTTGGCCAATCCATACAGCCCTCTAGGGTCCTGTGTTTTGCTGCACCAGTAGGCATGCTGTCATTGCTTTAGCACTGAAATACAGCTGACTGTAAAAGCTGAGCTGCTCTTCTGTTGCTGAATTCAACTGATTTGGAAGTGCCTAGCCTTGTCCTGAGAGCAAAGGCTTAACAATGGTACGAAGTCAAACCTGCAGTCCTGTGCACTGATTAACACTTAAGCTGAGTGCCGGTCCGCCCCTCACTCTCCCCCAAAAAACCCACAAAGCCACCTGATCTGTCAAGTTTGCTCTTAGTATCCATATTCCAAGCTGACAGATATTTACTGTCCTCCCCGCCAGCCCTTACATCTGGATCAATGGGGACAGGCTTTCCACCCCTCAGAAGATTCACTTACATTAAGTGGCGAGGTGGAAGCAGTGAATGAACAATAGACGGCTGTCAGGCTCGACAGCAGGGCATGGATGTATGAGCGTGGAGCTGACAGCGAGGGCCTCAGAGGGTAAACTGCTTTGCTGGAACTAATTAAACAGATGAAATTATTACATGAATATGCAGATGTTGTTTACATTTTACCATATGGTATTATTTCAGGTAATAACTCGCAGGAGGATCCCTTCCTCTCATCAAGAGGAAATGAGTTGAAAAGGAGGCTCCACGTGTCACCTTTCAGTTGCTAGGCAGACATTGATATGGCAGGCTTCTCTCTGAGTCGCAGGGAAACTCTTCGCCTTGTAGCTATATGACACCAGAGAGGATTTGTATTCTTCCTTCTATGCAATGTTGGAAGAGATTATCTTTTATTAAGCGTAAATGTTAGGGTTGCAACATTTTTCCCATTTTGCAAAGAAGGCACGCGCTTTTCCAAATGTTGATTCCCAACGTGAGCTTTACAGCTGAGATGCTGCCAATCCATAGTCCGTAGGTAAGAACTGACAGATCTGTCCAAATATGTAGAGGCTGGAATTATGACATTTCTGCAAAGTCTGACATGTGGCTGTGCTGGTTAGCATTTACCGCTTTGCTAACCTGAAGTGTTGATAACAGAGGCATTCCTTCTCACTAAGTTTCCATTCATCATACTGAAAAGGTTGCTCTCTAGAATTATAGAGGCACAGGACTACTGTATCCAACAGCACAAAAAGTTACTAATTATATACATTTAGGATGGGGAGTCAGCTGGAATCTGATGTGTCAGAATTGCTGTACAACCCAGGCAAAGGTACATCCTGAGAACAAGCAACACTATAAATGTTCCTAAAAAGTGTTAACTATGGAAACACGACAGTGACGGACCGTAGCCAACACAGTGCTAGAACTGCCTGGTTTGGGAGCTAGTCATTAGCAGATAAACTCAGGAAGGAACTGCAGAAATGTAGCCATGCTTATGCTGACTGCCTACAGTCTCTGATGAAAAACTGTCACAGATCTTGAACAAATAAATACAGATGTGATTGCCAGACAAGACTAAAAACCCTACTGATGAAGAGATCAGCAGCAATGTCTGCTTCTTAAAGATGAACATCAACTGTCCAGTCGTTTTACTACTAGATTATTCTAAACTCCCATCCTAAACCAATTCAATATTAATGCAAGCAAAACCTCTTTCAGGCAGATTCAGCATCTCATTTCTACAATTACCATTTTCATACCCTCTGAGGGATTGATGGCACCACCTTTTTGATTAGATGCACAAAACATCTTTCGATTACTCTCTTTATTGCTTCTTCTAAATGTTCCTAGCTGATATGTGGACTGACCATATTGATCTTTCCCCAAAGACTTGAGTACCAGCTATGTTTCTATAGCTCATTGATATGGGATAATGCCAAGTTACATCACCACTGCACTGACAGATTGGTTGCACATTGCCACTGATACATTTGGCTTCCAAATATCTTTCTTAGGTACATCATTTTAATAGATCATCGGGGTCACTGGTGACCTATGTCATTTAAATGCAAAGACATGATGTCAGTGGTGCAAAATGTGGTCTTGATTCAAGCTATCATACTGTATTTTTTAAATAAGATAATTATTTTCTCTTTATCACTATCTCCCCTGCAAAAATCCAGCTGAATAGCCAGAATAACTGCCTCTGGCCATTCTGGGTTCATGAGCAAGACAAAAAACCAACCAGATCTCCTTGACTTGGAGATAGAGAGCTTTATACGGAGCCAGTGCTATAAGTTCAGAAAGAATTTCTTTGATTTTGTCTTCTGACAAACATTTAGCAGTGTAACATATATATCAAAACAAACCAGAACAGTTCACTTTATATACATTCCCTTTGGAGACGAGGTGAGAAAACAAACACAGAACAGATGTTAGTCATGCTTAATGTACTACTGGAGGGTACTTGGATACTAGGGTGATGAGTATGGTAAAAGAAATGAGTATTCTCTTCTGCAACTGCTGTTCCTAACTTACAAAAAGCAATGAGAAGTGTTTCATTCCTCTGCTGATCAACGCACCACCTAACAACGAAACAATGAAGATAAACACCTTGAATTTTTCTCAGGAAACCAGTACACACAACACACGTTGCTACTAACTACTGACTGATATCCACCTTTCCCTCCTTGTTTGCAATTGTTGAAAGTTGGCTTTGATCACTCAAAAAACCACATTCCTCTACAATAAATTAAATCACTGCAGCAGTTAGGAAAATTTTCTGTAAATTCCTACAGATTATATTGTCTTGGTCTTGTTTTATTCATAACATTATATATTATATTACACAAAGAAATCTTGCTTTAGAAAACTATCAATTTTTCACTAGAAACTAGCTCTCTGGGTTGCAGGGCAAGCCACAGGTGTTGCCAGGCACACAGGGGGTCTATTTATCTTGCTCCTGCCTGAGACATGCCACTGCACATTTTTGTATAACCACAACCACCTCTTTCCTGCTAACAAAGGAACGGGGTTGTGGAGCACTTCTGATCTCTGTTTATGAAGCTTATTGTCTGCCCACAATGTATACTATGCTTCCTGGTCCTACTGACAAAGAGCCTGGGGGGAGAAAAGCAACAGCATGGAAATAAATTCAAGAACTTTGCTATGAGGATAAGAGAAGAACTTGCTGCGAGTGATCAGAGGTGTGGATGAGGGAACAAATGAATCAAGAAGTGCTACAATAGGAGCCGAGAATGTCCTGTTGTTGGCATCACAGGAGGTGGAGAGCTACTGCACACAGATCACTGAGCAGGCACTGCCTAAGGCTGTTACTGCTGAGCAGAAATCATGATATAGCTATTATTAATAATAGTATAATGGTGCTCAGAGGTCTCTCAATGGTGTTAGAAGCAGCAAATGCGACACCAGACGAGTCCTGGAGAATAAGGTCCTGCCTTATGCCTTTCCATCTTTTCCCTTTTACCTCTCTCAGACAGGCTTTCTACAAGCCTGTATTACTTCAAAGCCCTATATGTTGTATAACCTGAACACAGACTATGTAAGTAACATGTAAATACAAGAACATACCTGTGTGTGTACATATATACGTGTATCTAATATCCCTAAAGTTCACCTTTCCTTTCTTCTATTTACTACTAGAGTGAATTACTACCAGGCATTCACCAGACCTTTTTTTCCCCACTCAGTGATGTGTCTAAAATTCCCCACCTAAGTCTTCTGGCTGTCATGCTGTACCTTTAGTACTATTGTACAGCTCTCTGTCTGGGTATTGTGAACTCACGTGGACACAACTGTGCTTTCTTTATGTTTGGAAAATGTCCAGCACATTAGTGTTACTGGGGAAAAAAAAGAAGGTAATATTTGTTTTCATTTACTCTTCCTCAGCTTTTGTTGTTCTTCTAAGAAATCAACTCCACTTGGCAGCTACACTGTGTAAGGTAACTGACTAACACTGTAAGGCATGCAATTAAAAGTAGTGTGTTCATCACATATGTGATTTATTATACCTCTGCAGGTTTTTACCTCCACTAGAAAGTCACAGTGAGTGAAGAGCAGGAGAATGTCCATTTGTTTTCCCCATACCAGATTCTGTTTCAGAGTTTCATACCTTACTGTTTGGTCACCTGAGGTTTAAACTTTCCCTACTGCACGCAAAATGAAGTAAATCCAGTCATAGCAAAGACAGATTTGGCCTGAAGTCTCTTGGATGAAGGCCCAAACCTAAGAGAAGAAACAATTCAGAAAACTTTGCACTCAAAAAAAAAGGGATATAAAGAAACTGATCTCTGTTCCCGACATGGAAAAGCCAAAACTGTGTAACATTTCACTTGTCCAAATTTCACTATGATCTGTGTTAGAGAGGAAAAACTAATGTGAAATCTGGAGCTGTGTTGATTTCCATTACAGTATTTTGCTTTAATAGATACGCTATATCAACTAGGGTTTTGTCTTGTTATTTTCTACAAATGTTATTGTGTTGATATTTAAGGGGGAAGACAGATACTTTAAGCTTTATGTCTTTTTACAGTTACATTTTGTCTTTCCATCAAGTGAAAGCATTTCAGATTCCTAGAAAACAGCAGAGATATTTCTTACACTATATGGGGAGGAGAGAGGATTTCACATATAAAGCAACAAATAGTCCAAAAATTGCAGATGAATACATGAAAAAAATAACTTAGAGGTATTTTGGTTTACAGAGAGGTTTGAGGAACAGCTTCTGGAAGTCCATAAATTATGGCCCTTAGTATTTCAGCATCCCTACCCTGCAAAGAATTCAGGCACATGGAGTCCTGTTAAAGCTCACCAAGAAACCTACCTGCACACAGCTCAGAGCAAGACCAGGGCTCTTGTTTTCTGGAGTTCAGTCCTGCAAGGAGCTAGGAGACAGATATCTGGGAAATTAAGTCAGAGTTGTAGGCACCACCCACTCATCTGCCTCTGGACACAGTCAGCTGCTCTATGACAACTGCTTCCCAAGGATTCACCAGTGATAGGGAGTCAGAGAAATGCCTCACAACTGCTGAATGTTTTGTGTTTCTAAATAACATGAGTTAACAGCTGTGCCCTACATTTCCTTTCAGTGTAGAATATTGTTGAAACATAAAATAAACATGTAGGAAGGGAAGGCATCCACTTGTATTTTCTTTTTTTACTGGTCTCTGGCATCCTTCTTGCTGTTCATACTCTAAACTGAAACTACTTGTAGAGGTTACCAAGAACTCTCTACTGAGAAGGCAATCCACATACAATTGTATATGTCCAAATAGTTGCTATGTCCATTTGACTCTGATAAATTTTACTTTATTTTAGGAATAGTCTAGAGGGACTCAAGAACAGCAGAGAAGTCCTAATCTGAACAAGGTAGGAAGAGGGAAAAGGAGTCATAACCCCATGATACGTTCAAGGGGAGCATGCCATGCAGCCCAGCTATAATTCAGGAAACAGGCACTAGAATTCTCTTAGTCCCATCCCCAACATCTCCATGGTTCACATCAAAAGGTTTTTCATCTCAGGTGTAGTTGCCTAGACAAAAGAAATCACATACATAAATATACATGATCAATGATTCCCTACGTGCTAATCCTTTCTCTCTTCATTCTAGAAGACCCTCCTCCTATCTGTGGCCTATACAAGGCTCAGTTTCCCAGACCTCTAGACTTCAAAACTCTGGATTTAATTTTCCACTCACGTTACTGATGGTGCTTAACCTCATCTGAGATAATCATTCAACCAAGGTTAGGTTTTGTACCTATGCATTTCCTATTTATCCATTGCACAACTATATAAACAAAAGCAGAACACCACCTCTGGGGTTTTGAAGACATACACATGGCATATACTTCAACACTGAATGACAAGTTCTGCAAACAGACACAGGCACTCTTCAGCAGCAGAAGCACTACTATAAGAGTCTTCCTGACCTGCTCCAGCATTTGGCATAGCAGAGTTGTTACTGTGTTGACTCCTCGTGGTAGATAACTAACTCTCAGCCCTTTAGATGTTGAAAACCATGACAAAACCAAGCTGTTAGAGATGCCATCACAACTACTGCCAGCTCTAAAATGTGAAGAAAGTCTTTGTGTTACAGCAAGGTGTAAAGTTGTAGAAAGACTTCTCTGCAAAAGAGACTTGCAGCTGCAAAACTCTTCAAAGTGTAAAGATATTTCATTGAAAACAAGCACATACTCGTTTTTCACTGGATGCCCCTCCCTCTGCTCTAGTCCAGTCTGAATACATCTGTGAAATTACCTGAGTACTAATTGTGTATATATACTGTAACTGTGGGACTGTTGCGCAGATCATCAGTCACTTCCACTAAGGCCATCCTCCTTACCAGTATTTTTCAAACAAGCTTCCACAAAAAACCTGTATCATCTTAATAGAATGAAAGAAGTGAAGATACAGTTATCTTTGTTAAGTTTCTACTCAAGTACAGTCACAAATACCAAAAGAATATTTCTGGAAGCATTTTACACTGTGACTAATGCAAAATATTTCAGCTGTGTCAGCATCCATCCAATTCTAGATTAGTGTTTGGCATTTCAGACAAAAGGCATTCTGGCAAAAATTAAATGGAGGAACAAGTAATATGATTATGACAATTTATATTTGTAACAGTTGTGAATGGGAGCATCAGTGCTTGCTAATCCTTTGATAAATCCTTGTTACCTTTCAGTTCCCAAACATATCTATGCACATATAAAGCATATTGGAGGCAGATGCTGCAGCAGATGAACACGCTTGCCAAGTGGTGTTTTATTTGTTTGGGTTTTTTTTAATCTAGGTATTCTTAACTGTCATGTTACATGCACCAAACAGTTCTTACTTCTGGAACACTTTCATGCAATGTTCTGGGACAACGATTAATACAGCTGTTTTTTTTCCCCATTCTTCTCACTATTCTTTTTCCCACATCTTCATGTTAAGCCTCATCTCACAGCCTTTACTCAGATGAGTAGTATCATTTACTCCAGTGGCACTACTTACATGAGTAAAAGAAATACCAATAAGTTTGAATGAACTGCACAGTCATTCTTTTTCTTTCCTTTCTTAACCTTGAGACATCATAACAGAATATAACAGAAGAAAAAGTGATTTCAGGACAATCAAATTTAAAATTTGACTTCTTTTGCAACAACTCATGTTAACAGGAACACAGCATCTGCTTGGTTCTTTAAAAGTTTTATAGACAAGAGCAAAAAAAAAATCTCTGGAAATCTTTCACTTCTTACCTGAATTTGGCGAAACTTTAGATATCCACGATGTATTTTTTTGCAGTTTTACCCTATATCCCATCACTGAAAAATCAGACTATATTTTACTTTAATTTTACAGGAGATGGGCTTCATGTCACCTCTGGCATCCACCAGCTTTGTTTCTATGGGGTTCTGTAGTTTGTTTTTTTAATAAGTTTTGGAAGTCATTCACTTTCATTGTTGTTATCTTCTGAAATTAAAAGGGGGTGGTTGTCTGCACAGTGAACACAGAAGACTACATCAACCTCAGGAATTATTTTGCAGACTGTTCCTATTTTTTTAAAGGAGTGTATGCACACGTGCATGCAGGTATCATTATGAGAACATGCATGTATGAAAAAAATACTGTCATATGAAAAGGCTGGAAAGGTTTGGGAGCTCAAAAGCAATATCTTTCCCCTCGAAACTGCTTTATTACTGGCATTCCCTCCCTCTTGGGCATGCGTTCAGCTGAGACTAGGCCAAATTGGCAGTCATTTTCAAAGTGCTTGGCAGGCCCGTGATCCCTGGGAGTTTTCAGCTGACATCTCTCTCTCAACCAGTCTACGCAAGGGTCAGTGGGAGACCTGACTCCCAGGCCCTGGCTTGCTCTGGCTGTGTCATGAGTCAGGACCAATATAAATTAAAACCTTAAAGCCATACTGTGAAGGCATTCTTTACCCCCTGAGGTATTTTTTTTCCCTGTGACAGATTGCCTTTCTACTAGTTTCCTATTTTTTTTATTCTTGGATAATACAGTAGCAAGCACGTCCCTTTGAGTTGAAGAAAGGGGGAACATCTGGCAAAGAGAGAGTTAAACTTCCACCAAATTTTTAATATTTTTGGTAGATTTGTTGGTGCCCAACAAGCAGGAGTGAAATAATAATAATACTAGGGGCTGCTTATCACTTACAAACAATAGTCCAATGACAATGTTCACACTGACGGAAAAAATGGGAGCAGAAATTAATAGTGACAGTCCTGCAGGAAACAAGGGAGAAATTGGATACTAAGTTATAAAATACAGACTAACCCAATAGGCACATGCTGCTGTTATTATATTAATATTGTTAAAAATATCAAAGCACTTTAAAAATGGAATTGTATTGTAGGTAGATGGACATTATTATTTCCACATTCTTTTAAATAGAAATTTTCACTCCTTGTTTGGCTTGAAGGCATAGATGTAATTTGTTGCTCAAAAACCAGTAGCTGAATGCTGTGAAAAATAAGATTTAGGATTAAAGTCACCCATCTGAAGGACAGAATCAGGCTACACCAAGAGCTCTCTCTGTTATTAACAAAACCATCTGAGTCACTGCAGATATGGATTTCACTGATGTTGCTCAAAAGTGGGGTGGGCTGTGTTTATTTTGTTGGTTGGAGAACAGGGAGAGATTGTTTCTCCTCCGTGCAAAAATAAATGGAAGAAAAAAAAGACCAAAATAATTCAAATAAAGAGGCAAATATGAACCTTGACAAATCTCACCCATTGATGAGCCTAATCCAACAGCCCAGGTACAATCCCTCTTAAAAAAAACCCACTGGATTTCCCCACATAGATAAAATGCATAGTATGAGCTGTACATCCTGAAAGAAAAGACCACAGTGTTGGTATTAGCAATTCAAGGTGTTACTGCAGCTGCTCTGTGTTCCTGCTATGCTTGTGCAGCACATAGCATGGTGGGGGCTGATCCCTGATGTGTGCACCAGAGCCTGGATAATAACAGTGCCTCATAGGAGTGTAATTTCAGCTGAAATCAGGGTATTGTGGAGTTGATGTGGCTTCAGATAATGCCTTGAGAGGAAAGGGGTTGCCTGGGGAATGCAAGATAACCCCACAAGAGCCTTCTCCTCCATGCAGTCTCCAGGTGGAGATGAAGGATGGCTGTTGCCTTTGCTTTTCCCTCATCTGAAATGCCAAAAGAAGCATGAGAAGCAGCGTTAGTACCCAGGGTTGGGCGATGGGGGCAACACAGACAGCAGCTCAACACCTGGCTCTGCCAGGGACACACATCTCTGGTGGGCACGTGGCTCCACACCACCCCAACACTAGACACTGATTGAAAGACCCGAACAAAACCCACTACTTTGCCCCAAAGCTTGTTCTCTTTTTCAGCAGATTGCAAAAAAAGAAATCTGTTCTCTCATAGCAACTTCAAAGTCCACGACCCGACCTCAAGGAGGTTTCTCCATGCAAATAATTTCTCTCCCTGTTCTTAGTAAGGATGTGTTTTCTCCTCTCCCAGCACTCCATGAGCAGAACTTCATTTTCCACCAGACACCAAGACTTGACTTAATAAGCAACGGGGGTGAAATATCCACTCTTCACATGTAGGGTATCCTGAGGTACATACAAGCATTGCTCTAACATGTGATAGAGTAATCTAAAGCCAAGCCCAGCCTGCCAGTTCAGGCCTAAAGGGATTTGATTCAGTGTCGAAACCTTTGGCTCAGGGGGTCACTCTCTCTTCTTGCTTTTCTTATAACAAAGGCAAAGGGTTGGGGGAGGAGGGTTTCCTCCTCTTTTTTTTTTTTTTTCCACTTTTTTTTTTGTCTTGTGAATTCATCAGCTGTTGTTTGTTGAGCAGCAGGCCTTTATTCAGCCTACTGAAACATTTTCATTAGACAGAGGCCTCTGAAGTGCGCTGGCGGCTGGGACCGCGCGAGGACAAAATCTTGGGCCTCTCCAGAAGCCGGCTGATTGAAATCAGCACTGTGTCAGGGGCTGTCATATCTCAGAAAAGACATAAAACACACGGAAACATCAATAAGCAACAAGCCTCTGACAGCTCTGAGACATTCCAGCTGACAAGAAGAGAAAAGGGGTAAGGTTAGGGCTCATGGGGGATATTTAAAATGCCTAACAGCCAGCCGAAGTGTTGGCAGGCTTCAGGGAGGCCCAGAAAAGACAAGATAAAGTCTATCAGGTTATCACCTGGTTCGAGACGGATCCCTCACAGCAAGGCCACAGGGATGAGACAATGACACAATGGCTTTTTTTTTTTTCACTATTATTATTATTCTTTCATTATTTTTAAATGTATCAGAGAAACAGACTGCATTTACACCGAGGTTACCCAGACAACGTTTGTGCTGCAGATTAAAAAAAAAAAAAGAAAAAGGAGAAGAAATGTAAAAGAGGGAGGACAAAAAGAGAATCCTGCAAGTTAAAGAATTCTGCTTCCAGCTACCATGTACAGAAATCAAAAAGGATTAACAAGTTTTTTTTTTCATTTAATTTCCTGTACACCAGACGCTTTTGTTAAGAGATCAGAGATATTGCTATTTATTGAATTTTTAATATGATCTTTATTAAAAGGCAGCACACATGTTTGGTTTTCTTTTTTTTTTTTAAACATGCATGGGTATAAAAATCAAAGCACAGGAATGAACCATGCTTGTTTGATTTTAGTCTCTCTATATTATGGTGGTCCAGATTCTTATTTAAATTTTAAAATAATAAAAACCCATCCCACATAGAAATGGCCCCCTCATCCTCCTTTTAACTCTCATCTATTCTGCTAAGTAAGCAACTGGCCCAGAGCAGCACTTTGACCAATTAGATGGTGAATTCTGTCTTTGGAGTCAGTGCAAGACCAAGAAATGAGGTGTGTAGCCAAGGAGAAAGGGCTGTGTGTAATTACTTTACATTTTTAGATTACCAATCACACATTCAGAATTTCACTATCAGCTTGCAAATCTGTAGTTGCCATTGTACATGCTCATTTATCACATGAAGTATTCCCAGGTTAGCCTCCAGCATGGATTGTATTGCTAATGAAGAGTACAAACCAAACTATATGATTCTCTCCCATGTCTTGGTTCTGGGTGCTAAGGAACAGGATCAGTTTTGTCCCATAAGAGACAAGATTGCTGGAGCAGAACCTGTTTTGCTCAGTAATTTACAAACACATCAAACCATCCTCTCCAGTGACAGTCAAGAGCAATTCCAGCCTCTCCTTCCTGAAGTATTTGGCATGACAATAGTACGATGATATCTTAAGGTCGGTCTTGTGTTAAAATCTAAGCAAACTCAAGAAGGAACAAAAACATCCTGACCAAAAGACCACGCACTTTCTTTTCTATCTGCAACTCTGTAGTTTTTCTTTATAACCTGTAACTATATTCTGTAACCATTCAGAAAGCAGATTAGACTCAGACTTCATGAAATACCCTACTTGATTCTTTGTTACCCTGCTCATATTTGCATAAACCCATAGGACTCAGCCGAGTTTTACTGGGTATAAATATTATTGTGCTACTCTGAAGCTTGTGAGAATGAAGTTCAAATGCTTTCTTCTGTGAGATTTTGGTTCTGTATGACCTGTGAATCACTTGGTCTCTGACAAAACCTTCTGTAACCTGAAGCTGATGGACGTCAAGAGTGAAGGTGGACATGAGCTCCAGCAGCTCGTATTTAGTTTCATTTTCTGGCAAGGTTTTCCCTTTCTGGCATGTCAACTAGATTTCATAGTGCCTGTAATCTCATATCTTTTTTGTAGATTGAGGGAACTTCAAGCCAGCAGCCTTATGCCTTAAAGACCTGCTCCAGTATACAGCGAGAGGCATGGTTACCATTACACATAATAAAGGAAAATCGGGCAAAGTACAGTCAAATGCATTTATGTAAAATATTTCTACACAACCACTAGGTTTATCAAAGAAAATTAAATTTAAAAAAATCATCAATTCCTATTTAGAGAAGACAAAGGCATAATTTTCCCTTGTTTGTTGGAAGGACATATACTGCTGGCTAGCATGGCATGAAGTTATGAACACCAGAAAATGTGTATCACTCAGGTTCTTTTCATCAGCCTTTTAGATCAAAAGCACTCTTACAAAAGTTGTCCTGAGCCTGAAGTGAGGACAAGTCTCCTGACTGAATGCAGCACGTGTCAACCTGGACACCCTTTGACCCACCAGGTTATGTCTACTTCTGGCAGTAAGAATTCCGGAGAGAATACCTCATCTGTGTCTTTTCTTTTTAATGGAAAGTTGGAGCTATATCTAACATCAGAAGTAATTACTCACTGTATCAATAATTGTGAAGGGTGGTATGCAGATCACAGATGGCCTGTGGGGAACAGCAGGCATAGACAGAATGGTCCAGGTGCTATTTGATGTCAGTAGAAGTTAGAGCCATCTTCCAGCTTGGCACAAGAGACATTTTTAAGACTACAGCAGTGCAAAGGTGAGATTTCATATGCTCCTGTATATGACCTGTGCTTTCTAATAACCACCTGTATCTCAGGATCAAGCCAAAAATCTGAAGTGATATAGGCTGTTGCCTTTTTTTTCCCCTATAGACTTTTCTGACAAGCATTTTTCCAAAGGTAAATGCATTTAACACCTTTCCAGTGGAAACTAATTTTTTCTATAGTTCAAAATAAAAGTAAATGTCTATTTTTCCCAGTGTTTTGAGCAGGAACTTTGTTATAGGTACGGTGGTCAAAACTGGATTCTCTTCTCTCACTGAAGAAAAGAATACCAGGTTAATTTTTTTCCTCTTTTGTCCTTCCCTATTCTTCTTCTGAACACATTTTTGAAGGAAAAAAAAGATCAAACAAAAGACTTTTTTTTGCCTTGAGATAAAATAAAAGGTACCAAGACTCCTTACTTCTTAAAAGAAGTCCACAAAATGAACTTAAATACATGAGTTTTTTGTTCCTCTGTGTAAAGACTGAGTCTGTGGAAGTTGCACTGAAAACCTGCCAAAGAACCTTCTAAGACTAAAAAATCAGGCTCACTGATCACTTCCTTTTAAGTGTATCTGGCAACTAGTACTATTTTTATGACTCTGATGGAAAACTGATTTCTATGTAGTCTATTGCTATCAGGCATTTAAAATTCCCTAGTATGAGATCGACTGCTATGAGATAGAGTTGCTTCTGACTGCAGTAATGAAAATCTCTTTTGAGCCAGTGGATTCTTTGTACCTCAAGTAGCTCAACTTGAGACTGCAGCATCAATGAGCTCCAACTTGTTTCAACTGAGGAATTTTACACAGAAGTTTGGGATCACAGAAAATTATGGTCTGAACTGTTCTGGCTATGTTAGTGATCACTGTTTGGTTTGAATGCCAAGATAGTCAATTCCAAAAGTGAAAACACTGTGGTCATACCCAAATTTGCTGCCTCTGTCCTTGAACTGACTTCTCATGCATGTCAGCAGAACTTCTAAGAAGCAGTAGATGTGCTCATAGAGCTATAGTAAGTCTCTAGAATATTTCTTCCTAGAAATATATAGAAGACCTCTGCCTTTCTAGGCACAAGGAGAATCATGAGAAGGCAGTGGGAGACTATTTATAATTCCAGTGATGTAGCTTGTTTCTCCATCACTCAAAGAGAAGCAGAACTGGATTTCTCACTTACAGCCAGTCCAGCTTGTTGAGCTTCCTAGAACAGATAAAAAACTCCCATAAATTAAGGTGAAAATAAGGAAGGATAAGGGGTGAGTAACTTCCAGATAAGAGTACTAATAACTCTAGTGAAGAAATCTATGCACGCTGCTGCAGCAAGAATATATAGGCAGGGATTAGGAAATAATTAAAACAGTTTCCATAGGTGAGTTTGGGAGGATTTGTGGTCATGCAATCTACACCATCTAGCGAACACCCAAACTAGAATTGGTTTAGGATGGAGTGTCTCCTCCTGCAAAATGCTTTGCCCAGGACTTTGCAATGTTCTCTTGGCTTTGACTGCAAAGGCAGTAGCTCTTGGAGTGCCATCACTAGTAAGGTGAGCAGGATTTACTATGCCTTAAAGTAATTACATGCAGCTTCAAATTCAATGAGTACAGTGGCAATGAAAGTCCAACAAAGTATCATGTTTACAGAAACACGTGTTTATGCAGTGCAACGCTGCAGTCAGAGCAGTGAAAATACATTTTCTAATGTGTGCTGGGAATTAATTTTAGTGAAATGGGAGTACAGTCCCACTGAACTTCCACACACAATCCGAGTATATACCATCAAGTACCACTCTTGAAGAAACCTGTTGGGTTAGTGCTAGAAAAGCCACTCATCAAGTAGTATGACTGTTGCAATTTGTGAGCTGTGCTCACTGTCCTCTAGGCTTTGATTTAAGAGCATTATGAAACTATGTAATTTGGTGTAGTCTTTTTATTCCCATGGTAATTTATGTCTGTGGGTAAGCATTTTATTTTATCTGAGCCATGGTGCCAGAGTTATTTTCTGAAGCTCTTGAGTTTCCCTTTGATGCCATTGAAATTAAAACCAGAGCTACAGATAGTACCCATGCTGTTTGTCAGAGTCAGGGGTTAGAATGCATTTGCTGCTATTTATTGTGGCTCATCAACTGCAACAGTTACTGATACAAAAATATTAATAACAGACAACTTGAGTGACATATATTTGACTTTGTCAGTTACTATCAACATTATAAAAAACGATACAGAAGTATCAACAAGTCTCTCTATGCTGCAGTAATCTTACTTGCCTTGGGAAAATTTTAATTAAAAAGATTAATTCCAACCTTAAATATTTTATTATTTAGACAAGTAATTTGCATCATAATAATGAAACACTAAAAGATGTCTCCGCTATGTATAGATGGTATAAAATGTTAAAAGGTACATTGTTTAATATCAATTTATTTCTAAAATACATCAAGATTTCCTATCTGTGCATGAACAGCTAATCATGTCAAGACCTAGATTACAAATTCTTAACTACATCTTCAAAATTATATCTATCTTTGCTTCCTGTCTACTTGGCGTAGCTTTACCCTAACCTGGGTCTGAAGTGGGCAGGGGGGAACAATGGCATTTTCTGAGATTTTTATCAGGGAAACATTTGGCAACATTTACATTAATAGATCAATAATGGCCACTCACATGAACTCCTCTAAGAGCAGGTCTACAGCGTAGTTCAAGGTGGAGTACCTATGAGCTACAACAGTTACCAACAGGTGTATAATATGGCTATCAGCACTCAGTGTGCACAGCCCTCTCTGAAACATCTTACCTTGTACTAGCTTGAGTGCAGAGCAGAGTAAAACCACTCCTTCAGTAGTCTGCTATGCTCCTTATGGCACAGGAGACTGCAGCCAGCTGTAGGTGCAGGAGGCAAATGTTTACTTTGGGATTTTGCTGAATTTTCAATGATTTCTTTTGCAACAATCATAAGATCAATGTTTCTGAGTCTATGGATAACTTCCACTCCTCAACATTTCTTGGAGAATTCCATGCAGGTTTTAGCAAAAGGACTTCTATTCTACAGGATGCCTTTGGTGCTCTGGACCTCTACCTGGTGAGAAGCACAAGTGCTTTCACTTGGCGAGATCACATTATGCCTGGAGACCTGTACAATTTGTGCAACAACTGCATAGCATGGCCCCACAGACCCATAAAGGTCCACAAACCACAGCTAGGGAACATTGCTCTGGGATGTAGCTATGAACAGTTGCCAAGAAAGGAAATAAGATGTGGGTAGAGAGGTAAGTCAATAATTTATGGAAGTGGCATTTATAATCCCTGTTCTCAGATGCCTCCACCATCTACAGCCCCAGTCTTTTTTATTCCCCAAAGGTCAGTCAGAGCAGAGAATTTATGCAATAAACCGCAGACAGAAAAAGTAAAGCATGAACATCAGAAAATTAATTTGAAAATTAAGAACAAATGTACACTTTAAAATAATACATAATTAGCTCTTTTTAATTACCACTTCACTACCATTTAGAACAAGGTGATGGAAGTTCACTAAAATGAGATGCTTTTATTCAACACTAGTCAAATTAATTTACATACTCAAATTCTCTTTAATAATTCCATGATATGGTAAGTTTCTTTTATCCAAATTTCAGAATATATCTATGCAATAGTTATCTCAGACTGCAAGTACTGTTGCAAAATTCTGATAAATTCTGGAACAGAATATTATTAGTGGAAGAAAAGAAATTTCATTACTTGCCATGAGTCTGATTATGCATCCTACAATGCAGCTAGAAGACAGAAGTGCTCTTTCCTTTTAAGAAAGAAAAGAGAAAGGGCCATCAGACTGCTATAGTAGATATCCCATTTCTCTAGCAAGAATATACTATATATCTGCAGAAAATCTGCTTCCAACATAAGCTTTTGTTGCTTTTAATTATCTAAAACATCCAAGCCAAAAGCTTCTGCCTTCTCTCCATCATTGCAGAGGCATGAATATTTTCAATACCTCATATACTTTAACTCCACTAATGTGCAATATCAGACTTGTCTGTTCCATCTGAGAATACTCTATCACATCCTTTGATGGCGAGTACCACAGACACTATTTACCCATTCTGTGCTCTGTTGTCTTTACACCTAATCGTGACTGCAGCTTGAATAGCAAGATCTTGTAATAAATCTCCCCTTCCTGAAGGAAGAAAGCTGCACCTAGAAGCAAAGTGAATGACTCTTGATACCAGTCATGAACTTTGATATGTTGCACTGCGACAGAGAGCTTCTTCTAAGCCTAATAATTTGCCTGTGATCAATGTTAATGAAAATTTCACTTCGGCTCAATGTACAAATATATATTTACCATACAGCTATTTATCCATGATAACATAATATTAACACACCCAGTCAGAACACAGAATAAACATCATAGCTAAAAGAATTCAAATAAGATTTTTGCTGTAGTATTTCTAGGAAGCTCAGTCTTTAGTGCTTCTAAGTAAAAATTCTGGGGAAGGAAAAAGTCAATTCTCTGCACTGACTGCACCTTTCAATTTCTCATTAGGGCTGTCTACTACATTAAAACTGGGAGTAGGTGTCGGTAGACCAGCATGATTACAATCAAATTTGAATATTTTTTTTCCAGGAACTACTAAGTCTCACATCTTTCGGATCCATTTTAACAGTTCCTACTTTGCTGATGACTCACATATAGCTATGATTCAAATAGAGCTAAAATGGAAAATATCATTAAAAGCTTTGTATTTTTTTTAATTTGCGTTTAGTTTCTGAACTGTTGCTGACCTATGATATTCTCATAAATAGACTGAGACTGATAACTGTAACAATCTGCACATTCCTAAGGGTAGATCACAAAGAATTTCTTCATTTGGAAAATGCCTAAAACCAATAAGGCTAATTTTGCCTGTATTCTGTCCAACAGCACATGCCCAACCTAACAATACCATTCCATTATAGTAACACAGTTTCATTATGCTGCCAAACTTGCCACAAACACTAATACCCAACTTTTTCAAGGTTTTTTTAAAGACTTCATGTAATATATCCACACGCACAACATGTGTATGGTTACCAACCGATAACAAAACTAGTAGCATTCATTAAGTATTGCTATAAATCTCTCCACTGAAACAGCAATAATATCGCCTTCCAGCAACCACAATAAATGTAATGCTTAATCTCTCTCTGTGATATTGTATAACTCTAGCCTGCAGCTAGACTTCCACTGTAGGTGGTACTGTAGAGGATCAGTCTGCAGTGACAGCACATGATCTGTTCCTCTTTTCCAGTATGCAGAAGTTCATGACTTTGAACGACTTTTTTTTTCCTTTCCAGAGAGAAGCCAGGATTTAGAGGGGGATAAGAAAGGAAAGAGAATGAAAATGTTTTAAGAGGTACAATACTACTCTTAGTAGGAACCCTATGCATTTATTTTTTCTTTCTTTAAGGATGCGTATTTGATCTACGTCCCTTGAAACATCACCTTATTCTCATCTTTGTGGTCCTTTATAGCTCACTCTTTGCTTTACCCTTCTCCAGCATAGCGAATGATATAACTACCAAAGCAGCTTTTGTGGGAATTCACATTTTTTTTAAGCACATCTCTGCAGTGGCTGGTTTTGACCAAGGAAATAAAGACACACACAAAAAAGCTTTTTTTCATGAAAGTTTTCAGTGCCAGCTTCCAGATCACAGGAGTCTAGGCAGCGTCAGAACAATATTCAATACTTCTGGGAACACTCATCCACAGAAAACACCTTCCTTTTTTTAAATGTGTCTCCATTATCTGTCACCACAGTTCCTGTTTCCCAAATGTTCCTATTTCTCACCATTAGCCATCTAAGCACAGCCTTTGCTGCAAGCAGATATGAAAACAGCTCAGTTTGGTTCATCCCTCTGGCAGGTGGAACTGTCCCATGGGCAGGGACCTACACAGAGGATCTACAGGGATCTACATTAGCATCTAAACCATGCATCCAGATTCTGCATCAGGCTACACAAGTGCTCATCCCTAATGGAAAGGTCAACTCCTGTGGTATATAAGGTGGGGAGAAAAACAGGAGAGAGGAGCAGCACTGAGCATCCTTGCAGGACAAGGGCCACCTCGTTGGTGTAGGCCATGCAGCCACACCACTGGATACCCCTATGAACTCTTTGAAAAGCAGCAGCTCTTGCCGCAGGCTCCTGCTTGCTGCAGACTGAAATGTGTGTGACAGCCAGCTGAGGACCTGGCCGAGGCCTCCGGCTGGCAGAACGTGCCCTCCCAAAGCAGGGGCTGTCACAGCCACTTGCTCCCCCTCCCCAGTGCTCCCCTGAATGTCAGGCTGTAATCCTGCCCTGCTGTTTCCAGCCTCTGAAAGCAAAGCTTCCTACCTTCTGCTTTGCTGTTACCATAGGTATGTAGCACAGGGCTGGATTTGACCTAAATTTGATTTATTCATTTTTCCAATGCTTTACAGGGTACTTAAGCCCTAGGTCAGCAAAGCACTTAATCACACGTTTAACCTTAAGCACATGCTTAAGTGCTTAATCAGGGCCTTACTGATATATAAAGCACAAAGCTACGACTCAATTTGAAGCATTGAGTTGAAAAATTGTGGACACCCCCCATTCTCATTTGCTTACCTTGATATACAGGTATAAGTCAAATTATTCATACTAAACATGTTTAAATATATGCTGGTTTGAGGCTTAATTTAGGAGTTTACAATACAATCTAGACCAATCTGAATTTTAGGATCCCTGTAGGATTCGTGGCTATTAAGAGAATTACACTCTGGGATGCAGAAAGTTATACCCTTTTGTAATGTAACTGTTGCTGTGTATTAATGTTCTCTTAATTCTAACGATTGATCCAATAAGAAAAAAAGGATTATCTTTAAAGGTAAACTCAAAATAAGCAATTCACATGTAATACTTATAGCAAGATGCGCCCATATGCACTCTACAACTACATATGCAGCTCCAAGATTACTATTTTAAAATGTGAACTGCATCCTTATCTAACTCATCCAGTAGGTGCAATTATTTGCAGAATTTGTTCTACAGTTCTGCAGGAAATTTTCCTTTTGCTCAAATGGTTCAGATTTGCCTCTGCTGTGATTTTCTTCTGACTAAACATCCTCTGAAACATTTTTTTGATGCTTCCCAGAATTACTGGCACTCTGATTACAATATCCTGTTGGATGGATACCATGAAAGCTGCTAGCTTTGGTAAATATATCTAAAATGTACAGAATGTCATATAAAGCAGTTTATTGAGGGGAGGGGGTCCAGACTTTAAACCAATAATAATTTTTTATGAACTGGAAATGCTTATCAACATATTTGCTTTTTCATATTGCCATCACTCATATTTAACAGGAATACTATACCACACACATTTTACACCATCATTAATTAGGAATGATTGTGTTCCAAAAGCTTTAGATAGTTCTTTCATATTTATTTTTACTTATAAAATAAATAAAACGTGTTCAGGAAAAGCTTCAGCCACACTAAGGTGCAGCTAATGTAACTAAGTCTCAGCTTCTCTGATGAAATAATCAATTCAGCATGAATACAATAAACACTTAGAATATTTTCCACTACTCCATCAAAGGCGCGTATCCTCAGCATCCTTCAGAAAATGTGCAGTATCATTCCTCTAAGCTATTTCTACATGACGTAACTACACTTGCTCTACTTTCCCTGGAATACAAGGAAATAAGATAGCAGTAGCCTAAAAAGTCATTCACACTAGAAAAGTTGTCCCCTCCTGGCCTCCTTCCACCAGTTTAACCAGTTGTTCCAGGCTGTAATTAGCCTCTCCTCCTAAATTTTGATAAAATCCATTCCACTGCAATAGGATGACTACTTTGGTTCCCTAAACACACTCTGGGGAACTGTGTGAGAAATGGAGGCATGAAATGCCTGCCACAGAGAGAAAAATCACATGGTCACCACCCAGCCCAGCACCTTAATTCCTCCCTTTGGCTTCTTGCTACACCTATTTTCTGGGACTACCCAGAAAGGACCAAGACTCTTAGCTGTCCTTGAGTCAGTACATCTCAGCAGCTTTGGAGCTTCCCAAGACAAATGTTTATCATCTGGACACGGTCAGAAGAAACATATTCAAATGGAGCAGAAACATGAAGACTGACACGGGAGTGCTATCTTCTGACATGAACTGCTGCTGGGAAGGGGCAGAGGGATGAGGGAGCTTCTGAGGGATAGCTACAGGGCCTCTCTTCAGGATCTAGCCTGGAGTCAAGCCCTCAGGTTTCTAGTAGGGGGTGAAGTTGGAGGGCTTTTGTTGTCTACCCTGACATTTTTGATACATTTCTATCTAAAAAAAACCCTGAAAATCATTCCAAGCAACTTTGCATTTCACTCTTACCTTGCCACATCCAGTGCTGTGGAGTTACTCCTGATGTGTAATAGCGTTAAATAAAATCATACGCAACTCTGGGGCTGAGGAAATCTTTGTTTTCTATTAAAGGATTGGTGCACGGTTTATTTCCACCCATTATATTCTCTGCACAGCAATAGCAGGCTCGCAGTTAGGAGATGAACCCCAACCACTTATTAGTTCATGGCTGGAAGCCATCAGCTCCACATTATACAAAATCCCTGATTCATCACTGCCTCTCTCCATCCTCACACCTTTCAACTCACGCATCTGAGGTAAATACAGAGTAGAGCAGTGGGAAATCAGAACCAAAGTTTCTACCGCGAGTTTTACTGCATTTTACTGCTGCCTTTTCATTCTTTCCAGTCCTTAAAAAAAGACCTATTTTCTTGTGGGTTTTTTCCTTCAAAGATAATAGTGCAGACTTCAACAATATCTCTGCCAAAAAGGAAAACTCCTTGAACCTTGACTTTCCGTCCTACTACACATAATGAGACAACTACTTAAACTGCATTTAAAAAGTGCTGAGTAGATGAACTCAATGCCTAATGATGTTACTCAGCTTGTCGGCAGCTGATTGACACTAAAAGTAATAAATTAGAACAGAAAATGACTTTACAAGATCCCTGGGATGACAGACAGGCTAAGTGTAATATCCTCCATTACAGTTGTCACTAGATTTTATACAGTTCAGATCTGAACAGCCTCGGCAGGAAAGTGGAACAATTTTGTGAGATAGATCTTCAGATGATGTAGAGTAGCATAAATCCTCTGAAGTTAAAGAAGCTATCCTGATTTATGAAGACAGGGATCTGGCTCTATTTTTTTTATACATGTTTCTACTCAAGTATTGGAATGAAATCATTTGTTTTCCCATGCAAATCTGGGCAGAGAAAAGCAAAAACCCTGTAAGAGAGGAATGCTGAAGGCTGATGTCTTGGCTCTGTCTGTGTATATCCCCCCCACCTCCTTTTAAAAGGACAGAAAACAGTGTTTAGAGCATGGCATCACTGATTTTGTTGGCTGCCTTTATTTCAGGGAATCCCACTGTAAATCCACAGCTCTGCAGAAGCACCTTTTGAATCATTAGCATTCACTGTCAGAATCCTTTGTAACGTGTTAGGATGTGTAAAAGCAAGACAAAAGGCAAGCATGTGGATACTCCACCAAGCTCAAAAAGCCATTATGCCATTATTGTTTGGGGTTAATGAAAAGCAGGAATAAAAGTGTGTATTTGAGCCCTAGCTATCTGCAAAGTTTAAATGACCAATCTGATTTGGGGGTTTTTTTGCTGATGTTTTTTTAAACTTCCATTTGTAAAACTTTTCTTTAGAAGAAAATAGTGTCTTCATGTACAGTTTATTCTAAGCTCGAGGATGAGTGTAGATGATTTTAATCCTGCATCATTCAATGAGCTCTTCTAATGCAATGATTTTCTCCATGGAAGACCTTAACCACAGTGGCCATTTGCAGCTGATGAATTTTTTTTTTTGGCATAAATAATTTATAAAGCCACTGCAGACTTATACTTTTACACTGAGAGAAAGGAAGAAGGGGGGGGGGCAGGACTGCATCTTAAACTCTATTTACAAATTTACCTTGGCAGGCCCTCTTGCTGCCAACAGGAAGCCATGTTGCATATTTAATTTGCTCTTTTGTTACGACGGGGCTTAGGTTAGTTAATTTCAATTTTCGATTTCAAAAGCTATCAAATATGGCTCAGATGAGAAATCAATTTTTCTCAGCTGCCTCTGTTTTTGTGATGGGGAGGTTTCCCATTGGTGAGAGGACAACCACGTGACACAGCAAGAGATTAGTTCACTAGACCCCGTGTTTCAGCCACCTCAATTACTGGCTGCCTCTTGTAATTTAGCCTTATAACACCTAATTTCAAGATAGAACTCATATTTAATTCATGAAAGCTTCCACAAGAGTAATTGTGAAATAAATTGCCATAGAAAATATCCATTTGTGACTCATTTTAATTTTGTATGCTACTAGCACGCTATTTGTTCTACTTGTTTAACACTTTAGCACAAACATATTTTATATTGAACTTTATGGACTGCTAATAGGTTGTTATTTTTCACTGTTTCCCCTTCACGGACACATCACTGAATGTCCCTCTCCTTCATGGAGCTCTGTGTCTAGTAACACTGAACTAGATGTGCTAAAACACAGAAACTTGTAATCTCCTAATTATCGAATGGATTGTTATGATCTGTTCATAACTTCAAAAGTAGCAGATAAAAATCACAAGTGATGGCTTGTAAATGGTAGTTAGATGACAAGGATCATTTAAAGGGCCAAGGAATAAATACAGTTTAATTTCTGTAATGTTTTAAACAAACCCATTCATTACACATATTGATGTTTCATGATAACAGTGGTATATGTATTTTTAATTCTTTAACCAAAATAAATGTTTCCACTGTATACACACCATTTTGTCCTTTTCCTCCCTGTTGCTATGACAACAAGGTGGGTGAGGCCTCCTCAACTGCCAAACTCAGCTGTCATCCCTTCACCCTAAAAGCCTTATAATTGCTTTTATTTGCATACGACAATTAGGCAGGATGGCTCACAGCAAGAAAACCAACCTTTCTCTCCCCCAGTGCACACAACGCCAGCCTGTAATTTATAAAAGATACACGCCATGTGGTGGAGCACTAAAATAGAGTGATGAGCCCTTTCATCTGATTGTAAGCTATTAACAAAAGAAAACATCCCCTTTCAGGCTGTAAAAAATGCCTATCTGGTGTGAACCTGGAGAAAAAAAAGGGGGGGGAAAGAAGAAAGTTTTGCCTCCTCCATGCAAACCCTTCACATTCATTATCACGTTGAACTCCGCCAAAGAGTTTGAAAGCAAGAGTTACATTTTGGTGCTTTATGAACAATGGAGTGCCAGCAAAATTGATGACATGGTAAAACTGGATCTAGATTTTTGTGCCTGGATTACGTCACACCCAAAGATGCCAGCATGAGCTGATCATTCCTCGGCAGCTTGCCGAAAGTGCTGCAGGAAAAGCAAGAGATGGGGCAGGGCGTCAGACAAGGACAGTTGCGCGAGAACCTGGAAGTTCAATACTTTTAATAGCTCTGTTTCAGAAAAATATCTGTATTCAACAATGCAGTTAAGACCATGCTTAAAGTAAAGCGTGCCTGCCTTTATGTTGAGCTGACATTGGGGCCTAAATAACTGTACAGCTTATTCATATGAAGACTCAGCATCCAGCTAAATGTGTGTATGCAAGTTGTTTAATAACACGCTGCCATTTTTAACTTTCATAATTACAAGAATATCTTTCTCTAAGGAAACCAGTTAAGCAACTCCTCTACAACAGCCTCTCCTGCTTTCCACTCTCACCTGGAAGCTCTGAATGCAATATCTGTAATACCTGAGCTGATTTAAGTACCTCCAACCATCAAAAATCCCACAAAAGACCCACCTTTCCTTTGACAGATTTTACATCTACAATCTTACCGGTAAGAGCACAGCATGTTAAGTTTAGAATTCAAAAAACCAAATTGGATTTGGGGAAAAATGTGGGATTTGATACTGGGAAAATGTGAGGAAGCAATAACAATACAAAAAAGCAATACATTCTCTTGCCACTGTATAGCTGGCTTGATCTAAAAATAAACCATCTAATACATTACAATGGCATTACAGCAGCATTACAGCACACACATTTTTAAGTCTCTGACTTACCTTCCTCAGAAGGGCATCCCCACTGAAACTGGGAAGACTACATAAAGGAGTAAAGCAAAGCAGATCTAGCCTGGTTCGATCATGGCACTGACCTTTCATCTCTCTGCAGCTACCTCTGTGAGCTGTTATTAATGAGGATGAGTTGGGAGCACAGCTTGTAGGCATTTCTTTCAACTTTGCCCAAATTATCGCTCCAAACTCCACTTTAGCACAAGATCAACCCAAACAAGTTTCAATGAGTGTGTGGAAGAGGGGGGAAGTTTGGAGAGGAGACTGGAAAGAGAACAAGGGGATGTTTCAGCATGGGACATGAATTGTGAAATCCTCTCGTGCCCTCCCCACCTTCATTAGCTCAGGCAGGCACTCACAAAACACAGTACACAACTTCCTGCAGAACTTCCTAACTTTTATCAGTTCAGGGAGCAAGAAAATTCAACAGACCAGAAGTTTCTCAGTACAAACCTTGAACAACTGACAATTTTTGACAGTGACAGGTTCAGCTCCCAGCTCTGCCACCAACCCATGGGCTGAACCACGACAAAGCACAATCACAGGCTTTCATTTACGTGGCTGCTTGTACACAGTATCGGTACTTCCTCTGAAGTTGTGCAAAGCACATGAACATCAAACAATTCAATTGGTATGGAATCTTTTCCTAGAGCAACTCACTAATATTTCATCCATTTTTTCTTTACAAGATCCATGTGTCACTTTTATCCATTACACATACAGACTTCACCCTAACCACTTGACCTGTTTGTCTTAAATTTCAGTATTTAGCTCTTCTAACTCCGTGTTTCCCTAAGTATTTGCCTTATTGTTCTTAGTATCCTGTTGCTACTCCCAATGCTTGAGAAATATATTGGAGTCCCAAATAAGAATCAAAAATTGCAATATATAATTTTATATTTTAGGTAATTTTTGAAATGAGCCTTTTCTCATGTCCATCTCCTACTGCTATTACAAAGTCAGTTGAATTCATTTCAATGGAGTAATTTGTGCCTCTATGTTGGAGCAATTTTTCATTGCATATTTAAGCTCAAAACCATGCTGTTGCTGAATTGATCCTTTTAAACGTCTGGAGCCAAATTCTTCCATGGGAAAAGTAAGGCTAGAGGCTGCTGTGCCTGTTGGCTTCAGACCTGAAACTGGCCCATGATCTTCACAAGATACGAAAACTTGACTATAAAAATACATTGTGAAAGTATAAGTGATATAATGCAGGGCTTCCCTAGGATCAGAGGGAAGGGATCCCTAGGATCAGCAGGGAATTCCCTGCTCCAAAGAAGATGCATACCTTTACACAAGGATGCTTGTTCTGAGCAAAGTGAGTTTTTTGCTCTGCGCTCAATAATCCACAACATATAAAAATGTTACAAATTCTTAAAATTAGGATAAGACATAAATGAAGCTTCAGGAGGCTTTTCAGTTTTACTGTCTTCACTTTTCATTTTCTAAAGAAAAACAAACCATGAAAAATTAGCAAAAGTTTACAAGATGAAGCTTCCTTGGGATGGTCAAAAGGCACAATCTGACCATTTACATGGATTTTATGTCACTATTGGCTGTTGCATCGATAGACACAGTTGCAGTACACAACCACAGTAAAGCAGTGCTGTTCATCACATTCACATAAGATTTAAAGCTTAATATACTTCTCTCAGGGTTCAAAACTCCTTTTCTACCTACATGGTAAAGCTACAGCTTTCCATCAATGTAAATTAGAATAGAATTTGTTCCAAAGTGAATACAAGACAAAATACTATCTATAGCCATATCTAACTTCCAAAAGTGCACAGAATTGTCCACGTCTTCAACTACTTTATGAGAATATGCTGGGGTTTTGTTCAAACTTCTACTTTTTTCTTTTTGGAAATTCTCCATATATAGGATAGGAAAAGGATTTGAATGTCAAGATCAGATTCATGCTATGGAATAGCATCTTGTTTTGTGACAGTTACTGACAGGGTGATATCATAAGGTATAGGAATAAGAAAAAAATGTACATCTGTACATTCATCACATACATACAAACATCTGTATTTTCAGACCTGATTTTTTAATATTTGTCTTAAAAACTAGGTTAACTTTCTGTCCCTCTATTTGTGGTGGCTCCTAAGAGCAAACCAAACCATTGAATTTTGTACTCACACTAAAGAACACAAATATGCACAGGAAAGGAAGAAAATAAAGATAATTGATAAAAGCTGTGAATACCAGTAACTGATACCTGGAAAATGAAATAAACTTTTTTTAAAAAATAATTGCTAACATCCCTGCACATATCAAATCAACCTTTAGTAACAGAACAAATAGGAAGTGAATGAGGTTTACTTCCCTTATACGAACAGGTTAAGATGCTCTCTGGTTCCACTTGCCTGCATGGCAGGGACAGGTTTGAGTTTCCACCATTTTTTATATTGAGATAAAAAATAAAAAGTTACTCATTTGGGATATCATACAGTATACACAAACCTGCTATTTGAACTTTAAACTGGGAACACCTTCATGTATTTTCTTATCCACATTTATCCATTTGTGGGCAGAAAGACCTCGTTCAATTAATAAGAAGAAATTTGCTCCTATTCCCACAGACTACAGACTAGGTAGGATCAGGCTCTCACTGATGTTTTGATTATCACAACAGAAAAAAGCCACTAAAGAATCTTCCATGCAGATGCTATACAGTAGTTCACTGTACTTTAATACATCTCTTTCTACTTTTTTTATTTCCAATAAAAAGAACAATGTACACTCGACATGAACTCTAAGATTTAAATGAAGCTTCACGTTTGCTAATATTAGAAAGACATTAATAATAAATTGGGAAGCAGGCAAGCCTAAGATGATTTCTGACTTGGTTTTGTACCTCAGACACTAGAACTTGAACTGCAGAGTTTGACACTGACACTTTTTAGGGAACAAAGTCTCTCTCCTACTACCTCCTCCACCCCCCAATTCAAATCTCATCTGAGAAGTGCTGAAATGAAGCTGTCACTCAGGCCTGCTCAGGGACCTGTCAGCAAAACATTGAGCCTTTTCATTTTGATGGGTCAGCCTGCAATCCCCTTGAAAGAGAAGTCCGTGCCACTGTGGTTTTTCTTTCTGCAGGAATTCTGAATTCTAATGAAACTCCAAATCGCTCAATAAAGGCAGGGGCATGGGGAAGTAATCCAACCCAGATCGGAGTGAAATTTGTATTTTATCTTTTTTTCCCCCAGACCATTATTCTAATAGCATTCACAAAGGGTTGTGGGTTTTTTCTTCTCTCCCCTCCCTCCCCCTTTTTTTTTTTTGCAGGGCAGGCACAAACGGAATGAGGTGTCCTTTGTCTTGATGCTACACTGAGATTAGGTAGCGGCTCTCTGAAAATGAAAGGGCATGGCTCAAATTTTCTTGGGTAAATATCCATCCACCTATTGCAGTCTGCATCTCCACTGCTACAAATATCTCTAATGTATGGCTGTACTGAGAGAAAGAAAATTTCACATTAGCATTTCTTCCCCAGAAGAAACAGTCTTTCATTAACACTGTACAAAGCTTTTTCAAGCCAAGGAGGAAAACCTTTCTCTTCCTCTGTTCTCCTCAACTTTTACTTCCAGATTAGTTACTACTTATGATTGATACGAGGAAGGAGGGGAGAGGATACAGAGTGTGAGAAAATAATTTATACAATATATTGGTCTATTCTCTTTAAAGTGGCTTTATTAGCACAGATTTTGTGTTTTAAGAATACATATGAATTCAGTACCCTTTTATGTCTCCTCCAATTGAAAGGCTGTTTACTTTAACAAGGAGATAATTGTATTTTGCTAACTGTTTAGAATTTGGAATCATTAGAGAAGATATAGGCAGCCTGAACAGACACTGAATTTATGACATGGGCAGTGCTATAGCATACTATTTTTTTTTATATTTTAGGTATTAAGGGTGATCCTACTGATTTTTTTTACATAGATTTCTCTGTATGGTGCCCAACAATTTAAGGAACAATTAAGGCGATTAAGAACAATCAGATTAAAAAGCCAAATAATTTAGAAAGAAATAAGTCTCCAGGTGAATATCACACACAAAAGCATTATGTGAAAAATACAAAACAATCTCTTGGAGTAATATTTTATGGAACAAAAAAAAATAAAAATACAGATGGAAAACTAGCTAAGAACTAGCACAATCTAACAACGATGTAAAGATATCAATTAGATGGGGTAACACTACTAATGGCACACTGGTAAGTGTTGCCTAACTCTCTTCATCGTCTGGTTAACCTCCAAGTATGCCCATCAGTATTGTTTCAACAATGTTACAGCAACCCTCCCACCCTATAATTATGTTTATGTTATTCAATCTTGCAGAATCACCGTCTTCAGGCTCTCACCCTCTCTCTGCAAGACATGACCCAAACATCTCATCTTTCTCTGCTCTGCCTGTCCAAAAAGAATCCATTATAACCCCAGGTGTTGAAAAAGCCAGGTATTATTATGTGGTATGCAGCAAACCAATGCATATATGTGTGTGTGCTTGTGCACAATACGTGCATCTTCCCGCTATTTTCTTGAGCATTGTGATCGAACTTGGATGCCAGAAAAAGTACAGTATGCAATTTTCCTTGGTGATGACCTTCAGAAAATCTTTTCTCCCCTTGACTGGCACACGTCTCCATGGGAAATCATTATAATAGACCCCTATTTCTCTACCTACACTGTCAGGGGTTGCTAAAACTATACTTCATTTACCCTGCTATACTTTTCTATTGCACTGTAGGTAGCATGTATGATCACCCAGAGTTCTGATGCTGCGTTACATCTGTACATCTATAAAGGAGTTAAACCAGTGATAGACACTGCTTCCTTCCTTTTGTCAGGACATTAATAGCATGTGCTCTTTTCTATATGAAATCCATACCATTCTCCCTCACCCTCTTGCACGGCAGGTAAAAGCAGGGACTTGGATAAAGCAAAGGTACTTACTTTTGTCTGGGTTTCAAAGGATAAACTTTAAAATAAAGATATATATCCAATGTGTGCAGTAAACACTCTTGTTTGCAGTTCAAGACTGGCATACATATGTTTACAAACATTCACCTGACCCACCATAGATAAAGGACACATATAATCAGCTTTTAAAAATGGCTAAATGCTTGCAAATCTCCAATTCAGTAGGTGTTGTGCTTCTTAAAACGCATGTCCCACCAAGATAGCCTTTGGTTTTATCATGGCTATTTTATCATATATTCTAAACATGAGATGCATGCACTTAATGGGGAAGGTGGCATAATCATTCTACCTTTTCAGTATGTTCAAAGTCTCACAAAGCAAATGTTGGTTCTCATTCATTGTCAAGTACCTGATGATTGCTGATTGCAAAAACTTTATAATGGAAATTTTCCTTTCAGCACATCACCAACAGTTTGCACTTGCATAACAAATAATTTAAGAAACTAACTTGAAAACCAAACATTGACTAAAATATTTAGCATTTAACCGAGCATTGCTTTAATATTGTCTGGCAGTCCACAACCCTGAACCTTCTAAGAACAGAAGGAAAATGCATCCCTATCTTATCTGAGGGCTTGATCCAATACCAAAGGCAAACTGAATAGTGTACATCTACAAAGATAAACAAGTATTCTAGATGAGGTTGAGCTGAATTAATCTATTTTACTAAAAAATAAACTTAATTGCCATCTTCCTTTCACTGGTCCAAGTCCGATCCATACCTTATGTAGTGTTACCTACTTCAGCCAAATTTCCCCAGCTCAGAGGCAATGTGTGAAGAAAACACAGACAGGAGCACAGCTGCATTCTCTGGTGAGGGTGATACCTGTCCTGTCTTAAACAGAGTCCTGGGAATCATTGTTTCGGGGAGGCAACTGCCAACGTACAGACCCACAAGTCTGCATCCTCCCATATTCTCTCTCTTCCAGCTAGACAGAAGTTGTCACAATCTAGCTTTTACATAAAAGCTTACAACCAGTCTCATAGTTTCATATGCATCAACTCTTCCTTAGTAAACCAAGCAGCCTAAACTCAGTTATTAGCAATCACAGAGCTTCTGAGAAATATTTTAGCCTGAATCAGAAGGTGGAAGTGTTTGTGATCAGAAAATATCAGGGGTTTCGTCTCTCCTTCGACTCCTGAAGGTATGGGATGTGGAAAGGTTACAGATACAGATTAATGGCAACTACCAGAAACTTTAAGTGTTACCTACTTAGGTACCAAAAAATCACTTAGAAGAAAAGGTGAAGGTGTTGGATCTGCTTTCTCACCTTTCTCAGGTAAATGACAAGATAAATAACTTGATTTCACAAAGTAGTCCAACAATTTACAAATCGAAGATCTGGTCAAATGAATCTGAAAAAAACCACTGGGTACACTGGCAAAATGTGACCAGCTACTAACCAACATGACCATTTCTGTTTACTCATGTTGAATAACACTTACCCAAATGGGACCCCATGGAAGAGTCAATCTCCACATGAGATTTGAAGGATCAGAGTCCAAGTAGCAAAACATATATTTAAATGGGCTAAGTTAATCTTCAGGTTAATTAATGCTATTCTAGGTTTATTCTAGCAATATTTCATCTTGTTCGTCCTAGTACTATCCTATTTCCCCTAGGAACCTTAATATTTTGGGTTATTTTTATTATGAAATTTCAGTCTCCCAGTGGCCTGGTATTAATTACTTTGATAGAGTTAAGGCTCGATTTACACCAGTGGCTACTTTTTGGAAGCATAAATACTATAACATTGATAAAATGAAAACCATGTTTGCCTGGTGAGCTGGCAAGATTTAACAAACATTAACAATATTGCCAAGGAGAATTAAAGCTTTTTTTCCATTTCATTCAATAAAATGATATCTTTATATGTAGGCTTTTACTTCATTTATGTACTTTTATCTTTGTACTCTTGCTGCATTCTTATTTTGAAACAAAAGTCTCCTAAATGTTAAAAACCACAAGGATAAACCCAGGAAGCACTCCAGATACATCTACAGTAGCATAAGACCTATTTCTCCAGCCCCAATCCCCTTATAATTGGTTATGATGTTCAATATAAGGGATAAATGAGTGCCCCTCTCCTGCTTGCTCACAGTATGCCACAAAACCCTGAAAGGGTTAATTGGCATTTTAAGAAAAGGTAATTGTAAAGCATATCTGCTGGGGTTATCCCCAGAATTGGGGGGGTGGTGCATAGGTCTCCCACCCACTGGAGCATCTCACATCTTGAAGAGCATGCTGAAGACAAAAGCACTACTACTGCTGTTTCTTGATTTTCACTTTCAGCTCTAACTGCTAACCCCCAATGTGCTCTTTTGAGTTTATTATATCAAGCTAGTACTTACAGCAGAGTATATGTACTGTGTCCTGACTGTAAAATTATACTGACATTGTAAGCATAAATATAAATCTATGTGTGTGTGTTTAAATCACACACAATTTACTGCTGGATTTATTGGTTGCAGAGGAGCACATTGACTGGAGTGGGCGCTCAAAAAAAATAAATGGGTGGAGACACTGGCTACACTTTTATATTTTCTAAATAAACCAAACGCTTTACTGAGTAAAATATATAACCTGGCACATAAAAAGAAATGTTTTGTTTTAAGTAAGTGAAAAGTCAAACTGAATCTGAGCAAGGTCATAGGTGGCCGTTTTCTTACCATATCAAACCCTCTGCCAGTTGTTTGTAGGTGCTCATAACATTTTTCTATCCCCTGAAAACATATTTCATGTTCACTTTTGCCATCAAACTTCTTCCATGATGTTCTAATGCATTTCAGTGAGTAAAGAAATTCATACACACCGGAACAAAAAGAAGAAGTTTTTCTTCTAGATTTGGGCTGACAAATACTCAAGAGCTAACACCAATTTGAGGGTTTTATTCAAGCAACATTTTTCTGAACACCTGAGTTGATTCTTGTATTACTTTTCTTTGGTGCTTGGCTTTAGGTATTCTTTTTGCAAGAGGTAAAGCCCCTGAACTGTTTTGGTTTTTTTTTTTAATAATGTCATCCATCACAGTGTACAAGAAAGGTTTTACCCCTTTAAGCCCAGACTCAGACTCTACAACCAGTGATTCCTCCTTTCATGCCCTGTTCCCACTGGGATTATGCCCATAATCTGCAAGCTAGAGAAATGTTTACTGCGAGGAGGATGGCAGACTGTGATCCTGTATTTTCTACTCACATTTAGGATTAGATTCACCACCTTGAAGAAAACTCTTTTGAGGAAATAAATGGAACTATTTATGTAAGCATACGGCACTACAGAATGGCTGCATACTTGTTTGCTAATATGTATCTTAAATCTTTAGCATGAGAGTTCCATTAAAAAAGAACAACCCTATTCCACTCCTCCGTTCTAACCCCTCATAAACCTGTATCTCCCCACTTTCTGTAACAAACCCCCCCCTTGGCAATAGCTCTTTCCTAATTTAAATAAAGCATCAGAGCTGGTTTTGAGCAGAGTATTTCTTTTAAATAATCAGCTGTGCTCTTAATTACATCATATCACACCCTGCAACATATTCACAGCTGGACAACTAATTTTTAGTACTGGTGTTTTTCACTGTGAGTTTAAGGAGGTCCTACTCAGCCAACCAAGAGATTGGTCTTGCTCATTCCACATCGTCACATGAACATACAGGAAGAATCTAATGTAGAAATTGGTAGACAACCATGCTAACAAAAAATCATTTGCCAAGGCTCTTAGAACACATGAGAGGTTTACTGTAAGCCAAGAGTTACAACTGCCTCATATTTGCTAGACAGTGAAATTTTCACCTGTACATGTTGGGAGCAGAACACCCCTCCCAAGTAGGAAACTCCAGAAAATGCTGAGCTTTGCAACTGTCAGATAGCATGCACATTTGTTTTGTCCCACACTAAAGGCTAGTGACATGGTCAAGGTCCCTGTAATATTTTTCAGAATATTGGCCTTTCTTTTTAAAGTTTGCCATTAATATTTAAGAGTACTTGCTGCTGTAGTTTTGGGATATTCAAGTACAAATTAGCTGCCTGCACCTTCAGTAGATATTTCTTCCAATATGTCTCTGTAATGGGGTATTCACTCAAACGAGTCCCAGTGAAATTCTTGTCATTGTTGAGCATGTCTCCTAGATCCTTTCCTCTTGGCTTTCTGCATTTTCACTTGTTCATGGTAGATGCTTAATGCAGTATAATTGAAACAATTTTATTGTCTCCAGCCATCCATTCTACTGTTTCAGTGGTAGAAAATACTGGTCAATTTGACAAGTTAATAAGACTTTAGTGGTCATTTGAACTCCTTTAAGCCACTGGGTGCTAAAATTACTTGTCATCTTCCTCCACCTGCAAGCTGAATATAACTGGTCCATGAGAAAAGGAGGAGAAAATTTTTTCCACCAAAAAAATTTATTGAAAGAGAATTGCAAGTTTTACTAATTGATAGAGCATTGACTCTTCCTACAACAGTTCTGAACCACTTGAGAGCAATACTTCATACTCTCAGCTGGAGCTCTGCTGATGCCTTCAAGCTTTAGCTTTTCTTCCCACAGGGCTCGATCATTAAAGACAGAATGGGTTATACAGCCATTTCAACTCTTCCTTTTATATAGATAATTTTTTGTAACCTATTTTATCCGTTAGTTGGGTGTCTAGTGCTCAACAAATGCAGTTCAGGTTTACACTTGAGCTTAGTGCTTTGACTGTGTAACTCTGCTAAGTAGATATGTACAGTTAACATTGAAGATGTTTCTTTCTTCACCCCCCCGTCTCTAATACCTAATTTGCTTGTGGAACTCAGTATCACTAGATACAATTAAGCCAAAAGCCTAAGGGTTTTTTTTTTTTAAAAAGTTGTTTCCATGTGTATCAACAACATACCAGAAACATCTCTCAAGCTTCCTTATCTAACTGCCATTCAAACAATATAGCACATAAGAATTATATGAAGGACTTGATCCTGTTCCCCCTTAAACTCAATGGCATTCCAATTAAATCAGCTAGACCCCACCATATTTTTACTTTAGATCTATTTTTTTTAAGATTCTGTTACCCTGTATAGGTTATACCATATGCTCTCGTAACATCAATAATGGTTCCCACTGACTTATAGCCATGACTTCCAGCGAGATACTGCGGTTAGCTCCTGCCAAGAGGTCACTCTGGGAAGTTTCTGATCAATCAATGGGAGCTTTATGGACTGGTTTTCTTCTCCCTTCCAGGAATAAGTGCAAACAATGTCACTGTCTGGGCACTTATCTTCAGCACCAAGACTAATTCATCAGTGTACTGAGAAATGCCATTCTGGTCTGTCCTCCTGCACCCCTTCCCTTCAATACCTTGCATTTCGGTTCTATTCAATGGGAATAGACAGGTAGTGCTAAACTAACACAGGTTGTTTTGTGTCATTCACACTACGGTGGAGTCACTTTTCAAATCACATGAACTTGCTAATTTTAATGGGATCCACCTAATTAAATATCCCACTTTGGAAACTTACCACCTTTTTGTATTTAAATATGAACTCTGAGGACATTTAGTAGCACTACAATCTTGTTATTGAGATAATACTTTTTTTTATGGTGATGAGCAGTTCTTATAACAGCATCAATTTTTCCTTACAAAGCCAGCACAATTACTGCTCTGAAAAAAAGGTAATGTCAGAAAATGTAAGCTAGCTGCTCTTCCTAAAACCCACACATCTAGTCCAGTTTTGTACAGATTTGTGTCCTTCGCCCTTGCTCCTCACCTATATCCTCACCATATGCCCTGTTCAGGAAGTATGAGGAGATGGTGCAGCCCATCAGCTGTTCCCAAAGCAAGTGTGGAAGGATTGAGTCCTGCCCACCTTCCCCTCAGTGGGGACACACATCTGGGCTTCTCTCCTCTACCAATTTTCGCCAAACTTACAAGAACTTAATTATCACTGACATTTCTGCCCTCCTGTCAAATTCAGTTGAAAAAAGCAACAATACTAGAAGGGACTGACAGGTAGAGCAAATGTTCATGTAAGCCTCATTTTTGTAGGTACACAGCCTAAAGGATGCCATAAAAATCTACAGAAAATCTAAAGCCCTGCGTTAGGAATACTGATAGCTGCGTGATCCGAGTTAATGCTTCATTTGTATATGGGTGTGTATTTAAAGATAATTAATATTAGCTGTGACTTTTGAGACTGGTATCAACACAGTCTCCCTTTGTAGTGCCTACAGTTTTGTAAATGCAAATAATTTTGAGTTCAGTTTTGCATTTTTAATTATTAGCAGGCAGAGTTCCTTTGGTATTTAACTGCCTAACCATGACTCAGGGTAGAAACACACATTCATGACATTAATTGTGACTAGGATTTTCAGGTGTAAAGAAATCAAAGTGGATTTTTTAAAAAAATTAACCCCCAAGTGATTCTTGAACAGAAGTACTTGAGATGCATGGGCTCAGGTTTATTTTTTAAAGCTTCAGTTAAAGAGATTTCTGTTAGTTGAACAAAGGTAGCGTATGTAATATTAATATAACTCAGGCTGTTGTGAACACTTACTATATAGTATTGGGGGGGAGGAGATATACTGTGATATTAAAAAAAACATTATTTTGAGGTAGGCATGCCAAAAGCAGTTCTCTGGAACAGAAGGTGGCCTAATTATTAAAAGAAATGGCTTCCATCTCTGTGATGGTCTGACTGTTTGTGGATAAAATCCTACAACTGTGAAGGGCCTCATGCACTGCAAAAAAAAAAAAGAGAAGAAAAAAAATCAAAGTGTTCAGCAGCCATACATCAGAGAGACTATACAAGAAGGGTATCGTATTTTTAGAGACCCCAGAGTTCCTGAGCAAAGTGGTAGTTAGTACCAGGTCTACATCAAAAGAAAACAACATTCTGTGTCATCGCTGGCCTCCTCTGTGATGTTTTGCTCTCAGCTTCATAATACTCAAAAAGTCATGGTTAAAAAAGACAGACTGTCCCTTTAAAATTAGATCATCCCTTTTATTAATATGCAGAATGAGTTGTCAATTGACCAAGCAACAAATGTACATCCTCATATCCTCATTTTCACTTCTATCTATGAATATTTTAAAACCCTAATGTGTGCTTGGCCATTTGGGTTTTAAGCAAAGACTTATCACAGTGTAAAACCCCTCATTTTTATCCCTTAGCTGAGGGCTTCTTTTTCCCTTTTCCAGGGTGTCATTAAAAATCTGATGCCAAGAGCTGGGACTTGGCAGGGTTTGCGATATAATTTGCAATCTGCAGTGTTTGCTGGCTAGCCCCCACCTGCCCCCCTCTTTTTTTTTTTCCTCTTTTTTTTTTTTAACCAGCCTGCCTGCTAGAGTCAATAGGGGGCATCCCTCATCTGTCTAAAAGAAAAATAGCAGCATACTAATTAGAATTCTATTTGCCAGAAGCCTCGGAGTTGCTGTGCTTATAGATTTCAAGCTTCTTTTGTTTGAATTAAATTGCCAACTTTTCCCCCCCCCTCCCCTCCCTTCCCTTCTTTGCACTAGGCATGAGAGAGCGGGTGCCTTATTTGATTGAAAGAAGGGGTAGGGGGATGGGGAGGAGGAAAGCCTTAGCTATGGAAATGCTGAGGAAATGTCAGGGTTGTGTTTAAAAATGCCTGGTATGCTTTTCAGTGCCTGACTCCTGTCTTTCTAGCAGGGTTGCGGAGGGGAGGAAAGGGGGCCTGGCATTAAGCGCAGGCACTCTGCCCCTTCTCCCTGACACTGAAATTCTGGGGGAGAGCTGACATGCTTTTCCCCAGCTCAAAGCCAGATGGTTCAAGCTTGGATAAAACCTTGGGATGAGATCACAAAGCTTGTTCATAACAGAACACACAACATCTCTGTTTTTCTGTTAATACCTCCTTTTGTACGCGTTGTGTGGGGTGAGGGAGGGGCCAGGGGATATGTCATAAATCCAAAGGAAAATGTCATATTTAACATTAATTTGTTTTCATAACCCTGTGAAAGAATTCAAGCTTCCCCCATTAAAATGTCATAATTAACCGTCGAGAAGTTTTATTACAAATAATTTTTTAAAGTTCATGAATAACTGAGCGAAATGCACATTCAGAAGTTTTTCACTGCCTTTAGCATCTGAATATATATGGATATATTTTTTTTACATGCAAAGAAGAGTTTCACAGAGCAAGCTTCAAGCACGACCACATTTAGGCAACTTCCTAAGTTTAGGTGACTAAATCATATTGAGACTGAGCTCACTTTCCATCACCACAAATTATGCCCATGCACAATACGGCCATTGACTCCAGCCATTCACAGTCAAGTCTCATGCACCGATTCACAACCAGGGATAAGCAAATCTTGGGGACAGAATAATGCATTTGATGATCTTCATATTCCTCATAATGACAGAACGCTTGCAAAGAAGTAAGAATTATTTTCAAATGCATTAATCTGTCAAATTTACTTGACATTTTCATGGATTTGCTTTCTCCTCACAAATTCTTAACAGAGCTCACCCATAGCTGTGATGGGTGCTCTCAGATGGCACTGCTGCTTTTCCCTACCCAGATAAAATTATATTCCTTATTTGACTTTTGGCATAATTACTACATAAATACTTACTATTCAGCATGTTTAGAATTTTTTTTATGCACCAGCTTAAAGCTTGCATTCTTTCCTGTTCCTTCAACCTAGTGCAATTTTGTTTTATAAATGTCCACAAAAGGGCAACATATTTTGGACAGGAGTATGAACATGGGTAAGGGAAATTAAGGCTAATTCCAAGTTTGCCTTCTTTGTCTGACAATACTTAAAATTAGTAATTTCTAAAGCCTGAAAAATTTGACCCTCAAATTTGATGTAAAATACTGAAATATGCCATCGTTTGACATATTGTTTTTAATTTTTTCTTTGAAATATTGAAATCTTTAAGAATTAATGATGTTTTGGGGTTTTTTATGCAATTTAGGCCGAAATACTATGTTTTTCTTTTAAAAATTATATATACTTTATCATAGTATTTTTGACTTTTGCTTAGTAGATGCTGTGATTATTTTTGCACAGTCTTTCAAAACAAGTTTCCTGAAAAAACACAGAGCTAGAGTATCAGCTAACCATTGCATTTTTATGTATTCATTAAAGATAAGATCTTAAAGGAAAGAGGGAAAATACAGACATTAGTAACTCTTACATATACTCCTCGATGCTATTATATTTTAATTAGCACAGTTTGCAGGCTGTAACCTTTCCTAGGCCTACATGATGCATGAATATTTTATTTGCGTTACTATAAAGTAAAAATAATTTGATTATCATTCGTACTATTTATGATTACATGTTTCTAGACACGCACATAGTCTCTATTTATAGCGGACTTTCACGTTCTTAAATAGCACAGAGTGCTGACAAGCAAAGTATTGATGTTTACAGTATCATGCAAGCCCCGAAGCCAACCATGTTCACATCCCTTTGAATTACTTTTCCAGTTCGAAGCCTCTAAGAACCCAGTCCCCCTTTATCTCTTCTCGTTATAAAAAGTGGCAGGAGGCAGAGCGGCAGAATGACCCACAAGATGGCACCTGTCACCAGTGGGATTTCTTCTGCGTTCTGCAGGCCAAATTTTGTTTGAACTCACTATGGCCTCTGTCATATCCTCATTTTCCCTTCCACTCTTGCCTCTCCTTCTTAATCCCCTTCGTGCAGGCTCAGGCTCTGTTTACCCAGCTTCCGAAACCTTTTTTCTGCAAGAAGCCAAAGTAAAACTTTATTGAAAGAGGGGCTCAGGATTAAAAGGCAAACCCTGTGCAGGAGGAAGCCGGCTACACCACCTGCCCCCTTTGCCTGGCTTTGCTTAAAGACAGTTTCTCCTATACATGATTACTAGGCTCATTCTTATAGATGTGCATCTGAAATACATGATTACTTTAGGTCTCAAAGGTGAGGGAGTTGATTAGCTCTCTAATGAAGCCTTTTGTTATTACTTACAGACAAAGTACATCACATAGATGGAACGTACCGTAAGACTGCTTCCTTATGCTGGGCTAGATATATTTTAACTGCTAAGATCATCTAGAGCAATGAGGTAAAACAGTTTCTGTAAACACAGAATCAGTGGAATTTTTAAAAAACAGATTAAAGGCAGTGACAGAAAACAACAAACAAGTACTCGAGGACCATTAGGCCTAATGCCCTGAAGATGAAACTGATAATTCATCTGCTACACGAGTCATTTTGTACTTTGTTCCCCTACGTCACATTGGATATTCACTAGTTGCCTAATACAGAGTTTAGTAAGTCTATAAAGATGTTGATGAACATCTCTCTTATCTTTGGCTATAGGAAGGGCCAAATGCAAACACATTTGAAGGGACACAGCATCCACAGAAAAGCCTTCAAGCTGCAGGTCACTCCATCAGTTAATTTCACCGACTGCGAAGAATTTTCTTCCACACAAAAGGGTACAGCAGATCATTGGGACCTACCCAGAGCCTGGAGAAACAAGCAGTTCCTCTCCTGGGGCTTGAACCCATTCTGGCCCTTGCTGCTACCTCCACCTCTAGTTTTGAAGACTTGCATGCCCTTGGGTTTTCTTGTACCTTGTTGTGCCACATTGGGCTGTTGGTTTCCCCCATTAATGTCTTTGTGGCTTGAAAAGGGGAAAATATCTTGCACCCTGTTCCTAATTGTCCTCATTCTTCCTTCTATCAACTTCAAAAATGCACCTGATTACCCCAAAACATAAACATGGTCTTTCATGCAGATCAATCAGGCCATAAACATAAATTTTACTGAAATTCATCTAAATCAATATAGATCCCAAGAAGCCAGCTTAATTTTGGTGGTCTCTTCATATGCAACTGAGGAATAATCTAGGAGTTGTTTAAAAAAACATCAATACCCTCCCTTTGAATTAGAAAATGTGGATTCATAAGACTAAAGTGTGTTTATGAATTGTGCCAATTTGCCTTGGGTTTCTGGGGAGAGGGGATTTGTTTTGACCTTTTTGATTTTTCATTTTGAAATTAGTTTTATTTCTTTTTTTTTTTATGGTAGATTATGAAATCAAGCAAGTCCAACCCAGAATGAACCATTTTGATCAATCTGAAAGGCAGCTTTTTTGAGAATTTTCCTCTGCCAAGAATCTGAAAATGTCACATTTCATTCCAGTATGAACAGAAGCCAGATTTCGAACTCTCCAAATCCTTTGCGAAAGAAAATTTCTGTCTTTTTCACAACTCTAAAATTAATTTTCCTCAAAGACTGCAGGGTCGCTTAAGATAGTGGTCAGCAATTGCAGATAACGTGGGTGGATTTTAATAGCATTAGCACAGCAGGGGCAAGGCCAGGATCGCGGAGTCGGAGCATCTTGAGGGAAGACTGAGAAGCAACAGCTCTCCCAGCTCCTGGCTCTCAGTGAATCCCAAGCTCAGGCGAGCTGGGCTCCAATCCTCGCTTTGAAGCAAGATATAGACACCGAAGCGAACGCCAGCATTTCCTAGCTCCCACTGAGTTTCTATCAATATTCTTAAACTTTAAATAAGAAAAATACAATCTGGTGTAACAGCCTTAGAAGACTTCTGACTACTGCAACAAGAAACTCTCTACAACTGGAACCTATATAGGGATATAAATCCAAGAGCTGACCTATAGCTTCCTACCCAGCCAAGGAAGCTATTAAATTCTTGCTGATTTAAGTTACTCTCCAGTAACATGGCACCATTTCCTGCAAAAAAAATAATTTCTCCCAATGTCCCTATAAAGGACAATTTCCCAAGGACTGCAATTTTCACACAGAACTATTTAAAGAAAACTTGGAGGTTGGGAGGCCAAGTCTGTGTGGAATCACAACTCTGTGGCACCAAGGCATTCTACTTTCTCTTGTGGCACTGCACAGAAACATCTCGCCCTGCATTAAACCTTCTTTGGAATGATTCTGGCATAGGCAAAAGCCCTTCTCAGATGGAAAAACCTCCTAAAGGTCACAGAACCACCAAGTCAGGCACATAAAAACCCGTGGCATCCCTTTTTTACTCAATGTATTTCACAGCCATCTAGCCAGATCCAAACATGGATGCACCATTCTCTCAATGGGCCACAGCTGGTGGCCAGCATCTCCCAGTTCATGGCCACAAGCCGTCCACACACAGGGCAGTGTCTCTCCTCTCTGCCCCACAGGCAGTGGGTCTGGCAGAGAGCTGGGCATTGAGCATGCTGCTGGGGCTTTGCAAAAGTTGCTTGTACTTTACAAAAACGGTCTGAAACGAGTTGTGGTTTTGAAATGTTGTAAACTCACCTACAGCTGGTGCATCAAACAAGTAAGAGAAATTCTTTGCATGCCAAGGACAGCTATCATTTGTGCTTTTTTAGCACTGCTGGTTCACAGCATTTTCTGTGTGAGCTCCATTGCTTCTGCTGCTTTTAACTACCATCCTGCTCACCTGGGAGTCGTACTTAAGGTCACCAGTATACATTACTCCTGCCCAGTGTAAAAATTTACTCCTTACACTGGAAATGACAGGCTTGTAAAACAACATATGAAATAAGAAAGCCATTCATTATTTACAAAAAACAAAACTACAGGGCTGTCTTTTCTTGCATTACACAAATCCAGTACGAAAACACTAACCTGTATATTATTGTAAAAGCTCTATCCCCTGTAATAACTGTTTTTGTAATTATTTTAGGCTTTCCACTCAGGAGCAATAAAAAGAGCTTATTTCATCTGAGTGCTGGAAAAATATAACTTTGAAATAGTGCCTTGTAGTTTTCTTCAGTATAATTATTCTCAAGATGTCACTCCCCCAACCCAATATGACAGTCTCATTGGGGTGGATTGGGGGGGGGGGGCAGTGAGGAGAAGGATATTTTGGTTTTCATCACCGTTAACCACCCTTTCTCCAAAACAAGATCATAAAATCAAACAAAACCAGCAAGAGATTATCCTCCACCAATAAATTTATCAAGAGCAAATTTTCTGCAGGCTTGCTAAACTGTCATAAAGTGGAGGAGGTAGAGATCAAATATACCGTTGAGTAAGGAAACAGAGAGCACAAACTTTGTCCTCAGCTTGGGGACAATGATGCTCAAAGATTAACCCACCCTCTCAATTAACACCTCACATGAAAATCCCAGCAAGGTCATGGGATCTGTGCTGCAACTCGGTCAATCAGCATTGCCTGCCTCCATACAAACCAAGATCGAATGCAGAATTAACACTGGTCCCCCAAGCCCTCGCTCACAGACTCACGTCAGATTAAGCCCTTGCATGGAGGAGATATGAAAAGCATTTCTAATTAGGGTCTGAGGTTACTGGTTAAAATGCAGTCGAGCAGTCTACCAACCATTCTTCTCCCCCTTTTTTTATAATTTTAATTAAACTCAGATACTATTTAATTCCTACCTGCATATATTTAGTACTACTTGAATGCAAACCTGATAAAGAATACTCCTGATCCCCACTTAGCTGCCACAAGCACTTATTAAAAGGAGGGTGACTGTCTTCAAGATCTTCCATGGGTCCCTTTGCAATAATTACTTTTTCTATCAAATGAAAAGCATAATATTTTTCTGTAAATAGATTTTTTTTTTCCTTGTGAAACCTTGACTTCTCTACTTTCATGACGAAATTATAATTATAACTTCAGTGTAGTGGTTAGTTACTGTCATTCCAGTCCATGAGGAGGCTTTTTCCATATATGCTCTGCTCCTCTTTTTCCATTGCTTATAGGATTCTTGAGGACATTTTGCACCCCTTTATTCTCATAGAAGCATTACTGTACATCCTGTGTTTTGGGGAACAGGAGAGAGGGGACTTAGCACCAGTTGGATCCTGTTAAATTATTTGTAATTCTAGGGCACTACACAACATTTCTGCCATTGTGTGATTAGCAATCTAGATCTCTCCATAACAATTTTTAATATCTACCACGACCCTGAAAGCCTTAATGCTACATCTACAGCATACTAAAGCCTTGTGACTCCAAATTATAGCTCTGAATAATTCAGGAATTGTAACAGTAGCTCAGTACTTATTAAAGCACTGGGAAAACTTTGGGATTCTCATATCTACAGGCTCTCCATTATTATTCTGATTATGAAGATGTTTTAATATATGCTATTGCTTTTCTTACACTTCACCACAATATCATCTGTGAGGAGTCAATAAATGATCCAAGTAAACTCCTGTATTAAGCGGCTATACCTCAGAGTATCAAGGGATGAAGTAAAATGAAGCTTCCTTTTTTTCAGGGAGGATGAGAATTATGTAATAAACTTTACATTAAATTTTAAAATTCCAATTTATGCATTAGACATCACAACAAAAATCTGCAACCAAACTTATTTTTTAAGCAAAACAAAGTCATCTACATATAGAACATCTCAGGTTTTTCCCCCCGATATACTAACACAAATAGGGACAAAATTAATGTAAGTCTAACTAGTTTAATAACACATTAAACACATTCTGTCTGTGCTAATCCCAAGTAAGCGGCTATAATAAGTCTTAGTGACAAGGAGAATCTAATGAAGAGTTGAATTTTTCATAGAGATTTTATTAGGCTCAGCCTCCTCAAAAATCCAGGCCTTCAGTCATGCCAGCTCTGAAATCTGGAAGAGATTATCTTCCACTTACTGAGAATAAACATCTCATTTCTACAAGGAAAATTCCATTTGATGACAAAATTTGGTTATGTCCTATACAGTGAAACCCTGCCACTGGATGTCATACTTGAGTAGCTTTGGGTAAGCGTAAAAATCATAGAAAGCCTCAATAATAATACTGAAAAAATCCACAGGGCTTTTTTAGTCCAAGAGTAATCTATAGCACAGAAAGCATCCAAAATAGCATTTTGGCAAAGGTTGTTAATCAGCTGCTTTCCCAATCTGTTGAAAAGGTTTCATTACTTTGTGGACAGTTGAGCACTTGCACTTATATTGCCTGTCCTCAGCTGACTACCCTACATTGACTACGACTCAGTTAATGGTTTACCAGAGTAGATATGCCACAGTATTAAAAGAAGTGCTCTAGATTCATTTAGAATTCAAAGCATCCACTCCCCACAACCTTGTAAAATATCAGATGTGTTGAGGGGGAAAGTAGCCATAGCCTGTCTCGCTAAATAAAGCCAGTAAAGTGGGTCGAACCAATAAGAAATCCTTGTGTGACCACTGCTCATGCTATCAGGTCGAAAGCAGGTGATAAGGTTTTATTTACAACCACACTCATAATATCTGGTGTGAAGCAGATGATAAGGTTTTATTATTGCTGCCTACTTCTGAAAGAAATTACTTTCCATGTGTGCAAAGCTGTACATTAGAGGAGACTCTGGCTGAGCAGGAAACCTGTCTGTTCAGGAGAAGGAGGAGGAAGAGTTCCACCATGTTATACCTTTACAGACGGTAATGGGTAGGTGGTGAAAGCTGGCTGTCCGAATGCTGTCTCCATGGGAAAACAGACACTGCACTTTGATGTGCGGATGCCTCAGTGCTCTGTGGCACAGTGAGACTGGGACCACATTCCCTCCAGATTTCGCTCAGTCACCAAGATATGAGAAATATAACCTGGAATCAATGATAGGGTGGCATGCATGCACACAGAGTTGAAGACAAGACTGGGATCTTTGGTTTCCCCTTAATTCCAATTTATATATTAGGCAAATGAAAATGCCTGGTTTGTATGGTTTGTACAACCATCACTTAATACCATGCAAATACCTTCAACTCCTTCCATAGCACATTGGTGGAACAAGGTTCTCAACATTGATAGGAATTGTAGCAAACTCTTTTTGTCCATCCAACCCAGTTTTATATTTAGAAAACATCTTCCCCCATCCTTCACAGATATAATCTGGTTGGGTGGTTGGGGAGGGGGACCAGTTTTATTTTTTTTTTAAACTAAGATTTAGTAACTTCATTAGTTAAAAATTTAAGCTTCAGAAAGTTGTTCTGGAATAAATGTATATTAAATGTTCTCTTAGTATTTTCTTTAAAAAACTGAATGAAAGCCTTTTTATAACTACTGCTGTTGATTCCAGAAACTATTTCTTTTGATTCTGTTCTAATGCAGTAGTAAAAAGAAATACTGGAAGTTTTACATAAATACTTTTAAAAATAGGAAAAATGCATTCTTGTCCTTTACCACCGGGAAAAGGAGGCAGTGACTATCCTCAGTTCCAGATATTATCCATTCCTGAAAGATAACAAGAAACTGACTGAATGCTGCTAATCCAGGCAAGGGGAGCAGACAGCAAGATCTAGGAAAACTCATCAAAATCTTCAAGATTAAAGTTTGTGAAGACAACCATACTAGGGCCTGTGTTTTACTTCTAAAAGCATTTCCTTTGTAGCAAATATGTCCTGATCTGAAACAACCTGAAACGCTGGCTAACTGTAGAAAAATTACAACACTGTTTTCAAATAATGGCAACAAACTTAATCCTGAAAAACTGTTACAAACAGGTAAGGGATAAATAGACCATTAACCACCATGGAAACAAGAAGATAAACTACTGTCAAAAGATTTTCAATCCTAAATGCACCATAATTTTTAATAAAATGTGCTTTGTCACTATTACTTATCCTCTGATTACACCTGCCCCTTGCTTACACTAATTCAGTTTAGCATGCAAATGCACTGCTTGCCCCTATGTACACTGGAAGAGTGCCTGTCTAGGTTAACAGAAAAATCTTGTACTTAAAAAAGCAAGAAAACTTTAAAATATGTTGTGCTTTTCTAAAACTCATCTCTCCCATTGAGCTAACTAGTATTCTTTTCATTTAATCTACTCAGGTAAAAATAACCATTAAATATCACCTAAGTATCACTTAAATTCTATTTTGGGGATTTATGACCAGGATTAGCTTTGTGTCAGCTTTGTGTCACCTCTTAGTACAGGGTTGAATGACAGAAATTCATTTAACCACAGTCTGAATCCCATTTCTTCCCTACCTCTGGATTCATACACATTTTTCTTTCTAACATATATTGATCTCAGAAACCCAAAGCCACTTTCTAACACTTTATTAAGCACAATATATACAAAGTAACATACTGAAAGTATAATAACGAGGCCAATGGTAATATAATAATGATAGTCAAAGCTCTATCAAATATGTAATTAATATTTTAATTATATATCTCATATCTGCCCCCCACTGTGAAAAATAACTGGGTCTAGTAATTTTCATGGACGATGACAAGATTACTGTTACTAATGGTCTGAGGTACAAGTGTTTATTTTTAACATTATTAACGGTACTAATTATGATGAATATGATTATTTAGAGCCATTATGTGGTAGAAGAGTTTGATGATCCACTCAGGTGCCTAGAATTTAACATTCCCCATCTACCATCTATGGAAATTAATGACATAGCTTAATTCTATTGTTATCATATGCACTGCCATGAAAATTACTTTTAAAGAAGAAAAAACAAGAGCCCATCGAAGTGTGATGCCCATTTCTTTATTATCCTATGAATGTTCATGTTCACAAATCAGCAAGAAAGCCTGATAAGATGTTACACACTGGAAAAAAAACGAGACAGTGACTTTTACAGATGGAGGGAGACAGGTCTCATGAGCACTTCTCCACACAGAACTATTATTTTCATTATTGTAGGACTTGGAATCAGAGCTCCTGGACTATGCACTAGGTATAATGTAGGTATCAAAAATAAAAAGCTTCTGTAGGCATGACAGACATAGGAACATTTTCTAATACTGATTTTGCAGATGGGAAACAGCTCCTACAGATCCCACGGATTGCTTACACTTTAACTGCCCATTGACTACAAACTATTGTCACCTCTGCAGCAAAATTTCTCATGGCACACAGAAGAGGGCAGAATGATTAACTAGTTAAATCTGATACAGACTCTCAGAAAAGGAAGAAAGAAAATGGCCCATTCTCACTCATTTCCGTCAGTGACTGGCACGCTATTAGCATCGGGATCAAAGTGGGTGGGATGCTGGTGCCTTTGGATTTGGGCCTTTCGTGTTGTCTGATTGATGGAACTGAAAGGCTTCTGCTTGTAAAGCAGTCACCCCAAACAGCTGTCTCTTGCTCTTGTCCTCCTCTCCATTGCAGGATACGCAGTTCAGATTTCATTTATCAGCCCCTTTGAATAGCAACACTCTTACAGTGGAAGTAAAGCCTTGCATTAAAGAGGATGCTTAGCAATTTGCATGCATGCACTGTATTGCTAAGCATTGTATGGCATTAGTTGCCAAAGGACATGCAGCAATGTGTATCTCCTATCTCTCCCACTTTTCTGGTTTCTTAAATTATCAGTGTTTTACTTCCCTTTCATGTTCAAAGCATAGCAAATTTATTTGATATATTCTGAACACTGAAGCATGCCAATGACATCAATCAAACTACAGAACACTGGGAAAGCTGCTCTAGAGTAATCAGAATTGGCCATAAGCTATAAATATCTACTGTCTCACGATTCTCTTGGCTGCTACGCAAACTTTGATCATTAGCACTGATCAAAGATCATGAGGGATAAAATGGTATTATGATATAATGGCATGTATGCTACAGCTGATACTAAGGGCTATAGATGACCTGTGCTTGACTATATCATCTTTCTCTACACATCAGGAACATTCATTAAAATGGCAGACTTTTTGCTGTACCTTAGAGGATATATAAAAAAATCCTGTAGAACAATCAGGATTGTTGTAACTACTCATAAACAGCCTGGATGTTTTGTATTTGTTTTCTCTGCAACATACCTCCTTATAACACTGCACAGGTGACTCAAAGTGTAATTATGCCAAGAGGTCACAAAACAATTAATGACTTTTTATTACTTTCTTGCTTTTAGATGGATTGGAAGTTTCCTCTCTAGTGGCAGGATATACCAAGCATGACACAGGTAGATCTTGCATAGTAGATGTAGTCAAGTTAGGCTTTGTATTTTAATATAATTGTTATTCATACAGGATGGTGTCTTAGTGAATAGTTTTTACTCATTTGTAAAATACCCCCCACGCTCAAATTAAAATACAGAGAATGAGCTCACCTCCCTTGGCTCCCTCTGAACTAAGTATTTAAATACCTTATCAGAGATTCAAACATTTCAGGTAAAAAAATAGTAGTATCCAACCTCACAGATGTCAAATAAAACTACATAGAATTGCTTTGTACAAAAGAAATTAAATGAATACATTACTCATTAACTTATGACTAATTTTCCTAGGAAAACCACACAGAAGAACTGTAACTGTTTAAAGTTTCCTCAATCTTTTACTTCTTCAATGAAAATTACATCTTTCCTTTAAATTTAAGAGTTAGCTTACCCAGTCAGGGACAAAAATGCCATATGACTTGTATGGCCACAGGCACTTCAGAGCTTTTAGTAAAAATCTATGTAGGTGATTTGTACAGTTAAGATGAAAAGTGCTGAACACACCTGCATAGGCAAAACTACACCTGAACAAAGTGCATTTTTCAAAGAGAAGAAAGGCTACAGGCTTCTCAAATGTTTTATTCAGCATGATGTTCTCATTCTGCTTCATTAATACTTCACACTTTCTTCAGCCTGTATCCCCTATATCTGAAAAAATAACTTACTAATAGATAGATGATTACAGTTACCCCCTTTTTTTTTTACACACAGAAGAGGTGATCTGTCTGAAGTCTTAGAAAGGCTGAAAACAACCACAAGAATGGATTCTACCTCTCCTGGGTCCCAGCTAAGTAATTCAAACATAAGATATTTCTTCAGATGAGTTGGGGAAGTGAAATCACCCAGCAGGTGAATCCTTATTCTCATTATCTGGTTCTGTGTAACCATGTTCTCCTTAGCTCCCTCCCCTACCCCAGAGCTGCTTGAATTAATAAAGTAATTCATGTAAGTTATTTTGGTGACACGTTTAAAAGAGCTGGTTCATATACAAGCTTCACACTCCAGGTCAGAACAAATTGTCCTTGAAAGCAACACAGTTAAATTGAGTGGAACTAGCATCCACCAACTTCCAAGGTACATAATATATAGTATAAACTTGTCTTACTTGGCACCAATTTGACAAGCTCAGTTTGAGAGAACAGAGAGTGAAAATAAGTTTTAAGCATTCAGCTACAAAGAGGGACAACATTCATTATGTACAGCCCTTTAACAGATTGCCCAGATTGTGGAGGCCCTTCAGCAGACTTGAAATTTGTTCTCCCTGTTGCTGTTTTAGTCATTACACATACCACTACTATGTAGCTACTAAAGAAATATAGACTACTATACGGTCCAGAGTTTTGCATATAGAGAACTTACCTATTCCATGCTGCTTATCGTATAAAACTCACACTAGTCTTCCATGGATCTACAAATCTAGAAGCCAAATTCCACTCCATGTGTATGAATCTGAGGAAGGAAGGGGCTGATGATCAGTATTTATCCCAAAATGGCCAGCCAGTGGGGTATCAGCCACTTTGAAGCCATCAGGGACTCTCACAAGGTTTCATTAGCACCCATTAGGTCTGCCTCAGTGAAATATTTTGTGACATGACTCTCTAGCACTTTTTTGAAAAAGTTTTGTGGCCTTCATGCCATGCAAAGGTGAATTCAGCACAATTACATCATTCCTACAGGTATGACCCAAAATGGTTCAAAATGCCATTTCTATCTGTGTAAAGAACAGACTCTGGCTCTGGTGAAACTTTTATTTTATTGTGCCTTTGATTTTCAGTGTTCTTTCTCTCTCTATTTTGGCAGGAGGAGACTATTTTATGTGGTTTCTTCTCCACCTGCTTATAATCAATTTGTGAGTTAAGCCTTCAGAATTTCTTAGCTCATCTAAGAACAAAGTAAGAGAAAAGTCTAGTCAAGTGTAACTTGACTTCTATTTTATGTCATTCTCAAGGTCACTCTGGCAGCAGTCTGATAAAATCAACACAAACCAACAGGAAAAACCTGAATTGCAGACCCTGATCCAGTGCCTACTGAAGTCAATGGATGTTTGCACTGGTTACAGTAGGCAAACAGGCTCAGAAAGGGATGATTTGGAACTCAAAACCACCTTACCTCCTTTTTTTTTTATAATTGCCATTATCTCAATCTCACTAGCATAGTCCAATTTCAGGCTTACATTACAGGCAAAGACCCACCCAAGACAACAATGGTACGTGGCTTCCCAACCAGGTTTTGCAATAACACTACCCCTTGATATGCAAGTACATTAAAACTGACCTTCTAATAATCAGTCCATTCCAAGTGGGCTAATTATTGGAATGAACCACTTGGAATGATCTTTTGCAGTCAGGCTCACACACCACTTGTACAGAAAGTTTCACGTACTGAGACAGTACTATTTCACTGAAAATAAACTATAATGATCACAGCAGCAAAGAGGAGATTTGTTCTTCTTTCGTCCTTCTCCCTTGAAGAAAAAAATCTTGGCAGTAGGATTTTGAAAATAAACACTACAGTCAGTTTCTTTTCCATTTTTGACAGGTGCACAGTTAAATACCACTAATGCATTCCATTAATTCCAGGCAGATCAAAGAAGGAAAGAAAATGTATCATCAAGCAAAGTTTTCAAAGCACGTGCTCACACACACTCTTCCTTTTTTAGGGGGCTTTTTAATGGAAATTACTGTCATTTAGTTCATAGGTTATCTTGACTGAACATGAGGAGCAAGCATCATTTGGTGCACAGCAGTGGTCATGCATGACCTTGGGTTTTCTGAACATGCTTTGCCCAGGAACATGCTTAGTTTCCAGCTCATAGAATAAAGGTGTTGACAGCTCTAGTGAATCCAGCTGTGGCAGTTCTGGAAACAACTGTCTCTACCAGTGCTGCCCCAAGAGAAAAGCAGAACAGAAAACATCCACATCTGGGCTGTTTTTTCACCGAGTCTACTACCTTCACTACATCAACAAAGGTGGCTTTCAAGCAAGCAGGGGCTTTTGTGCTACGTCAGATAACTATCAAGTATTCACTGCAGTTCTCCAACTTTACTACAGTCAGTAACTTCTGGTAGAGGAGCCAGGTGGACAGCTGTTCCTTACACCATTGCATCAAGCCTCACCAGAAGCACCTAAGTCACTACTCTGCATTTGTGTCTTACACAGAGTAGTAACTCATGAGGGATAATGAAAAGAGAACTAAGCATCTGTTTGAATATTTATCAAATCTTGCTATTTACCTAAACTATGAAACACACCAAAATATCTTCTCATTTATTTTCTACCAACCAATATTACCAGTTACTGTCACTTAAATATTTTTCCAGCCCTTAAAACACCTCCTTCAGGGCAAAGATTCTGGCCACACGCTAGCCAGTGGGAATACAGAAAATAAGCCTTTGACAAACATTTTTGACACAGATATTTTGGGCTACACATTTAATTAATAATGCACAGACACAATCAGTACAACATTTTTATTAAAACCAATTGTGCATATGTTAAAGGGATTAAAAACTGGGTGATGGCTTGCAACATGTTGTTAATAGGAAATCAGTCAAAAAACAGCATTTCTGTGAAGATGTGCCTTACACAGTCTGTCAATCCAATACTGCAGTGTACACTTCCAGAAGGAAATCAAACAGGGCTGTATTCAGAAATTTTAAGAGTAGATAAGAGTCATGGTACACCACCAGCTGTGACTGAAATTTGCTTATAATTCTTGGATGTATAAACAGGGATAGAAAGAAAAGTAAGGAGGGAGAACTAGCCATAGATGTAGCAGCAATTTTCAGTCACTACCAAACTACTTAATTTGGAAAATTAAGGTAAGTTTCCCAAAAAGATTTAAGAGAAATAGTCAGTTTAGAACACGTTGTGCAGCAAGAGATCTAAAAAGCCCTTTATCTTAGATTGTCCAGAAAATTTAAGACTTCAAACCACTTCATGGTGTTCCACACCCCAGCTCAAGATCCTCTGTGGGAAGTTGAGCCAGTGGAACCACTAGTGCTTGTTCAACTCTGCAGTAGCCATGCTGAGAAGTTGGCATATAAGTGTTTCTATAGCCTAATGAAACGTTAAATCAGATTTCAGGCTCTGTCCTCCTTATCCCAGCCTCCTAGGCTTTCTGTTTCAGAAACTATTATTTTGAGTCCACCACGCCTGCAGGCTGTACCCTGACTTCAAGAGCTTCAGCCAGAGATTTGAGCTGGCTTGCAGGCATGCCCAAGTGGATGCAATACCTGATAGCTTTTATCTGGTGAGCAAGATGCTGTTCTCTGAACAGAGTCATGAGCCTGACAGATACATCACAACCTACTGAATGAACACATCTATGGCCTTCAAAGGAGACTGTGTGAGATAGGAGCTGGGATAGGTGACAGGATGAACCTTCTCTCCCAGTCTTCTCTCACAGGTTTACCCTGGGATCCGAGTGGTAGACAAACCTAATGCTCAGATTTAGTTGCAAGCTTGACCAAATTCAATATAAGTTTTAGCATAGAAATCTGGCTGAAGAAGTAATGCTATGGATAAAATTCACTTTACTGAATTTTGCTTCCCAAATGAGTTACTGATTAGTCACTCACATCGGCCTTGATGGCTTTAGGGGAAGTTGTTTGTCATGCCAATATATCTTTCCTTCACACAAAAGCATATATATGTACACTTTTGTACTACCAAACTATATAAACTGATGTTATTACCAGAGTCACTATGTATATGTTGGCAATTACATATGTTTTTCTTCTTTCCGCTATATAAATTTCCTTTCCCTAATAAAGTGTGGAAGGTTTCCCAAAGAGTTTAATAACCCAGAATCACTGAAGTGTAGCTGTTAAAACAAGCTAAACTGGTTTAACTTCTGAGCTGTCAGACTTAATTTGAAATGACGAGATCTGACCACTGTTTTAATGTGAATTGCTAAAATTAGGTCATTTCCAAAGATATGCAATAAATACAAGAAAGAATGTCAAAGTTCAGGATTTTTTGTTCTGAATTCACTTTCTTAAATGAAATTGTGTCAAAAAAACATTAATGTATTAAAATAATCTTAAAAAAACAGTTAAAACAGTTAAACATACTAATAACCCATGAAGAATACTGTTCCTGTCATTAAAACAATAATTTTCAAAAGGTATTTCAACATTAATTTTCTTAAAGATATCTAGTTCAATCATTTTTTTTCCCTTCCGGCAGCAAAAGCAAATGCATATGGCGTGAAAATCTGTTAAAACATAGTACTTTACACCTTTCTTTGTACCTGCTCCAAATATATTTGTCTATAAATTAACTGCACATGGTGGTTTTCACATTGGCTTATTTTATCCATGTGTTCAAGAAATTTAATACATCATTTGTGTTCCATCAATTACAGTTCTATTCGATGGACAAAAAGAGGAGGGGTATAAACTAACTTACATATCTTTGCATTTTTATATGCAATTTGTGCCCAAGGCATCAACTAATATATAAAAAGGTGAAAAAGTAACCCTGAACTTTTACCACATCTCTGAAGAGCTGAATTCCCTTAAAATAGCAATGTATTAAGCATTGAAAAGTGATGTCATAGTTATATATGGTTGGTCTCATTTTACAGACAGAAGAACAGAGCTATGGCTTTAGTGGTCTACAGGATAGGTCATCTTCTAGGAAGATCCACACTACAATCTCATCGTCTTTGCCTCAACATCAACCATTATCTCTTGGCCTGTACAGCACAATTGTGCTGTAGCACAATCATACCTGCATACTCTCCAGAAGCAGTTAGTATTCATGCCAGCAGCTAAATGCTATTTCTGGGAGTTTTACTCAAAAAAACCCCACAGATCTCAGAACAGACCCCAGGTATTCCCAATACAGAATATGCTCTAAACACGTCACAAGCCTGCCTCCTGCTCTGTGGAGCCAGGGTCCCTATTTAAGAAAGGCTGTATCACAGAGCACCCAGGTTCTCCGCCAACTCCCTCAACACACACTTCCATCCAAAGTGGGATGGATGTTTATTACATGTGGGTTGGGTCATCTCACCCCTCTCTTTTAATTTTAGCACATGTGAAATTTGCCATATGGACAGCTCTGAAGACTGAAGTCCTTCACTTACTTGCAAGAGTAGTAAAGCACAACCCATTCTGTTACTGTTACTTTAATACACCTCATCTCTTGAGATAACTTTTTAGGAAGACAGGAAAACTGACCTAGATCATCTAGTTCCCAGCTCCTGCAGACCACACATTTCTTTCCACAAGCTAATCTAACCACAGCTACAGCCACCTGGCTTGGACATTCATCTTCTGTTTCCACCATTGCTCCTATTCTCAGGTTGCTCTGAAACTCTTCAAGCAGTTAGAAGACTTGTTCTCACTTCCACTTCTCACTTAGTCTCATGTTATTGCACCAATAATATTCTTGGTGTTGTGGACAGGCAAGAGAATCCAGATTCTTCTTTCCATTTACTCTTTGCATTGGAAGCTTCAACTTTTCTTGGTAGTTAGACTATGACCAGAAATCTCATTTCATATCACCCTTGCTATTATATCAGCCTGCTCTGGATTCAGACAGCAAGTGGAGACTTAAACTATCTCTTCACCCAATACAACGATAGATGGTGCACTTCTTTCAAGAGGTTACATATGGAAAAGGTTATGCTACAATCCAGCAAAAACTTGCCTAAATGCTTAATTTCAGGCATACAGATAATTCCATTGAATACAGATTACACAAGGCCATTGAATTCAATGTGCCTATGCCCATGACTAAATTATAAGGTATGGGATTGTGGATGTAAAGATCATTATCTATGAACCTATTTGGTGGCTCCTCACATAAGTCAGATAAGCAAATCCCTTCTGCTCATGTTTGCAGAGTGCAGAATCCTTGCAAGCTGGATGTCTGAAGAGATGAAAACACAGAAAAGCAGCCACGTATCTCAAGCACTATGGCAAATTTATAACTGTGGCCTCAACTATTCAGTTTGGTCACTTTTTAAGAAAAAAATCATATAAACAAAACTCAGTTGAGCTTCTTGGTGGTACTTACAGGATAGGATCCATGTTCCAAATTTTAACTCAGTAAGCACCACCTAGAGGGTGGAAATACTGTCTTTAGAAGCTTCCTTTCATTTTCTCTTCAAAGCTCAATTATATTACAGGAAATATTTGGCTAAGGTGTGGCTATTCATCATGATATCTATATTAACAGCATGATCAGAGAGGTTTCTGTCAATTTTTCATTTTAACCTGGCTTTTACTTTCACCATATAATTATATCCCCTCATTTCATTTATGTTATAAAAAGAAATTACATCTTTTCATTTTCTTTTACTAAAAGAAAAGCTTTTTCTTTGAAAACCCATGTTGTAGTGGGCAACATATTTAGAACTTACGATCAGCAATTTCTCTAAAGAGGAAGATTTAAGGAAAAAAGGTGGCTCTAAAAGTAATTTCACCAGCAAAGTAGATTAAATATCCACCATATTAGTCACAGAGTATTAGATGGAATTGGATTGACTGGGAAGAGGTCAAAGAGTTGCTGAAGGTTTTAGCCCACCAGAGGAGCAATAAAATTCAACCATACTTAAAATCATTAGCTTTAAATGCTTTGATATGAGATCCAAACCTCCAGTGCTCACAGAAGGAACCTCCAAGCACCATGCCAAGCCAAAAGGAAACCCTTTAAGACATTTACATTTCACAGAAACCTTGAAGTGAAGTAGAAGAGTGAAGACAGAAAGAACCTGCACATGCAAGAAAGACCAGGACACAAATAGAGGGGAAAAGAAAACGCAGCCTTTAAAGAAAGTTAATTTATAAAATAGCAATATGTTTGCTTTAACAAGTTCTAGTGGGGTCTGTGGTTCATTTTTTAGCTAACAAATAACCCACCCACCAATTCCTGCATGCTTTCTCTAGTTTGCTTCCTTGCTTCCAGCACCACTGCTCATTTCTGCCTTCCTTTCCTCGTGATGACAAGGCACATTTCCCCTCACAAAGAAGGGCTGCATTTGCCGAGTATGGCACCAAAAGGAGACAATCAATCAGAGATGTGAATTGTACGACATGATAAAGGAAAGATGCTAGGTGCTGACAGCAAGGCAAGCAGAAAAATCTAAAAACTCAGAAGTCACCTAACATAGAGACAATCCAAAAGAAAAAGAAAAAGGCAGAGGGATAATTAAAAACCCTGAAGACAGTGATGGGTCTCAAGTTTTTGAACTGGCTCCCTATTTAATAGAAAGGATGGTTTCCACCCAAGAAAAGGGAGATAAAAGAGACTTTGCTGCAACTAATAACTGACATATTTCTGTTGGTTTTATACTTTTTATTTTTTACTCATTTTGAAAATGACAAGTATAATTAAAGTTGTTAAATACATTGAGGGGCTTGTCAGTCAACTAAAATATCAACTCTTATAAATTTTCCACAATGAGTACTGCACACAGCACAATGCAGAAGAAATTAATCTCTCACTAGAAAGATTTAGTCATTTGATGATCCTACAAAAAAAAAACCTCCCAGATTTTCTGTTTCCTGGGGCAAGATGAACTTTTCTTCACTTCTTTATGAATATAAAATGTATGTATTTAATTGAACTAGTGTAGTATAACAAAATGAAAATCTCAAGAAGATTTTGGTGCCTATTCTGAAATATTTGGGGTTTTAATGTTAATGCATGTCCTTTGCAGGTGCACATTAGTATTTTTGCACAAGTATTTCTTTGCTTTTACCCTTCATGAAAAATAAAGAGGATGCTCCAGAAAGATGCCTTTTAGGAACCAGTTCCAGTGGACAAAATTTGGCTGTGCCCTGCGATAAAGCTCAAACTAAATGAAACAGGACCTAAGTGATACTTAAGCCTCATGTTAGATAAATATGCAGGATAATTTTAACCCCGACACATAAAAACCTCTTATTTGTGTCGAGCTATAGCTTTCAAGCCATTCAAAAAGAGCCAAACCCTCAAAATGTGATTTCAGCACTCAGCTAATCCATGGCTGGTAACAGGCAAAATATGATCCCAAATGATAAAAGCCTGTTAGTGGAGAAGAGCCCATGCAAATATATAACTGCTTCAGAAACAGTGCCACAGAAAATAACCTATCTGCACAAACATGAAAACATGCTTTGCCAGTGTTTGGTAAGAAATTGTGTCACAGAAGTCCGCATCACTCTACATCACCAAAGTATGCATTTCTGATTAAGTTCTAATTAAGTGGATTAAGCTCTTGTAAATCAGCAAGCAACCTGTGTGCACACTGAAATACCCCACTCCAGCCTCCTTTCTGCACAGAATATGGACCTCTGCAAATTTTATAGATTCTGCTCATCACATCTGTGGGAAACTTCTACCAGCCTTGAGGGCAGTGAGGGCTGGGACACTGCTGAGGGCTCGGCAGCACTTAGCTCTAGGTGGCAGTGCAAGGCCATGAGGGCAGCAGGTCGTTCCCCTTTCCTCGTGAATGCCTTAAGTGGACAACAAATCCTAAAAGGCGAGAAAGAAATAGGTTCCTGGAACATACTGAAACTCTTCAGGGAAGAAAAACTTGCAGGAAAATTTAGCATATTTCATACGATTCATGTTCAAACCTCGTTTGAGTATACTGCAGCCACTCCTGTAGTTGCTGTATTGGCGTAATCAGAGAGGAGCAAAAACCATATGAAGCCTTGGCTCAGCCACTAACACACATGTTCAAAAGCAAAGTCAGCGTGACAGGAGAATAACGTCCAGCTTGTCAAAGGCTTCAGTAAGTGAATCCCCCTCCAGGCTGAATTCCTCTGACACTTTCTGGGGCAATAAAACTATGAGCTTATTCAGGAGATTGGAATTAACTTTGTCTAAAAATCAGCACAACTGGTGCTATAGGATGTCAGCTGGGTTCTCATGGTAAAAATTAAGGAGCCTTGATTATTTTTTTTTTTAAAGTAAGTTTTAATTATTGTTTGGACCTAATTTTTTTAAAAAACTTGTTTATATTCTGGCATTTTAGCATCCCCATTAGTTGTAGTAGAATTTTTGTTGTTATGTTTCATAGATGATCAGATGGGAACCAGACCAGCTTCTCCCCTCCTGCTAGTGGAAGGTCAATCCTCAAAGCAGCTCAGTCTTTGTTGTTGTTTAAACCTCAACAACACTGCTGGGATTGTCAGAAATAAGTGAAGGTTTTTATGCAGAGAATACCTGACCACTTAAAGCTGAACTGGTATCTTCTGTACAAGACAGATTATGGATGAAGCTTACAAATACACTTCATAAAACAAGACAGTTTCTTTTTCACTTCATAAAAATAAACCTAAATACTCTATAAAGTTTATTTTCCCTGATGGAACTTACTGTTTTAAGTAATTTTGATGAGTAGGTACTTACATGGTAGAATAATAAAATATGCACACAAGATATTCTAGTATCTGAGGACACTCTTAAAAGAGTATCTCCAAGGTTGTTGTTAACACGCAAGGTAGAATACACTATTGTATCAAAGCAATTTCACTGTTTCATAATTTAAATCAGAACTGGAAGAATGAGGCTTGAGTGATGAATTTCTTTTCAGCAATAGTGACTGAAAGAATAGTTGACATTTCATAGGTTTTTTAGTGCCTAAAATAGTCTGTTTTCAATCTCTGAAGGCTTATTTTTCTTTCTAAAGATGGCGTGGGGCCTGGGGGACCCACTTAAAGTTTCTTGCCATACTTGGCCAAGAAACACAAAGTGTTGGTGAAGTATAAACACAGAGCCCTTTTTCTTTGACCCATTCTGCAGTGTGATGGGATAGTGTTGTTAGTTTATGTGAGAGAAAATAGCATAGGCTTTCTGAAAAAAAAAAGTGGAATTGGATTAAGGCCTTTGTGCAAGCCTCAATGCTGAGGGGAATTAGCAATAGTTGTAGGCACTTAAAGGAGCTCTCATGCTGAAGCTTATCCCAGATTTTACACAATAAACATTTGAATATCAACAGTGTTTTGCAACTTGCAGCACTAATGTATAAACTTCTTCCTTTTGAAACTCCCAAATCCCTCCAAACGTTCGCAATACCCTCTACATAAACATGTAGGGCCTATAGTGGAAAACACCCAGTCAGGCATGTAAGTCTGATTTTTTATTTCTTTCTTTTTCATCCCCAGAATCTAAAATGATCTAGTACCATCAGCTGGTTTAAGCACTTCAGAAGTTCTCTATTTTAACCAACTCTTTCCCCTCCAGCCTCACTTTCCATTTAAAAGACAAAGATGTCAGAGACATGAGCTTGACTTGGGTATTCTGATCTTACATATTTCATGGTACTGTAAAAAGGTACTACAAAGTGATTCATTAATACACTGATCTATCCCTCTTTCAGTATGCTCATAGCATTTTTTCTGGAGCTCACCTCACAAGCTTAAACATATGCTACATCATGAACATTTGGGACAAGCACACGGTTCCCTCCCCCTAAACTCATCTGCAGGTGAGCAGGACTCAGACTAGACTGACTATAGAAAGCAGGACTCCTTGCTGCTAGAGCTGTGCTAACATCCATGGAGTTGGTGTCATTAGCCTTAAGTCAAGCCTGGCAGTTAATGACAGATCAGAAGTTTTGTAACATTAGGTGTATCAAATTCACGCTGACGTAGCTGAGGAAAAGATCCGTCTTTTCCAGACACTGATCAGCTAGATTTGCAGTTGACATGACATTTCTACTAGTTTTTCTAGATGCAACTTAATTTTGGTATCCTGTTTAAAGGATGATAGCCAATTCAGGAACAAATTACTTCCATGCTCTTAGTATGAGCCCAAAGTAAATCTTTTCAATACAGTATGTAATTATAAAAGATCCCCTCCGATTTCCTTTTAAACTCCTGTTAGGTAGGGATGTATGTAATCAATTTTACAGCTTCATATCCGTAGCTGTCCACGAAAAGATCGAATAAAGAAATAAGCCCATGGTGAAATAGCAGGGTGGGAAAAACTTGGAGATCATTTTTTGTTAGTGTTTGTTTTGTTCTTGAAAGGACTGCGATAAGAAACTCATTGCATTAAGAAAAAATGAAGACATTACTGCCCTGTCCAGTTCTGAAGCATGTTGAAGCAGTTTGCCTATTGAATTTGATACAATGATGTATAGATGAATAAAGTTATCTCTAGTATTGAATGGGACGGTGTCAGTGGGAGGGTAAAAAGGGAGGAACTTAGAATCTGAAAAGAATACTTTTTTTCCCCCCCTTCTTTTTAAGAACTTGAAGGTCAGGGTCCAGCTGCCGTAAAAGGCTAGAGGACAAACAAAATGCTGCACAGGCCCAAATAAAGACAACTATAGACACATTGCAGAGGTTTCCTGCTTCAAGTAGCTATTATATTAACCTACACTTTAGGCAAAGAGCATTTTAGGTTTCACACTGATGAAAACATAGGATGAGCAGAAGCATCAGTAAAAGTTGCATCTTTAATGAAACAGATGAAACAGGCCAGCAAAGGTAGGAAACAATTTTTTAAAATAGGAAATTATATTGATTCTGGTTTACTTGAAAGTCTAATTATTTTGATTGAGATAAGGCAATAACCTTGCTTTTCTCTTCTTTACAACCAGCCAGCAGCTATTCTAATAGATCTGTTGCCTAGCTCCTTGCAAGGCCTATATCATATACAGCCAGAAACAGTCTCGAAATTTAAGTTAGCATATGAAAAATATATACCTGAACTCATTGTTCATTCATCCATGCTTATAAACTGTTAATATTCTGATAATCTATCATTCTCATCATGGTCTGGGAAATATGGAGAAGAATCTTCAGTGAAGTAGTCAGAAGGGTTAATATCACTGATGAGAGGGGGAAAACTGCATTAAAACATCAAGTTGAGCTGCATTTTGTCATTCATGCTCAGTGCTGCTTATTGTTGTCTTGTAATTATTCTAAATTTAAATGTCTCCCCGTAAGATGAAAGAATGGCTAGTATCTTTTTTTTGAAAAAGAATAAAAACTACTAGCCTGTCCTGTTCAGCAGGGGGGAGGAGGGGACTGGATAGCTTTGTCCGAGTTTGCTTGGCTTTTTTAAAACAAAAAAGAAACAGCCGAGTTAGAATAGTCTCATGATCTCAAGTTTTTAATATACATAAGAATAAATTTAGTAACTTCAGAATCCAACCCAATTCACCCTATTACTGGTTTTCCAGCACTGGTTGTTTTCAATTTTATTTTTTTTAATCAGTATCATAAAATTCTGAAAAATTATTCGAAGGAATTTAACAGCTTGATTTAGCAGGCACATTTTGCAAGGCAGATATCCAATAGTAAATAGATCTAGGTTCTACTGATGCCACATAGTCAAATAAGTTCTGTAGAAGTTAACTTTTAGACTGAGGTAGATATTTAATCATGTAAATTGGAGGACAAGGAAAGGCAGAAACTAGAATATTCCATTAAAAACATTTTTTCACCTTCCAACAAAAATGTTTCAAGAAACAAAAGCTGGAAATAAAGGTCAAAGTATAACAGGAAAAGAAAAAAGATGCAACAGTTCAGTTTAAAACACTGTTTCCAGGCTAATGTAAGTTGCAGATCATTAACTGAATGCATTGTTTGATGGGCATAAATGATAGACTTCGTTTTAAAGTTTCTCTTTTGTCTGCAGTCAAACTTTGAGTTTGATCCAATCTATATAGATAAATCTAGGGATTAATCTGGAGGTTTAAATGGTTTAGCCAAAGGTTGGTCCAGCTTTACAATAATGACAGCTGATTTGTGTTACTTTCCACTGAGATTTCTTTTTTGGATGACCCCCCTACACATTGCATCTTGCAATTAGACTGTTGACAACTCTATTATGCTGACAGCAGAGGTAGAGCTACGCAGGGAATTATACAGCATGTTATGCTGTAAATGTTACTCACAGATGTCTTAAGAGACCGTAGTTTGTCCCATGTGTTCATATCTATGCTGCAGTGCATCTCGAGTTGCAGTTGTTCAAGACAAAATTGGTGACATGCTGAGTCTAATGCAACTCTTACCAACAACTTTCTGAGATTAGGAGCCTGTCAGGATGATGTCAATGGAGGTTTAAGAAGTGCTTTCTGAAGTTGTTCCGAGTTAATAATTAATGGGTATCTCCCTTTGATAGTCCTTTTATATTTGGATGCAGCTGGCTGGAAATAACCACAAAAGGAACCCGATTTTATTTGTCATTAATTTTGACTTTACTTAGCAAATGATCATGTGTCCCACCATCACAGCTTTACTAATCTGGCTGTACTATAATGTGAAGATGAAATCTTTGATTGACAAAACAGATTAATCAGTTTCTAGGGTGTTTTGGGGTAAGATGCATGCACATCTCCTCCCAAGTAGTTTTCCAGTACATGCTTAGAGATTTGTTAAGTGCTAAAAGCTGTCGAGTAATCAGAATGGGGTTTTTGATGTAGGCTATATCATCTTGTATAAATGACTGTTTTGCCAACTAAACCAAAAATGTTTTGTCTGCACATACAAGATGAAGATTTGCTGCTGCATACTGAAAATGCACATTCAGAGCACAAACCCATATTTTATGCTCAAAATTCAGCTTTAAAAGTTAAATTAAACTGAGTTAATTTCCAATACTACTATTTTGCTGGGATAATGCCCACAGATGCTGAGTGCTGCCTAGATTTATGCCAAGACTATGCCCTTCCTTAAATAATTGCTATTTTATATTGATTTATTTTCCAGTACCAAAAATACGTGCATACGTACACTACCTATGCATTCCAACTGAGGCACAGCAGTAAATTCACACATATATGATCTTACTTTGTTTACAAGGAAAAACACTTGAAGATTCCAGCCTTTTATAAGATCTCCATACTGCCATGTGAATGTACTTAAATTACTCTGTAAAATACTTTTTTCAGACTGACCTAGTCTATTAAAATTCCTTTATAAAAGAAATTAGGGAAACTGGATCAGAAGACTTGAAAGAAAAGCACAGAAAAATGCAGTATTCTGGATATTCAGGGACTTTGTCACCATTTAAATGTTTGTGTCTACAAATAATAATAGATTAATCTGTATTACCTCAAAGTATCCTTAAATTAAAATCAAAATCTTTACAGTTTAAGTGAGGGGGGGGGGAAATCTATGCAAGACATGCATTCAAAAGTATTCTGGCTATTTTCATGTGAGAAAACAAATAGTTCAGGATATTTTATTATTACCCACAAATGAAGAATCAAAGGAAAAATCTAGTAGTTAAATAAGAGATCTTACTCTCCTGGGTGATCTACTGGTGTAGATGAAATCTTATTGAGACAGAACACTTTACTAGTCAGATAACAAACAAGCAGCAAGTTTAATGTATTGCTTTCTAGAGAGCACACATTTCAAAGTGGTACGAATACACTGTATTACCAATTTTCTAGTTATTAGGTATTTTCCATCCTGAGAATCAAGTTTCAAGTTCATAACAAGCACAGACCACAAACTCTTCCAGCAAGGAAATAAAGTCAGAAACAACTGTTGCTGTCTATTTAGACACTGTAGTAGATTCTGGTAGATAATAAATAAACGTTCTGATCCTAAGTTTTTAATGCAGTGTATGGATTCAGTTATAGTCATGGATATCACCCATTAGCAACTCTGAAAAACTTCAATATGAACAGGGATATGACTCCCTCCACCAGTGTGTGTCTCAGTAATATATTTGAGTGTCTGAACACATTTGGGACCTCTGAAGGGCACCCTTAAGAGAAGCTTGACCATCATGCCACAGTTCTCACTGATCATCCATAATTGAAAAATAGCTTCTCTTATTCTCTGCCCACACTTCCCAAACCCAGATTAAAAATCTGGTTTTAGAAGTTGACAGATGTCAGCAGGGAAGCTGAAGGTATAGTGAGGTCTTCAGAGTATATTTTTTTCCCCACATCCTTACCTGTTTAGACAGATCAAGCCAAGAAAACATCCTGTTTCAGTCATCCTGACCATTTGGTTACTATTTGAGCTGGATTTTATGTTTGTCAGTAATGTGCAAGTAGGACAAGCTTGCTAAATCTTGTTAATTAAACTCTAACAGTTTTTAACATAACACATACCTCTGCTTGTGTTTATATATGTAGATGTGTATGTTTATCAGTACTACATATAAAACACATTGAAATGCATCCAAGCATAAGTCATTATCTTCTGTATTCTCTCCCATTTAAAAAAGGAGAAAGATAACAGGGAATTGTAAGGATTTTTGTTAATGTGTACTCTATAAAATTATCTGATTGAAATAGTATATTCTCCCGAGATACTTTAAATCATGTGTTCTAGAAAGCACTTAAATTTTAAGATAACAACTTATTAAAAATGGCAGCATTATGAAATTAAAGCCTATAATATTTCAGTGCCCACAGCTGGACTGCACAGTCGTCATTTGTCCATGACTTGTTACTACATCAATTATATTTTAAAGTTTGATAGCAAGGGAACACTTTAGTGTTTAGCTTAGTATAACAGTCAATTTTACCTCGGTGCTATGCTCTTAAATGCAGATAAAAATTATTGAAGAAATCTCTGAATAAAGAACTTCATCAGTTCCAAACGGTTGCAGAAAAAGAACACAATGAGGGTGTCTGTATCTTCACTTCATACTTATGATCTAAATAAATATTTTGTGTAAATTTTACCCCCAAAAACCTATTTTTAAACTGCAAATAGGTATTTCCAATAAATGCACAGCTCTTGAAGTGCATAACTAAATATAGGACTTTCCTAGTTTCTTCTAAAAAATAAAATATTCCCAATAGTAAAATATTTTATATTATTTAAATATGTAACCACTTAAGAACAAATAGGCATGTCCTAGTTATAAAATTTGATCTTCAGATCCAGATGGAAAATATTTGCTTTCTAATAGTCGCAAATAACTTGACAAGTGATTTTATATTTTAAAAAAGACAAGGTAATATTTCCTGCTGTGTTAGCTCTGTTTAACTGATGTGGTTAAATAGATCTTTAAGATTCACCGCTTCTTAAAGATACATATAACCAGGGCGATGACAAGATATCTATGTCATGGTAAATTGAGAAATAATTATTCTATTCTTTGATTTATTACATCAGTTGTAAAGCATCTGACCAGAACTGGGTTTTACAACCTATGCACATGTGAATACCTTTCCTCGTGTTATTTGTCCTGTAATCTATTCAAATGAGTTAATTCCTCATGGGTGTAAAGATGAACAAAATTTGGACCTTAACTCACCACTTTACCCTTAAATCTTTATTAGCCTCTGTCTACAAGACTATACCTGTATAGTAAAGAAAGGAGCAAATTACACAGTTGCTCCAGTGTAATTGTTTTAGATGTTTTGAGCTTGAAATAAAGCTCTGTTAACAAGTGCACAGTTGAAAGCTTTGCTTTCTATAGCTCTCAGATGCTCGTTTTCATTTGATGAAAATTATTAATACTAACACAAAAATTGTTTTGAAACCATTTATATGGAATACATACCTACCCCTTTGGTTAAAATCAGTGATCCATTAAGGCTTTTCTTGCTTTTTTCGAAGCTGTGAGCATACTGCGTATTTAAGTGTGTGTAAGAGTGAAGGTGGGGGGTAGGTTTAGCTGAATAAAAGATTGCTTGATATCTTGAAGTCCTTTGAAGAGTTTTATAGGCTTATAAAGCCCAGTGTGAATGAATGACATTTTTCCCCCCTTTACTTTTACATATGGAAGTTTGTTAACCTGCGCTTCAATTAGTGAATAATTATTAATTATACTAATTACAGGTTTAATGAAAACCACATACTTAGCAAAAAAGTTAAGCTTAGTGCTTAGCTGCAGACAGCAACGCTGCAATAAAGGCTGAAGCAAGACTTTCACTTGGGGGGTTTACATACATGTATAAATTTCTTTAAGAAAACAATAAAGCACTAGAGCAACTTTTTACAAGAAAAATCCACAGAGAACATATATTCAAGAAATCATTTCAGACAACCCTGATTTTTTTAACCGAGAGTAGTAACCGTTTAATTTGTTTTAAAACTAGAACCCTACTAGATTCACTAGAATCCTTATACAACACACAAAGCCATCTTCATTTTCTTATTTAACTATCTACACAAAAGAAACAAGAACAAATGGCAAGTTCTCATCTGCTAGAAATTATTATACTTTATTCTAACAGAAGAGAGCATTGCCTACATTATTTTAAGCTAGCAAATGCACAGTGACACTAAAAGCCAGTCAGGAAACTTAGATCTAGTGCTGATATTCTGTCCTAAGCAATCCCCATCATCGTGTTTCTCTTCACAACCTTTACATTCCGAAGAGAAAAAAAGCCTTAATTTGAAACCTCTCCATTTTTGTATACCTATTTTTATTTTAGTGTGCTCTGTTAATTATACTTTCAAATAAACTTTTCAGAATGCTCTAACATTGTGTATTGCTTCTCCCTGGAAGAAGGCACCCTCAGAATGTTTTAAGCAATGCATGTGAATTAGAAGCTGGTTATTTACATCTTTTACACATATGCAAATCTAACAAAACATGCTTTTACTAAAAATCAGTTATATTTTAATCTAGCATCAGTTTTAACTCAAGATAGAAAGTAAGATCACTAAAGATCATTATTTAAAAAGCTTAAAGTGTCCATATACATAAAACTGCTCATTATTTCATAGTATAGTTTGAAATCACCTGAACATTCAATATTAAATGTTACAGATACAATGCTACTGTTGTTTTTCCAAAAAGCTTTGCCTGGTTTTTTTTTCCTGGTTTTTACACCAGTTTTCCATTCTCTCCTGGATTTAGTTGAGCATGTGTTTTAAAGCACTGAAAAATGTTTCCATCGCATTATTATTACATAGCAATTGAGACATATTTGCATAATGAAAAATAATTACATAGATAATATCAATAAGTATGATTAAAACCATCTATTTGGGCTTGAAAGTAGGAAGATGTAACTAATATTTATAAATTACCATTGTAAAATTAATAATGTTAAACATGTTTTTAAAAAAACATGCAAAACAGCCAGCAATTGTTTTATTTTAAACCTCTTTTTATAATATTGTTGTTGCATTTTTCACAATTAACTGGAAACTTAATCCATCAAAAGTACATACAATTAAATCAACTATAAGGAGATGAAATTACTCTTCATATTTCTCTTCCCATGCAGAGAGAGAATTCAAAAATTAAAGTAAATTAACTAGGTTATTGAAATCCACTTGTGATCTTGATTTTAGACTTAAACAATATTTTAGCAAATACTTAAACAGGCAATTACTGTTTATATAGCAAACAGAAAACTGCCTGCAGTTTTAGATGAACTAGATTCATTAATATTGACAAGTAAATAACTGTTTGGAGACAGAATCGTACTTAATTACTATAGTCAACAACATTCATTATTGAATGCAGCATACAGCTTATATTAAAAGTATAACATTATGTATTTAGATATTTGTTATTTGCCCATTTTTACCTAATAAGATAAATCAGAAAAGATGAAAAACATATAGGCTGTTTAATATGCTGGTACCAGAAAATGCAGGTGTTAATCACTTCAGCAAACTTTAAGACTCAAAAATCCAAGTCTTTTCATTTCCAAACAAAATAAAAATATTAATTAGGCCCCAATCCTGCAACCTGATCAAAATGTTTGTAACAGTCTCCCTGAACTCAGTGGGGTTCTGACCAGGACCCTTAACAGGCTCACAGAATTTCTTTCCTTTTTATTTGAGGTATTATCAAATTAAGGAACTGCTGCAGCTTGACTTTCTGCCAACTGTACTTGAATTTTCAGAGAACAGCTTGATTTTTTCTATTATAATCTATTTTTGGATTAATAATACTGTTAGCTCTTGATACTATTGCCCGAACATCACTGAAATTAAAGAGTATGAGAAGATGTGTCTGTTCCTAGGGTTAGAGTGCTACTTTTCATTGTATATTAAGGCTCTGTGGGAAGAGATCTCTGGGAGGCTGCCCTTATAGAAACACACTTTTAGAGTAGTTTTGGGCACACTGAGGCTTCTTTCTTTTCTGTCCCTCTGCAGAAAAATTGATGTCTACTTAGACCAGGGAGTTTTCCTAAAATGCACAATAAGTAACAATCTGCACAGAGATCTCCCCGCTGGCTTTGGCCCGTGGTGCAGCTCCCACTGCCTCCACAGCAACACAGAAATAGTTACAGCCTGAAATACAAAGTAGGATCCCTCTGGACAAGCAGCTGCTGCAAACACCACACTGGAGCCGCAGCATGTAATAGCTCACAGGTCAGCAAGGAAGACTACAATAAAAGCAGACAGCTGAAAAACAGCCAGTAGCAACTTCTGGCATGGACCTGTCAAAGATGCACTTGCTGAGGCTCTTTGGTAAGTCTCAGCAGATGTTGTGGCTTCTGTGTTGGGGTTTACAAAACCTCACGCAAGCATTAGGTAGTAGAGAGGACCCACAAAGTCTCCCAACAGCATGGTAGGACAACGCAATCATGTTTTCTTACAAAATATTAGTTTACATGCAGAAGGGTAGAAGAAATGGTCCAACCCTCCAGGAAACACTGCACATCTCTACTTTCACTTGAGATCTTTCAACAACTTGCAAGCCCTTTGTGTTACACCCTAGTTTTATAGCCATTCCCAGGAAATTCAGGCTTCACCTCTAACATGGAAAACACTTCCAGATCCTTTAGCTGCAAAATTTCCCTTAGCAGATCCTACACTCAGATTTGGGCAAAAGGGCTTGAAGAGCTCTGAATTCTACCTGCTCAAGAGAGTATCTCCTTTCCACCTTTGCAAAGGGCACTGAGGTAGGAAGCAACCATATGGAGACACTTCTTAAAGCACACTGAAAGCAAAGCAACTGTGGGTCCATGGGCTGCTCAGGTTTGGGACGTAGATTTTCCTTTTCAGTTTCTCTTACATGAATAATATGGATTTTACCTCACAGAAGGAATGACAGTGGTAAAATTACTTTGGTAATCAATAGATCCAAGTTTTTATATTAACAACACAACAATTCACAGCCAGCGTGGGCTAAAGAAACACATGAACATTAGGTCACACCAATGCTTACTCAAGCCCTGCTTTTCTCTGTATTCTGGCATAATTCCTCTAAAATCAATGGGGCTTTACTTGAGTAAGGAGTAGGGTTCACTTGGTTATAACCCTGAAGATAAAATATTTGTTGCTTCACTATAGACCATTTAAAAGAGTAGCTCAGATTATTCTTCCCCAGCAAAGGAAAAAGCTATTCTTTCACATTTCAAAATCAGGGGTGAGCTGACAGGGCTGCCAAGTCTCCTCCAGCTCCATGGCACACAGAAAAATGGCAGCTCATTGATAATACTCTTCAGAAGCCCCTTATTTCCATTTACAGGAGTTCATTAGGATTACACAGGTGACTGATGTTACATGCTAAGTGTCTCCATGATTGCACAAAGTGCCATATTAACAAAAATCAAGATAAAAATGGTTTGTCAAACATCACACAAAATGCTGTTGAATGCTTCATGAGCAACTGTTTTAGCCTCCATATGCCCACACACTATGAATCAATCTTTAATTACATGATCATAGACAAAACTTCAGCCTCAGTGGCAGGAGCTCTACAACATTACAAGCAACAAAACCCAAGGGAAGGGGCACGCAGGGATACTGGAACTTCCTGCTGCCTTCTCACCACTGTCACTGCACCAATATAAACCTGATCTCAATTCTTGCTATTCTCAAGTTTCCAATAGAAGAGAGGGGTTTGTCTCAAGACCTAGCAATGCAAATGCAGCCTGCAGACGCAGGTATCTTCACATCACCAAAGCCCAACTGCCTCTGAATTTTGGATCAGACCCATCCCAGACATTCTCTGTCAGGATTACTGCTGTCCTTTCCCCCTTTTCTCCCTTTCCCAGGAAGAACATGAAGGCTGCCTCTATAAACAGCGTCCGTTTGCACTTTCTCCTACGAACACCACGAATTTCTAAAATCCAGAAGCAAAACGTTCAAAGAATTCTACTAGAAATACAAAAGAGAAGAAAAAAAGGGTGGAATTGTCTCATGTAGGGGATGTTTTTCTCTTTCTTTCTCTTCCCTCCTGCATTTCACAGCCTTGACAAGCGGCTGTGCCGAGCCGGAGGCACCGGCCGGTCCCCGCGGGCAGAGCGGGCTCCCGCAGCCTCCGGCTCCGCAGCCTCCGGATCCGCCCTCCCGCAGCGCCTGGCCGGACTCTGCCCCTCGGTGCCGCTGGCTGCAACTGCCCCGAGAGCTTCGTGCTAGGGTCAAGAGCCCTTTCCCTTCCCTCAAGCTGAAGTTTGTCGCCCTTTTCCAAATGCAATGCCCGAAGTGACCAAAAGCACACTGGAGAAGTTGAAGCTGTCTATATATTGCACTCCATACACTCATTTCTGTTGAATACATACTAGGCACAACACGAGTATCCTAACACATAAACCTGTATGCACGTTTACTCCTAGGAGCAATCCCAGCTTTCCACCAGAACTCTGCTGAGGGGAAAAAAATAATAATCACAGGGGTAAATTAGTTCATGTCAAGCTTAAAAACTGCGTCATTTCTTCCTTTACATAAGTTGCTGATTGATTCCCGATTTGGGGTCTTTGTGAGAATTTTGTACGGTAGGCACTTCTGCAGCAGGCAAAGTGACAGTCTTGGGTGGATTTCTGGACAGCAGAATAATATCACCGTGTCTGCTCGGTGCCCTCTTCATGCACAATAGCTCTGAGTGGCAGCGCATGGTAAGCGGATGAAGCAGTAAGAAGTATATGATCTGATGAGCTTGGCTAAGCTGGGGGCGTCTCCTCTACTCGGCTAAATTAAAAACCTCCTTGCAATTTCAGTCCTAATCACCCCCTCTGATGCTGTAATTCACTCCCAAGGCCATTTATCAGAACCTAGAGAACTGTGCATTAGCCAGCTCTTCACGACTTCAATCAGTTGGATTTAATGGGGGCTTTTTGGGGGGAAATTTTAGAAATTTAAAAAGTGATATGAAGTACACAGGGAGTCACAGCATAAATATTTCATGGCAGGTCTTTGGTTAATTTAGATCCACCATGCTCCACTCCCAAATGGTACAAGCTGTCTTTAAGCCTGGTTTGTGGAAAAATTTCTCCTCTTCAGTGGCACCGAGACATACATTGGCTTCTCTGCCACTCTCCTCCCTGTGGCTGGCACAGGCAAGGAGCCAGCAGCATTATTACACCCTTGCACCTCCCAGCTGGCAAAATGGCCCTTTGCAGCCTTTACCAGTTGGTGCAAGCTGCTCTAACTTGTGTTGAGAAACCAAACCAGAAAAGAAAGTCCTATTTGCATTTTCAGCCTGATTCCAGACACAGTCCCTGTATCCTCTACATACAGGCTTTCTGTTGGCTCTTAAACAACACGCTCCAAACTTAATAATGAAGGTGTGAGTAGAGCTGTTAAAAAGATCCCAGAGCTAAATAATATTTTTCCATTCCACCTTCTATTTATGAAGGTTTTTAGGGAATTGTCCGTACAGTGTGTTGTTCTTCTCTTGCAGAATTCTTTTAGTCTGACTCACACTAAGAAGAAAAAAATCTATAAGATGTGATATATGTTTATACTCTGCTGAATAAAAGGCTTTTCAGCATTGGGAAATCTATAGCATGAATTATTCTAACTGATTTATAATAGACAGCAATGCCTTAAGGAGCCTATTCTGACTATTTGTGCTTTCATGACAGGGGCGATGTAACAGTTGCATTGTATTCAGTAACTAGAGCATCCGAAGAGTATGTCCACATATCCATTTCAGAATTACAGTCTATTACTAAACTTTAGAAAATGACAAGAGGCTTGCTCTTTTTTTATTATTATTTTAAGGTTGTGTCTTAAAAGACTCTGATCTCAACACAACTTATATTTAATATAGTTTCAGCATTAACATCCCATCGTCCTCCCTAGATTTTTAAATCTCTCCATGCCATATTACAATGCCAGCAACTGCTGGAGTCTATTCTTATTTTTATTTCTGTTGTGCTGCTTTGCTTTCTTTTCTGCACGTGGAATAGGCTGCAAAGTCTCAATAACATGAACCTACTTTGTTGAGAAATCCCAGCACTGCTACTCTGTAAATAAGAAACGAAGTGACTCAGAAGACATCTGGGTATCAAGAGATGAGCCAGCTCAGAAAAGGCCAAGGCAGAAACCTCTCTTGCAGCCTGAGTAGCAGGGGTTCAAAGCTGCCTCATAAGATGCTTCAGGGCTACTTCACCCAGTGACTAACACCTGACTGGTGGCTGCTGGGCAAGAAAATGGGCTGAACTGAGAGACCTTTCCACCCAAGGCATCATTCCTTGGTACCTGACTGCAGAAGAGGGCAGTAATTTTTCTAGGTGTTTTGACAGATAAAAGCATTGATTCTAGGCAGCCATTCCCACCCAGATCAGTGATACATCTCATAGAGAGTGCAACATTCCCATAACACTACATCATTGTCCAGTATTAAAAAGGAAAAAAAAAATTACTTTTCACTTTTCTGGATGCAATAGAAGGACTGAGTTCTAGCTGGTTCCCAGCAGCCTTTCATCAAGTCCAAATCTAAGGTAACTGACTGAAGACAAAGTAAAAGGCAAGGAAATAATTTTATTAGAGTCCATCTCCCCTGCTGCTGTTATTTTTGAAAGAGGTAATTTCCCAGGCCCATAAAGTAACCACATCATCCCTCTTCCAATGCTTGCAGTGTTTGGCTAATGCAGCACAATACCAAAGTTCATATTAAACGAGGATACAACAGTTCAGTCCCTAACACACAACAACTGGCCCTGAAGTTCTCCCAGCACAACCAGGATCCACGTGGCACTGAAAGGTGGTGTGTCTGCCAGCCAGTAAATGAATTTAATTAAGCAGTGGAGTGGCTGGTCTCATATGGCTGGAACTGTTGAGTGTAGGTGTGTGTGCGTGTGCACTCTCGACACATTAGCAGAACCACACCAAACTGCAAAAGAATCCATAAATTGCTCTTGCAGCAATTAAGCTAAACAGACCCTTGCTCTGCCCATGCCAGTCAGACACCTACTGGACTTGACTTTTTTCCAAAATTACTTTAAGTTTTAAAGGGGACACATAGAAAGAGACATCTGCATAAAGACAACCGAGTTTTTAATTCTACAGCCTTGTTCTGTACTTCACAATGTTTTACACTTACTAGAAGCTATTGAGACAGGAGAGAATTAAGCCTGGTAATGAAGAAATAATTTCAAGAGCATCTAAGAAAAAGATCTGAAGATTAAGCTGTCCCCTTTACAGATCATATTTGATAGCTTTGCTCAGAAAAAAAGCATTGCCTACAGTTATTAAAGGAAATGTGCCCAAGACTTTGAGGAAACTATTCCATTTACTGGGTCAGATACCTCCATGCTGCTATGCTCCCATACCCAAATGACATGCAAACTACTAGGACCCAATGAACTGTGAAAGATAATTTATTCACTTTTTGAATACATGCTTTCCTATATATGACTGACCAGCTCTCAACACCTATTCAGGCACACATTAGAAACATCTCTTTCCTTTTGCAACCCCCTTAGGGCAAGAAAGGCAAGGGCCACAAACCAATTTAATTGGCCAGTGGGGATCTCCCTTAGAGGGGAAAACCCTCTTAGGATACATAGGGCTGACATCTTACCCCATTCTTTTTTTTACTCTGTGATGGGAATGAATCCATTGGCAATGAGAGGGACACACCAGCCATATGACTACAACACTTTGTGTTACAGCTATTGAGGGCTAACAGATCTCCTAACAGGAGAACTGAACACCACAATAAACTGGTGCAGCTCATCATACACCTGAGGTTTTCCCTGAAGAGTTCTAGAAGATGGCAAGACAACTCCATGTTGTCTTTGATTTAACCTTATTTCCAGGCAGTGCTTGCAGAGAACACTAAATGAGGGACTCCATCTAGTCTGTTGGCCTTTGCTGGCCTTCTATTCCCACTTTCTTATTTTATACAGTTTCACTGTAAATGAGTAAAGCATTAGAACATTAGCTTATATTGTACTGCAAAGCCTATTCCAGTAAACCTGTCAAAATTGGCACCATTAATAATAATACTTAGCACTTACATAGTGCTTTACATTTTCAGAGCACCGTAGACATTAACTTAATTAACAAGTGACAGTTTCACAAGTAGAAGCTCTCCCTGCAGCACTAGCCTGTGTGCCTGAATTTCTCACAAGATCTCAAACTCTGCATTAATCCACTTGTCTTTCATCCTTCTGAAAAGATTATCTTCCTTTTCATTCGCCTCCTTTGGACATATACACCCATGCTTTTAAAAACCGAGCTATTAAAAATATTCAGGTGGAAGAACACTGACTTAACATAAGCTAATTGGAAAATCCACATTACCCTACTTTTCAGCCTAAATTACTCAAAAATCAGAGCTCTATAAAGCACACGTCGGGACAGAATAGGTCTCTAAATTGGTGTAAAGTGTACTTAATATTGATTGCTCTGCAGCTTCCAAAACTGTTCAGAAAAAGAGATGTAATTAGGTTTTATTTGAATTTTTCCTTCAGGTTTAAAAAGAAAGATAGCAAAAAAAAAAATCAATATGTTAGTCTACCTACAGAAGTAAAGTAAGTGAAGTCCCCGTGTCTAGCAATTTACATTGCAAATTCACCAGGGAGAACAGCCTTCAGTTCTCAGGGCCATATTTCAGATGTCTGGGGAGCCCATACTAGTTTCCAAAGCTTAGATTTAGGCTTGCTGGTGCCACATCTGGCTTGTTTTCCACTTGTAGCCCACCAAGCAAACTCAGCACCCAAAGGATGCTGTTGTACCAGACAGAAGTCTCTGCTTGGTCCACCTACACAATGAGGGAAATCCTCACTCTGGCTTTCATCAAGCTTCAGTTTACAAAGGTGAGGGAACAGCTTGAAAAACTACACCAACAAACCCCTCTTCCAAGATACTCATGACCATCATAACCCATAACCTGTGTGGGTAGCAGATGCACTCACTGCCAGGGTAAGCCACACATCTCTGTGCCACAGGGCCATTGCAAACACCACCACGACCCTCAGCACCAGGCTCAAGAAGTCCAACAGCCCAAACACTTGTTCAAGGGGGCAAAGAAATCACTGGTAAGACACAGCCAGCTTGAAGCCACAAAGGTGTGTTGTGTCTGCTGCACCAGTGGCCTCCAGAACCACCAACCCCATCTCCACCCAGCTGGGTGCCAGCCATGGGGGTTTAAACCCTCCCCGGCACACACCGAGAGCCATTTCCACAGCCAAAACCAGGTGTCTTGAGGAAGAGAGCACCCAGAGCTGCTGCTGGCTTTTAGAAAGCCCTCAGCACCTCCAGTCTGTCCTCCTCAGAGCCCCCCTGACACATTCATCCCCTCACACAGCCAAAAGGGACCCAACAGCCTTTGGGTTACTCACTCATCTGCTGCCCTCAGGTCAGCATCTCTCCACAGATGGGACCAGGCCTTGCAGGAAGGTCTCCTCTGAAATGCTCACACGTGCATTGTCAGGCAGAGAGAAGGAAAGGGGAGGGCAGCCCAGCCCTAATGAAGCCCTGGTGAAGGCCCACAGCTGCCTGCACTCATGAGGGACCACCACAACCCACCCCTCCAGCAGCCAATCCCTGTGACTCCCGTTCCCGCTCTTTTGTGGTAGCACAGGGCGGGGCCGTGCCCAAAGGCCACCACACCCACCCCAACAGCACCTGTGTGAGGGCTTCCCACTTGGGGACTGGCCCCATTTGGGAAAACCTCCATCCTGCTGTGGCACCTTGCTCTGGGTGCTCCTCTCCTGTTTGGTTATGGCATCCTCGGTCATTCCAGCCCCTGGAAAGCCACCTTTTGATGTGATTTTCCTGAATATCCACACCAAGCTGGCAGTTCTTCTTACAAACCCAAGCTCCTGGACATGGGGGCTTTGGGCATTTCTACTCCAATTGTGGCCATGGTGGTTGCTTGAAAGCATCAACAGTTAAAACACTCCAAACACATGCAGGTGCTACCAGAAAAAAGTGTTACACATGTCTCTCCTTTTCATAAGCACCTGAAGACTGTTCCCCCTCCTCACAAACTGCCCAGGCTGCACGCTCACATCTTTAAAAAGCAGCTTCTGCTATGAGGATTTAGCCATTATGTGAATGTTAATTTACAGCGTAACAGTTATATTGGGAAGTGACATTGCTTTTCAGCTACTTCTCTGTGTAACAAGGAGCGCTGTCCCGTGCGTGCTCAAAGCGTGATGGACAGGACCTCCGCAGCACCAGGGCAGTTGCTGTAAACTCTGGTGGTACTGCCCAGGGACAGACTCTCAGCTGATGGAAATCAACATTGCTCCACTAAAAGTGATGCAATTGGTAATATAGGCTGAATCTGTTGCTTAAGGAGTGCGTCTTAACATCTAAATGTCTGCTAAATTAGTTGTTCTAGGTCCAAAACCTTTTTTTTTTAGACACTTCATGCTGGTAAGCCATTGAACAGCAGTACGTTTATGCACAACACGCACACAGGAAAATAACCAAACCAACTTATTCAGCTAGGACAAGCGATTCTGAAAACAACCTTAATGCTACCACACCAATGCACAGTGCTAACAACAATTCATAATTTCCCTTCCTCTAGTAGGCAGTTCAAACACTGGCAAAGCTCGTATCAGAGCATTTACTATCTGCTGTAAGCCTCTGTTTAGCAGGAAGATTACATCCCCCAGATTTCACAGTTCGAAAGTTCATACTGTACTGTTCTATTTATAGACTGCCTGACACTGCTTCTTCTTTAGTGCAGATATTCAGGGGGAAAAAAAGGAAAAAAGAAGAATCATTTTGAACCAAGGTTTTAAAGAGTTTGTTTTATGCGACCAGTACTAACTCTCAGTCCCACATCAGAAACTTTTGTTTGTTCACGTGGGGTTTGCAATTAAGAATTCTTCTGACCTGCCATTAAACTTGAAACTTTGAGAAGACTGTTAAAATTCAGAAATGGATAATCAATACTAAAATCAATATATCCTTTGCCTCTAGTTAATAATTTTCTCTGAAGGCACAGGAATGCCTTTTGGGGAAAAAAGAAAAAGACATTTGAGGAATCCACAGGTTAAAAATTACTTTTGCTGCAACAGAATGATCAAGAATAGAAAGACCTTTCCAGCCTGTACATCCTTGATTATTTTTATATCTAGTTTTCCCTTCCCATTGTACATCTTTTCTCTAGGTCTTTCAGCAAGTAAATCCCTCAGACTATCTAGGTGCAGGACTGCTTTAGAAACACAAAATAGGTATTTTTAAGTCATCTCCAGATATCCAGTTCCAGAGAGATAAGACACAGGCCTCGAACTAATCTCATTTACACAGATCAAAATCAGAACTCATTCCACGGGAGTAAGCAGTGTGACACTGCTGCAGACCTGTGCTGCTTCTTACTTTCGGCAGTTTTGCATGTGATGCTTTTAACACATCTCTGAGCCAACTGATTTGAAAGTATTCTTTAATTAAACCTTTGTTTTTAAAACCAGGCAGTACTCGTGAAGAGCTCTGCCCTGCCAGCACTTTCAGGTCTATGTCCTTCACACACAAACTCCATCCAGCTTGACCCTGCCCTGATCTGGGGTTGGCAGTATCGCACTGTTTTGCCTTTTCATTCCTCAGTGCAAATGATCAAATACCTTTTTTATAGTTGCACTGAAAAAGGAAGAGGTTGAGGGAGGGAAAGCTTTCGGAAGAAATCAAGGAAAGGACTCAGATTTACATCTTCTGGAGCTGCACAATTTCTATCTTAATTGCCAGAAATGGGTCCAGAAACTCCTGTCTCTGCATACGTGTCTTCAGCTATCTACTTAGCAGAGCACCTCATGAAAGTAAAGTGTGTTGTCTGTCTTCAAGCACTGTGCCAGCTAGCTAGAGTAATGATTTTGTTACTGATTCATCTGAATATTAAGAACATCAGATGTTTGTCAAAGATTTGTTTCTCCACAAATAACTATGTGGGTACTATGATTAGTTTAATAAGTGAAGCACAGATCTGAGAGACTTTTATATTTGAAACCAGCATGGTTTTGGCTTGTGCATTGTCTTCATGTCACAGGCATGTCCCTTAGCCACTTGCTGTATGCAGCATCATCTTCCAGGGAGCAGCTTCTTGCCGTCTTTTCTGCTCCATGTTTCCCTCATGGCATCATGGGCTAGACGGGAGAAAGGCTTGTGCATGACTTTTCTGCACTTTAAGTAAGAATTACAAACATTGGGACAACATCCTTCTTTTTCACAGTACTCCAGAGGTCATGAAGTATGTGCTTGAAGTCATACATGCATTTAACCAGTTTGGACATTAAATAAAATTAAGCTCAAGTTTAGGCATGCTCTATCCAGAGGGAACTCTACCTTGCAACCACGGTACCCAGATTCCAGCCTATATCTTGCATCTTTATGAAAGAATACAATTTTCTGCCTAACACTATTCTGCTCCCTTTTCCCGAGGGGAATGAACCTTCTGAAGGCATAATCTATAAGCTCCTTAGCCAGCGTATCTTCTGACAAGCTTTGCCTCGCCAGTCTTCACAAAGTAGCCCACATACCCTCGGTTCACCCTCCTCTCAGCTGAGATGGCAGAATCAGGGCAGCCTGAGTGCCTCTTCTCGTACTCAAACTGCAAGTAGTGAGCTGCTTACACAAATCCTCCTCACGGTTGGCCCAGCATGATGGCTTTCGGCATGGTTGCACAGGGCTGTATGCCTGGAAGAGCCAGCCAGCCTGCAGTGGTGGGGACATTTTGATTGCAGACAGCAGTAAATATTTAATTATCGTGTGATTTCTTCTGTGCAAACCTCAAAGCATTTCTCAATATCAATACTTGCTCTAGTTATATGTAGCCATCTTTCAACTTTAAGAAATATATTCAGGAGTGATAATAAATATTTCATAAAACTGTAACTAAAAGCTGTTTGTAGACTTCAGGTGACCTGCTGCTTATTCCGAGGTGAGGGGAAGTACTTCAAGAGTGTATTAATTTCAAATAATTTTAAAGAAGTCTCATATTTGTTGGATATCTGCCTTACCCAGCTGAAAATTAAGGCCAAGATGGCTCAGTCATTATACTGTAACGTGAATTCACTATCCTCCCTTCATACAACATACACAGCATGACTCAAGGTTAAGCATAGAATATCAAAAGACTCAGAGCATGGACAATTTTAATGGCAAAGGAACCTTGACTTTTACTGATTATATTAGTTCAACTAAAATTGACCTTCAATATATGAAGATTTCATTTTTACAAATAAATGGTATGACTGATGCCTTTTATTAGGCTTACAAAAAAATAATCAGAATTGAAGCTTTCAAGGCCACAATCTCTTTTTCAGTTCAAATTACAGATAACGGAAGGAAAGACGTAGTTATGAGATCTTAAAAGCTAAACTAACCTTTTTTGTTAGTTTGTTTCAGAGTAAAAAGTGGTAGCATCACTATTTATTGGGTCCCCCTAGCTAACAGTATTGCTAAATAACAACACACCACTTTCCAGCATTATCACTAGAGTTGTTGCTTGTGCATATTTATCCGGTTAATGGGATGGATTTATTACAAGTATTGAATAATTTGGACCCAGCCTACACTGATGTGTTTTATGGCATGTGGTCAACACAGCTATTACGGCATGGATCTGCAACTGCTCTATAAACTGGAACATACAGTCATTAAAATGAATGAGCACAAGTGTTTGTTATGCTGGTTTTAATTATATGTTTATCTCTTTCTCTTTTAGACTTGCATTTTATTTATACCACATGTGGTCACATATGGGCCATAGATGTCATCTTAGGGGGGTTAGGCAAACCCTAGGCAAACATCTTACTTTATTTAGGAGAGTATAACTTACCTTTAGCAGCAATTATAAAGTTATATATCTTAATTTACATACATATTCCTGATTTTTAGTGAAGTCCAGTAACCAGAGTTGAGAGTATACTAGAGGGAAAAGGAGCAGATCTCCACCATGTGGACCGTTGATTATGAGAGGGATTGTTTTATTGTTTATCACAGGTTAAACATAGGTTTATTATTTAAATTAGATGTTTACATTATGACTTGGAAATTTCCTGAATAAGTTTCTTTAGTAACTTGTATAGAACAGAAAATCCTGGAGACTGAAACTTATTGAAAAACTTATTAAACAACTAACAGTTTAAAATTACATTTTAGGGCACAAATTAATAATACTTTCGAGTCTCAGTTCTGTTGAAGTTCTGCTGTGTGGATAAATATCATTCCCTTGTACACTGATGAAAATTAGTCTGAAAAAATAATGCAGGTATTGGAAGTCTGGAAGTATGATAGCACAGTTCCACCAAAACTGTCAATGGACAGGGAAGCACTGGTAACTGGACTCCCTGTAATGGCACAAGAAGTCCAGGGGAATGGCCCTTGTCTCCCAGGGTCATTGTCATCCTGTTGGATCTGTGGTTTATAACACGAAGACCATTTCACTTACTCTTAGTTGGCTTACGGGCTTATTCTTCTTGTGATGCTGTCAGTGGAAATGAGCCAGAAAAAACAAAAGGAAATTGAGAGCATGCTTTCAGTGAGTTGTATAGCCTTCGAATTTACTTTCTATGAATGTTAATGCCAGAAAGCACAATCATCTAAACTTTCATGAAAATTAAAGACATTGTTTTAACCCAAAGTACCTCCTTTGGACAATTAAGAGTGAGAGACTGGTGTCCAGACACTTGGATTTATGAAAATTTGCATATATATGTTTCTTTCTCCATTGGGTGGGCTTTCAGCTGTATTCCCAACGTTGGCTCAAGGCCTATATTATATCTTTCACATGACAGGATGTGAACAATTTATGCATTTAGCTAAATCTGCTTAACCTGGGTCAGACTACACCCATGTTGGAGCTCTGCCATCATAAACGAAAAAGAATTATAGATCTGATGGTACATGTTCTGATGAAGGAGAAACAGTGACACTGGGCTGATCGACAGTTTAACAATGACACGAGTGACTCCCTCTGAGGACAGGATCAGGTCTATTGAAATGATCAATTTAAGTTTTAAATTATACTTTTAATTATTTAAAATAGAACATCATCAGAGCTAAGAAAAAAAATCCCTTTGTGTCAAACAGTAATTACATCTGACTTTTCTACCAAAAACTCTAAGTCGTGCAGTGCTGAATTACAACTGCTTAAAAGTGTAAGGTTCTTTCTTTTGCATAGTTCAGATTGTGCACTGAACCAGATAGCTTTGTTAGTAGGACACGCAGCTCGTCGCTCCTGGAACCCGCTTGAACTCTTTACTTAAATGAATACACTGGTTTTGCTCAGTCATTAGTAGGCAGTAACTCATATCGAAATGCATTGCATTTCATTTAGGACAGTTGGCAGTCTCTGTGCAAGAGAGACTCCAAAATGAGCCAGCATATAAAGGAGGGGAATGTCTTCAGCTTAGAGCTGAGGTTACCCTTAGGGCAAGGAGGGGATTTTCTCACTCCAGCTGTCTGCATCAGAACTGGTATTCAGTTCCTGGTACTCTGAGACCTGTAATCTTGGTGAGGGGAGGGAAAAAACAAAAAAAACCAAACCAAACACTCAAATGCTCACTTGGAGAACAGAAAATTGTACATCAGCCATATTAAAAAAAAACAAAACAAAAATATACATGCTCACGCATCAATCATCTCCATTTCAGATGTGATGCCAAACAAAGAGGATGAATGAGGGCTCCGCTCGGTTAGGAAGAGTGCAAAAATCAACAGTATTAAAGCTACTTTTCAGGTTAGCATAATCTTCTGTCTGCAAACACTGTCTGTTTTATCTGATTTTTTTTTTATTGGACAGCTGTGATCTTCTCCTTTCAAAACCTTGTCACTGCCGTTCAGCAGAAATGTAAGTGATATGATTAAGGAACATGGCATCTTGTATAATCGGTCGTAATCATTATCTAGGGGTTTCAGTAACATGACACATGCACAGCAACAGCAGCATCTGCTATGGACTGACAGATATCTCAAGCTCAGGATGATGGAAGCATACTCAGGGATTTGTAAACTTGTCTTGGCTAATGCCACTATCCTGATGTGAACCTGTTGTTGGCTAGACTGCTTAAAGGCCAAAGATTAAAAGTGTTTTATAAAGTTCATCCTATCCTCATGAACCTACGTCTCTGACCAGTGTGGGATGTGTTACCCTGGCAGACCTTTCCCACTTTCACTGATAGGATGGTACTTTTGGAAGTAGCTGTAAAGAGCAGAACTCTATTTTTATAGCGTTTCCTCACCATGCGTCAGGTTGGTCTTTTACAAACACTCAGTACTGGATTAACTGTGTTTCCAGAGAAGTCAACAAAGTTGGATTGCTTAGTGTACTATGGAAGTTATAAGCACTAGGGGATGGACTCCCCACCTCAGGGACACTTGACTGTAACTCAAGTGAGCACTATCATGACTTTACTGCTTGCTGAGAAGCTCTGCACCTTATATATGAGCTGAGCACTCATACGTAGCCACAGCCCTGGTGACAGCAACCATATTCTGGGTGCTTTGTAGAGCAGATCTAAAGTCTGTTTCTTCCTCAACCTGCAGAGGCTAAAATTCTGCCTCTCACTTTCTGCACATGTTCCCTAACCACTGTGCTATTAAAGATCTGTGAGAAGTAGAGATGAGAGATGTTTTCCATGCCTCCTTGTTATGACAGAGTCACTGGAAGGCAAATGGCAGTGAGCCAGGAAGAGAACAAGCAAATGAGAATCACACCAGAAATGGGATACATGGGGTTTTTTAATGGTTTTTTGTTTTGGCAAAATGTAGAACAGCTGTAGACTGCACTAATTTACTCTGAGGTCTGACTGATTGCCAAGGCCGTGGTTGGGGACACCACTTTTGCACACCAACTGTGGAAATTCATCATTCCTCCATGTCGACATCAGAGGATTAAGACTCAGGCACTGTTCCTTTATTGCAACTCTGAAATATTGCTTTTGGTTACTTCTAGGCAGGATCTGGTATTTGGCCTGCTGCACTCAACTTTTTGTAAACGTTACTGCAGCTGTAACTGGGACTGTCACAAGCTATCAGCCAGTGGGCAGCGTGAAGTCAGGTTTGCTCTGCAATAAAGCAAAACCTGACAGTTTATAGAGGTAAGGTCCACCTAGACAGGCTGCTGTATCAGTACCATTTATTTGCATCTGTCATACATCTCAGTTACAGGAGCATTGGTATGCAGTATTCACAATTTGCAGATCCCAAGTAACATTTAGGGTTATTCCCAAGTAACAGCAAGAGTTACATTTGTTATCCAACAATTGTGAATAATGACCACATTGAAAAAAGTGGACAATCTTTAAACCAGTTAAATGCTTTAAAGTAAATGTGTAGACTTCTGCATATTATATATATTCATTTCTACTCCTGAGCAGAACTGTAGATCATGTTGCATCAAACCATGTCATCTAAGAATAATACAGCTAATTGTTCCAAAAGTATTTATTCCTACTTTACTTTTTTGAGGCTTTATGGATAAAGATGCTTCATAAAATTTGATAACATTATGATTCAGATTAACTTACTCTCACAATGTAGGACCCTATTCCACAAATCATCTCCTTAGGTTAGCTTTTTGATTATGGGAATGGGCTGTGCTGATTTATACCATTTGAGAATCTGGACCGTTGAGTTCAAGAGGATGAATAATGGAGTCAGGTGCTCATCAAGTTCAGTGATGGTATCAGAATCTGATTCTGCTTGTGTTCAGGAACAAAGGATTGAGAACTGATGAAAGGAGACGCAATTAGTTAACCACATTTATGAAGGAGACAAACACAGAATGCAAATGCACCTGCCTCTTTAAGGCTTCCTCTACTATTGCCTCATGGAACAAAAAAAATTCATTTTGCTTTATTCCCAAATACAAACATATTGAATGATTATTGTGTAAGCGCCAGGATGTAGGTATCAAAATTCACTCTTCCTTCTTGTTTTCTTGCAGGTCAAGGTTTGAAAGAAAAATATGTGTATAAATAAAACAGGCACAGATCAGATGTAAAAATCCAGCTGGTCCATTTATTAATGCAATTCTGCATGTGAAAATATAATGTCAGGAATTAGGTATCATATGAAAGTACAGCTAGATAAATTTAAACAGAATTTTGAATAAAGATGCATTCAGGAATATAAAACAGGGTGAGATTGAACATAATGTAATCAAAGGTAGAGAAAAGAACATGACACAACAGGGCAATGATCAGAATTTCAGCTCTTAAAAATTGCATTTTCACTGAAGACATTGCCAACAGTGAAGTTAACAATGACTGCTCCCACTTTCTGTACGGGCGTCAGCAGGTGTTCCTGCCTTCTCTTTGCCTCTGAGACAAACACCTGCTAACATTAGCTACCTACATCCAGTCGCCACCAGAAGGAGCTTAGCAGATATTTTCATTGGGTTGTGCAATAATGTGAAGTCTTTCCTAATTTTATTTGGCACATTACCCATTGGATTTATGGAAATCCTCAGTGAACTTTAACCTGGAGGTGTCACGGTCACATAAACTCTGCATGTGAGTGTGTGTTGCAGTGGTCATGAGGTGTGCTCTTGACTTTACCTACTGCATAAGTCTTCAGCTAGGTCTACAATTAACCCTTAAATCCAAACAGAATGAAGTACAAAAATCAGTTTTTGCAAACACATAGTGCTTCGGCTGATTAGCGTGGAGAAAAAAAGAATTAATAATGAGGAGGAAAAAAAAAAAGATAGCCAGAAACTACAAACACCAGGGAGCCCATTTCAGTGTTACTTGAAAATAAAGCAACAATAGCAAGAGTAGTCATCTCATTAAATAATAATTTGTTATTTCCTTTTAATGCCGCAAGTGTTCTTTAATGGTTGTGACTTCTTAAGACAGTTTGACTATAATTTCCACGTATTTATCAATAGGAAACTTGTATAACTTTTAATGAGTTCTTGAACTGACCACCTGTGAACAAGAGGTATCATAAACCTTGTCTCTTGAAATGTGAAAAATAATTTGAAGCTTTCCTTGATGTGGCTAATCTAAAGTGGGTTGTGCAACTACCAGCAGACAGCTCAAGCCATCCTCCCTACAAAATTAAAACATGCCTACTGCTTCTGTCCAATGGCAAGGCGCAGAAGGTGTTCTCATTTCTCATATTTGGAAGATTGTAGGTAATTAGAGACGGAAAGCCTCTGTTTATTAAAGATTGATTCTTTCAGTAGAAAGGTCTCCTGGTATATTTCTTTGTGCTCAAAGCCCAGCCTTCAGGAGAAACTTCCACTTGTTGAAACTAGCCTGGTGGTCTTTCATGTCTACATGATTTGTAAGTTGGATGTCTTGTGCTTGTTGGAGTATGTGTTTTGAGCTGGATTCTGGATTCAGTGAAATTTCATTTTCATATGAAATTAGATTATTATAACTTACTGCAAATGTAAAAAAAAAATATCACCAGCTCTGACTATGGTGCTGATAACTGGTTATAAAATGAGTCTTACTTAATTTTATTCTTATTTATATATCATCTGTCAGATTTTCCTGATTCACTTTGACTTCACTGTTCTGATGAAACATTAATATTTTGGGTTTAAATTACACATCCTCTGGCACGTGTTACCACATGCAGAGATTTCTTTTCCTTGTTGATGTCTTCAAAGCTAAATATTTTCAAGGCATCATTTTTTTCCAAGGATTTGAAAATTTGCATTTTCACCCCAAAGCAGGAAGAAACAAAATGTCAAAAACTGAATGAAAGTTAAATTCCAGGTTTACACAGTTCTTTAATTTTTAGTCCATAGCTATGGGTTATCTTCCAACTCCCAAAATGCACATCCTGGAACTCCAGTGCCATTTTTGGGAAGACTACAGATATGCTGAGTGCATTTCCCAGTAACCAGTTTGCAAGGGAGAACGATGAAGAAGCCAGACAAAGTGACAAGGCAAAACCACCACAAATGTACAAACTGTTTTACAGAAATACTGGTGTGAGCAAGGTAAATCCATCCCTTCACTCAGATGGCAATGGCATCATAGGTAACACGATGTTTTACTGCTTTTGGCAGCATCACAGGCATAACCTTTGCATGATGAACAGATTTTGAGCTATTTTTCCTGTGTGCTGACCTGAACTAGGCTTTTCTTTGATGTTAAACATAAATATCCTAGTGTTACTCCTATTTTCTTGGTGCATAAATAAGCTGTCTACAGGCAGTGGAAAGAGATACTTGTTACTGTGTTTTTGTTGTGACAATGTCAAAAAAAAACCCAAAACAAACATGCAAGGTGTTTTCCAAAGGGCCATCTTTGTCCTGATGAACATCCCTACAGAAAACATAATTGCATCCTTTTAAAAAATCATCCTGGTGCCACAGGGTATTGTGTGGATGTATTGAGTGATTTACTGCACCAATAATATTGTCCTTTAGTTTTCACACTGTTTTAATGGCAGTATATGAAAACTTGGTACTACACCGTATTTCCCTTTGTGGCATCGGTCTCAAATGAACTAGGTCCCTCATTTTTCCATTTGTCATATTAGAATGAATATACAGCAGAAGGAGCTGCCTTACATTTTCCATTCTTCATGTTAAACATAATCTCCCAACCTAAGTGCTGAATCACATCTCCCAACTATTTGCTGCTCCAATTGTGCCTTCACTTCTGTTGCTTTTATTTACCGTGTCAGCTCACGCCTTTCTTAACAGTGTTGCTTTTTTTCCCCTTCAAACAAATATATCCTTTTCTCTATGGCAATTTTTGAAATGTGTGCTCAAGTCAGGGGTTAGACAAACCTTATCAGTATGCGTGTGTGTGTATGCATATGCACTTGTGTATGTAATTCAGGTATTTTCTCTTACTGAACAGGACGGTTGCATTGGAAAGCTCATAACAACTAGAGTGGAACAACAGCACAAAGCGTCGAAGGGGGAACTGAGATTCTTTTTTTTCCATAATTTTAGCTGAATGCATCACAAAGTGGCAATTATATGGCACATTTTTCTTCTAAAAAATTGGCCTTGTTGTGCCTCTAGACAACAAAACAGCATGAAGAAACCATACAGGCACAGCTTGGTTCCAAATAACCATGTTTACCTAATATACACAAATATGCCAGGCCTAACTATATAAATGTTGCTGTTCTGACTTATTTCTGGAAGTTTCTAAAACACATACCATGGTGAGTAGAAAAGAACATTCACTATTTATTTTCACGGTAGGAAAAGGCAGTAAGTCTCAAGCATAAACATATTTGCAATGCGATAGGGAAAGATGACAGGAGCATTTTATACCCACTCGTGTAGTGAAAAACACACAATAGAAAAATTCATCTGAGGTGTGCAGCTCAAATTTCTAGAACATTTATATAAGCATTTTGATTTATCTAGGATATATTTTCTATGGTATTTAGTTTCAATTGGTTCCTGCCATGTTTGGTTTTGTTTTTGTTTTTTTTATGAGATATTCAAGAGATTTCTCAGGGTGACATGAAACACTTTTAAAAGAACTGCCAGTTATCACCTCTTTTCTTATCTCTTGGGCAGCTTTTTCCAGCATTCAAAACTGGCGCTTGCGTTTTGAAGCTCCCCCCAAGATTGCTGTCAGATGAGGTCTATCAAAAGGGAGGTTTTGCTCTGGGGACCTAATGTAGTATTTGAATGCAGCAGAAATTACAGATGATGCAAAATAACTACCAAAAAAGAAAAATAATTCCAAAAAGCACTTGAGAAATTCCCAGCACAGAAACATGCCTGACTTTAATAAATGGCATATTCAAAATGTAACAAAGGATAATTTCAGTCTGATTCCAGGGGAATGGATGGCAGATGAATCTCAGGCTGTGGCATGTGCACCTGGCCGTTCTGTCTCAGTGTGCTGGTGTGGAGGGTGCATGGCTGAGATAAGTTTTCCTCCTTTTCTGCCAAATTTGGCAGATAATGGGATGAAGGATTGTAAGGGGCACCCACTGCCCGTTAGTCAGGTTTTGACTTCAGTTGTCCTCTCAGTGGTTTCCATGAGAATTCTTATGAAACAGAGCCACATCAGTCATTTCTCACTCACAGTCACCATCTTTGATCATGTGAGTTCAATTGCTTCAAAGCCACTACGTCACAAACATTATTTTTCCACTGATTTCATTTAGCTTCTGTGAGTTTTTCCTAGAGTGCTGATCCTTAGTCAAATTAAAAGCAAACAAACAAATAAAATCATCTTTCCATTCCTTTTCCTCATCCTAATGCCTTGCAAGGTAAAGGCAAATAACAGCTTTGATCTGGAGAGAACGTGGATTTTCTTTCTTCTTTTAAACAGGCAGAGGATATTCATGCAAGTGAGGATCAGGGTCAGGACAGGCAGAGCTTGTAACCAAAGTTGTCTGTCTTCGGGCCATGCAACTCTGCGGAGAGTTTCCCTAATGCCTTGGCAGTGATCCATAGCCTGACCTGGAGACACTGAGCTGAGAAGGAGAAGCCAATTAGGTTATAACCTGAAGTTGGTTCAAGCAGAGGTCCTGTACGTGAACTCTGGCTGCATTACCCACCAAGCTGCCCTGAATTGGTGTGTGGTGTAAATAGGAAAGGGCTGTTTTTGCCAAAAAACTTAATTTTCCTAGGAGTGGGATTGGTATAAAATAATGAAAAAAATACAGCTACAAAAATTGTTTTCTTTACAGTCAAAAAACCTTTTTATTTAAATTTATCTTTTTTTGCTGTTCTTTGTGTAGATTCTGTAAGAATATGTTTCTAATTGCAGCATTTCATGAACAAATCTCCTGTTTTATTTCAAAGTGTATATTTAAATGAGAACAGTATTGAGAAAAAAAAAGTTCTGGTGTATTTGCATTTGTTGAAAGGGACAAATCATGAATGAATGCTACAACAGCATTTGGAATTTCCCCTATATTCCCCTATTTTCTTAATACATTTGGCAGGGGAAAAAAATTAACCAAATTTAAGACACAAACACAGAACCTCAACTTCCACAGACTGGCATAACTCCATCCAAGTCAGTGGAGCTACTTTGATTTATATCGATCAAAGATCTGCCCTGAAGGTTTATAGGAACAGGAGAATTTCAGCAGTGCTTCAGTGACAGAAGAGAGAAGATATGCTGTGGGAAGCTGCACATACAGTGCGTGGCCATGACTGCTTACACACTAATTAAACCAGTTTTGTATCTTGGTACTGGAAAGACGGTTTAAACCATCTGTTTCTTTTTAGAATATTCTACTAGCTAAGAAGAAAATGTGGTCAAGATTAGATCTAGGTGATAAATAGTTGTTTGGGGTATTTTAGTCTGTGGCTGAACCTAAAGTTCTAAATATTTTTTGCGTCAGTACTTAAGTACAGCTGTAAAGGTTTATTGCAATGCAACAAACAAAATGATCTAATGTTAATCTGCACTGTTTTGTTTCTATCAAAACAGTGATTTAATTTCTTTGGTATTTTATTTCACCTTCTTTCTGCGTGTTTTAACCCTTGCAACATGGAAGCATGTGATATATTTTGCAACAAACACTGAAATATATATTCCTGATTTTTTTACTAAAACTAATTGTTGACTACGACCCAGTCTGAGGCCTCTTACACATCAGGCAATCAACAGGCTGATGCCTCAGTGGAGTGTTCCAGCAAATTACCTGGCACAGCCATTGCAAGGTAGCTGTGCTGGAGCACATCCCTGGAGCTGAATTACAGGTTGTAAATTGCCTCCACAAATCCCTTCCCTCATAGTCACTTATTGTCCCACATAAGTAGCTATCATTTTAATTGACAGAGTGTTGTATGAGGGATACAAAATCATGAAAAATATGAAGTGCATCATACAGAGACAAAACACAGCTCCATTGAAATTATACCTTGTCAAGAGGGAAAATATTCTGGTTGGCTGAACATGAATCAAAGAATTTGGAGAACCAGAATGCTGGAATTACCTGGACTTGGAAAGTAAGTATAGAAAAGGACCTGGCTTGCTTATTTAGACTCATCTTTCTCTCTACTTATTTTTCTTTTGTGTTGATCACAAACAAAGGAGGAAAATTTAAAAGGGAAAAGCAGGAAAGAACTAAAATATAAATAATAACAAGTTGTATTTGTGGAGTAGATAGTCCAGGAGACAGATAACGGCACAGAAGCATTTCCCTTGGGAAAACAGCTTGAACCCAGCCAGAGTCGGAAGTGATGGCCATCCATAGGCTGCTCAAGGGCCCAGGTGTGGTGGGTTTGTGGTCTGTGTCTCTCCCTTAGAAGAGCATTTAAGTGGTTCACAGGCTCCGCATTGGCCCTATAAACAAAGATGAATTTCACTCTCTGAACACATCTGTCATGTTAGGGCTTTGACAACATGCACGATGGTGCTTAGCAGTCTTGGTAGTGTGCACGTTAAGAATTTTAGTACTATATTTTCTCCTCTAAAACAGATGCATAATTAAAAAATAAATACATGCACATACCTGTAATCACAGTTCTGTCATCTTATGCTGCAAAGCCACAAATGGAATTTTCCTGTATCTTGCCTTTGTTTTCTGCTCCATGCTTTGCATTGCTCTATGAAACACACACATCAATAAAATGAAGATGAAGAGTTATTTTCTCCCTTTTTAAAAAACATAAAAATTAAACATACATGACCAAAAGGCTGAAAAATGTGACAAATAAAAGGGTGTTATTCCTCTTGAGTTCTGTTTGATTTTACATTCTGATATCCCTTGCTGACAAGGGAGAAATGTCTTACACCACAGCTTCTAGTGGAAGTCAACAAAGCTATTTCTGTCTTGAAGTGTAAGGGTAGAAGAATCTATACCTTACTTTTTCTACTGAAAATAGAGATTTAAAAAAAGTTTACATCCACTATTGATTGATTTATTTATTTAATCCATCCACTGACAGCACGAAAGCTTCTGCTTTAGCACTTTACTGTTGATGCTTGACTGAACTATAGAGCTTACTTTTTATATGCAACCCTGAAATCAGCTTCAACATTGAAGCAAAGGCCATGACACTAGAGATTTTCAAGCAGATGGAGTAAAAAATATTGGTTTTGTGTGTATCGGTGCAGTAGGTGTTGAAAATATAAAAAAGAGGACCATTGATCAAAATAATAGATAGAAGCATTTTTTAATCTGCACAAGTCCATGCATGTTTGTATCTCCAATTGTACACGTACATACAAAGATATGCAGAAGTGTATCTCTATCTCTTGAAGTATTTGGCATTATATATATCCTTCAGCTTTTAGCTTGATTTTTTTGACAGTTTGGTCAGAATACAATTTTCCCTTCCCTTGTGGCAAGCTATATACGTTAAGCCTTTTTTTAAACAGTGCTCTTGTGCTGTTTTCTTTCTTTTCCTCGATACATGTTTTGTTTTGTTCTCAAAGCAGAAAAGCACAAGTTCCCAAATAGATTTTTATTGCCAAAAAATCAAGTGTGTTTAAAGTACAGCCAGCTTGATAAGGGTTTGCTTGAAGGGGAGAGGGAGGTTTCTTTTGCTACCTCAACAGCACTTGCAAGTGCATTGGCCAATGGAAAAGTCAATCCCAATGGAAAAGTCAATCTCAAGAAAACTCTAACTCCCCTTTTCTCTCCCCAGAGTGCAAACCTGAAGGCTGTTGACATCTCATGTGATTTAATCGTTAGGAAGAGGTGCTTTGCTGAGGAACAGCCTCAGCAGAAGGTCAGATTTCAAGGATAACACTTGCACCAGCAGAATGGTGTAAAAGAGGTTTATTTTCTCGATGCAAATATTTATTAAATATATTGTAAATGCCAACAGTATACTTCTGCCCCTGCATTCAAAGCACTTTTAAGGAAAACATGTATTATTACATACAGTTCATAGATGAGTAGACTGAGTCACAGCAAAAACAAATGATCTGGTGGTTCAAAATTAATAACTAAATTGTCAACAGAAGTTGCAGAGGAAGTCTTAGCAACTGGGTGAGGTGTCTTATTACGCTAAATACATTATGGTACCTCAGGACTGACACGTGTTCCTGAAGGCAAGGCTTTTTTGATGCAAAACCTCCAAATATACCCAACGTTGCACTGAATGCTCTGAGAAGTAAGAGTTAACTTTAGTGCAAGCCTGTTTGTGCTTTAAAATGTCATATATATGGCTTGATTAATGGAAATAGATTAGAAAGAAATATATTTTAATATGGAGAACATACTTACCAGTGCACTATCAGAGCACAACTGACATGGGACGCAGTCTAAACAAAAGTCAGCAGCTACTAATGAGGCTTGTTAGTGATGCTAATCTATGTAAATGTTATTAATTGAGAACATCTATCTTTTATCTCCAACATTTGGTAATCAGGCAATTAAAAAACAATGACATTCCCGGCGGTTGTTCTCCCAGTAAAAAAAAAGTGATCAAAGAGTCCTGAATAAGGAAAGGGAAAGTCCCTTATCAAGAGCTGGGCCTTGCCTTGGGCTACCAGGCCTCATTAAAGGCAGAAAAGCTCTGTTGATCACCAATTAACCTGATTTGTAGGAACTCTGATAAAGACCTCAAACAACATGAGTTTTCTTAACTATAATAAATGACACAGTTTATTGACAAAAATAAAAACGTTTGGTTTGAAAAAGAACATAAAGGAGCTATTCAAATGGGATAGCCCTACCACACACCAGGCCTGAAAGACGTGGGATAGGTTTAACTCCACCACATTGGTGGCATATTATCAATGCCAGATACAGTCAAACCTATTAACAGCCATATACACAACAACCAAATATATACATATTTGGTAGTTGTCACATAAATTCCTGTCATCTCTAGTCATAACAGGCAGCAGATTGCATTAATTATGTATGTACTATGCTCATGAATGGAAATTCAGTGCTCTAGGGTGAACTCTGTATCTTGAAACACGAAAGTAAAAAAAAAAGGATATTTTCTTGAGGCTTAATTGGTGGACATTTTGTGATTACACTTTTTTTTTTTAATCTTAGCAGTTCCTTTAAATTATCCCCAGTGTAAATTTCCATATGCCTTTTTAACCCATTCTTTCCTTTCTGGATAATTTAATTCTTTCTCTCAGGTATTGCTTGTAGTGTCACAAGCAGGAGGTAGAGCATTACAGTGTGACTGTCAACTATAATTGTAATTATTGCTAGCAATTCATTAATTCACACAGTGATGGTCTGTCCCTGTTTGTCTCTCTGGAGGAAGACGGAATAGTAACTAAATGTAAAACTTCTCCTAGAGCTGAGTGAAAAATTAGCACAAATTTAGTACCAAACTCAAGACTTCTCTGTATTTAAAGGTTAAATGGTTTCATTTTACCAGTACAGCTATTCCACCAAACCTATGCATTGTGAACATATCTGCTAGAGATACAGTTGTTTGCATATTGAGGATCTTGCCAGCATTAGCATGTCTTACCAAATTATACCCTGGGCTTACATTGCTTTATATGTAAAATTTTAAGTGTGCTTTAGGTCTTCAATGATAAAATGCATTTGAGACTGTAAGACTAAACATACCTTATTAGGTCTATCGAGTAGCCGATGTCCATGATCTTTATGGGCCAGATCTGACTTTGATAAGTATCAGATTGGGTCATAAAGTGAAAAAATGCCACTGTCATTTTTTCTGACATATCCATTTGACACATGCAAGACTGTATCTCAGATTCATACATCAAAAATTCAGCTCACTTTTCTTCCTTATGATGGAGGCCTTCATCATTTCTATAAAAAAAAATCCGTTATAAAATATTTTTTCCTCTTCACAACTGCCTTGTTCATTCTCTATTCATACCTATTCACTGCAGAACTGAAGTAGTGAAGAAAATCATATGAGGAGGTCCAACGCCTTTAAATGAGCAATTTTTAAGTAATTTCAACTCTAATACACAAATTGATGAAATGTCACATTTAGCAAAGAATGTTGGGTATCAAAAGACGTGTCTGAGAAGAAACAAAAGAGAGTCATAGCAGCAAGGGTAGTATGAACTGTCAACAGCCTGCTTGAATCTCAGACCCCTTTTTATTAAAATGATAAAAAGAAAGATCAAGTGCTTAATATTGGAGCATGTGAATATTTTGATCTGAGATGATGTCCATGTTTTTACTTTAAAAAAAAAAAAAAAAAGCCTTAGTGCCTGCCCCCTCAAAAAAAAAAAAAAAAGGTAGTGGTTAGTGATGCCATGGGTGAGCTTTTATCTTACCATATAGATCTGAACATGTTTTACAGCAAAGATAATTATCTCTAACCAGTGATTTTGGTTGGTCTTTGATTTAGCTGTTCAAGCAGATGCCACCATAGAGATTCTATTATGCACAAACAATTGTATTTCATTGGTAAGTGCCCCGCATGCCTACCTCATTATTAGAAACCAATTAATTTTTCTTTGTAATAAAATGGAAAGACTTAGAGCTAACAGGAAGGCTAATCTAAAGAAATTTGGACCAACCGCAAAGAGTACCTGGAAGAAGCATAAAGAAAGAAGAACGGTAATTACGTGACACATGCACACATACAAAAAAGAAAGAACATGAATTGAAGTTTCAGAAACAGGCCCAGGGAGCACAGATCACAATCTGGCTAGATTGCGAAAGTGGTACTAAGATGTCTTAATTATATGATTGATGTAAGCTTCAAAAGAAAGCTTGGTATTCACAATGGCTACAAGGTTATGAGTGTTATCTAATACATAAAGCAAAATACCACTGAAGGCAAACACTACACATGAAACTTGAGACCTTTCTCTTTCAGAACCAATCAATATGTCTTATTTTTAATCTATATTATGTTTAAGAAAATGTGATGACATCCTTGATTGAGGATCACACAAATAATTATGCTAATAATGACTCACTTTGTAGGATCTACAAGGACTGGATCTACAAGGACTGTAATTTGAATTCCTGTGACACTTGTGTGTGAGTGGACCTGGTTCAATTACCTGATAGAAGTATATAGACTATTTGTTTGAGACAAACTGGAAAAAGCACTGCTTGGGGACATTGATTAACACATTCTAACACAGTTTTGATTACTTTAATCCAGTGATTTATCTCACCAGCAAATTATCTGTTTTCGGGATATCAGGGGTAGCTGACACTGGGAATCTCGTCTTGCAGGGAAGTCCAGTATTTCAAAACTTGTTTTTTCCCCAAATCAGACAAAAATCCCTCCAAATTTCATTATTTTAGGAACATTTTTTTACTTTTTCTTTCAAGTTTTTTAGAAGAATTTAATTTCATTTCATCTTTATCATTACAACTTTTAACATCAATAGAAAATAAAGAAAAATTAGATTTCATCAAAAGGAAACATTTTTTTAATTTGTGGTTAAAAATTCAATGAAGAAATCAATACAAACCTTTTTTCAGTCAAGCAAATAATTTTGTTCCAGAAGGAAAGTGATTCATTTGAAAATTCTAAACTGAACGTGGTTTCTGAGCTTCCTAAAAATTTACTGAAGATGACCAAATACTCAGCATTTCCCTGGCTATGAGTACCACTGTCAATAAACTGCTTTCCTGGCTTTCTCTTGGTGCTGAGCTATTTGTTCCAGGGGATATGAAGGCATGTTATCTTTGCATACAAAATGCACTAATTTGTGTATACCCAACAAAGTTTATTCTAAAGAATTAATAAGTATTTTTTTGTGAGTATCAAAAATTACAGATAAACTGGATGAACGTGAGATGCTCCCACAATGGGCAGAAGAATTAAATTAAAAGCTATAAATGCACTGTGGCAACAGCATACGTTTTTAATTCAAACATCTACACAAACATCTTCTGGGGTGGTTTTGGGTATTCCAAATTACCTGATCTTTGTTAGGGCTGCAGGTGAAACAGTCTTCTCCTCTACCTATCTGATCTCTTTATTATTAAAGGGCAACTCCCTTGCTTGGAGATACCCAAATATAATCTTAACACAGTTGGCCCAATTCTATTTAAAAGTCCTTTTATGAGTCCTGATTGACCAGGTCTGATGGTAATAGAGTGAGAGTTAATGCTACAAGCATTACACAGAAGAGGCAAAAATAAAAGCTCTACTGTGCAGACAGGAGGGGTGAAGGGTCCATTGAAAATCAGAGAGATTAGCAACTCATCACATTATATGTGGGTTATCAGGAGACAGAGGTAATGAAAGTGAGACCTATATCCTTGATCAATAAGAGTTTGACTGCATTTTGAGTTCATTTTCCCCTGCCGAGAGTGAGACAGCAAGCTTACTATTGATCACAGTGTTAATCCATAACTAGTCTGGGCCCTAGCCTAGTGGAACAAGGAGGAAAAATAAGATAATAAGCAGGAACTCTTGATCTTTTATTATGGTGTGCTAGATAAAGAGAGTGCAAGGTTCAAGGTGAAATACTTTATGGTTAACCCCTTCTTTGCTGCTTAACTCCAAATGCATGAATGAAAGTAAATTAGCCAGGCCTCATTTTTTTAATATATATATTGACCTTGAATCCTGTTGACAAACCTTTTGCTAGGACACCCACACTTGTGTACAGGTTACCACTCCACATCTCGTCAAAGCTCAGGGGACAGAGGCACTCACGTGGCATCTGAGTGAGATGCTGGGGCCACATCTTCAGCTGGTGAAAGCCCATGTCTTTCCCCTGAAATAAGCAGGCAAGATTTGCTGTAGCTGAGATGACATGAGATACATCCCTAAACCTCAGCTTCAGCACTGTCATTTGAAAACTGAACCTGATGATCCTAAGATGAGCAATAATTTCTGTTGCTTGTGCATTTATTCTAGCTTTTGTTACAAGCATGTCTAGATATTTTCTGATTGTAGTTTTTGGTTATGTTTTGATTTTTTCTCTGATGTTTTTAACTGACAATGTGTGCAATTAAGACAACTTAATCTTTCCCATGGCAACAGCTGACTGATGTCAGAGACAGCAACTGTTTTGGGGTGAGCAGCTGATGGGAAGTAGTGATGGCCAATTACCTTTCAATAAATCCTAGGAAAAAGAGGAAAATTAACATTGTTATTGCAAATGTGGGTTTAAACCATGAATTTTCCATAAACTGTGACTTCAGAAAAATTTGAAAATATCATGTCCTTCAAGACCGAGATGTTCTCTGTTTCTTAATTAAAGTTTCCATAAAGCATTAGAAATATGAGTTTTAAGTTTCTTCCACAGGGGGGTGAGGAGTACACCAAGAGGTGTACATTACTAAAAGGTAATGCAGGAAACATCTCTGGCTCCTGTGTTGCTTATAATAGAAATATTTGCATCTATATATGCATTCAGCCTTCCTGCCTCATTGAGTGATCCTGTCACATACCAGATAATAGTCTGATACTGGCATTGTTAGTCTGAGTTAAAGTGACTCATATTCCAGTGGGGCAGTGGCATTGCCTGTGATGCTGAAGATACCTTTGGGATGTGACTGAGAACTAACAGCCTTATAAATGCAATTTATGAGGAATGGTTCTATTTTCCTGAAAAGAAGAAACCTCTATTCCTGTATTTTTTTCAGCCAAAAGTCACAAGTTTGGCCCACCCAAGTAAAAAATATTTTCCTTCTGTAGACTGCATCAACGCACATCATCCCTAGTGAACTAAGAGCACAAAGATGCCAGCACACGTGGCACTGAGGGAATATTCTTACAGATCTCACCACAGTGTGATTATTTTATCCTGTGCTTTGGCCAAACCATAATTATACTCTGCCTGCTAATTCCATGTTGCTATTTCATTTGGGTAGTGTACCTTTCAGCTCTCCCAGGCTACAACTAACTTACTCAGATAGCCTGGACTACTAATTTACCACCTCTGTAAAGCTACCTCACAGTTAGCTCTTTTTAGTAGTTGTTAAATTATCCCTTTGCATCATTTACATGTTGCACAAGTTGGTTGGGGTAATTAATGCCTGTAAAGCACTCTGAGGTTTTTGGATGAAACATAAGGTAGAATTACAATGAATTATTCTGGTGATGATGATGATGATAAATAAATACTATAGTAGAAAACTGACAACAGTTTTCATATGCTATTAAAAACACAAACCTGTAACTGGAATGCTCTTTTCCAGCTGTGAGTGCCCTGTAGTCTCGGATACTTAAACAGAGAGAAGATTAATCTTCAAGTGGTAGATAGACAGTTATTCTTTAGTGTTCAGCATGTTTTACACAAGGGTGTGTAATGCAACTACCCACTGTAACATAAATCAATTTATGGACAAAACAAGAAGAGGAAAAAATCGCATTGTTCTTTAGTTTAATAACACACACAAAAATAATACAGGGAAGAGTGAATTATAAGAGTCCCAAGAAATGGCAGGAGTTTGGTTTTGTTTTTTTTACAGAATATCAAATTGCTAAAATATCGCTGTAGGCAGCACCCACAGGTTAAGTTGAATGGTTCTTCCTACTCAATACAGAGAAGCAGAGACTCCCTCAGATGAAAAACAATCATCTCTCTGCAGCTTTAGGGGCTGTGTTTACTGAACTTCTCTCCTTTATTTTATAGTATTTCAGTAGTTCAATGAATTTTCTTAGTTTTATATTTGGAAAGCACAGCTTTCGCTGTGGAGGCTCAAATATTTGATGCCTTTAATTCAAGGTGTTGGTTTTCCCTGACAAAGAGGTTTCCCCAAACTCTCTCATCTCATTTTTGTCATGCACTTGAAAGCACTCATTAAGGTTGCAATGAAAAGAGGTGATTAGAGAAGAGGAAATTGTAAAGTAGACTCTTGCACAGGAGCTGCTTTTATAAGGCCATGATCTAGACTGGACACTAAAGCCTTGATTTTCTTATGCAGGTATTGATACGTGCATGTGAACAAGGCATAGATTGGTGTGTTTTGAAGGACATCCACTAAATCTTTATGGGTTGTGTTTTCTGACTACAACCTCCATTTATGCACATGTCAATATTTAGTGCAATCCCTGCACAAATAAATGGTATTGCCTTCATCTAACCAAGGCAACAACCTTAAAAATATCGCTCATGACAGATATGTGTACAGAAATTCAAACATACAGATGAAGCCCTCTATATTCATCTGTTATAACGTGTGCCAAACCAATAATCAAATGCAATGTAACATTTATAGTCAGATCAGAGCTTTGTGGTTTTACTCTCTTGAAAGTCCTACAGTTCCCAGGCTGACATTTCTGCCCAAGGTGCCCCTGGGGAGGGGTACAGAGCCCTGCTAAATATTTGCAGATGAGTCTTCTTCTTGTGAAAGTCTAATATGGAAAGTTTTACCTTCAAATCATGAAACCTAAATAGAGTCCCTCAAGTCTGCATCTGGTGAGTTCTTACCTTTCATGTCCAGTTGTTTGATAGGCTAGGACAGGTCACTAGCTATCACATTTAGTATTACTGCATTTGAGATGCTCCAAAAGTACTGGGATGGATGTGGCAGAAGCGGCAAGGTAGACCAGAAAAGAGCAGACAGAGGACAGCAACCAGATGCCAGCACAAGTCACACAGTATTAGAAGACTAGCAGCCTGCATGGACAACAGCAATAAAGAAAAAATTGCTTTGGAGTGGAGGAATGTTCTAAAAATAGATTATCCTCTCTTGGCTGTGGGAAATAGGTGGTGTGAACCTCGGGAGCCAAGCCAACCTTTGAATGGTGCTGCATTAGCTGCAGCACAGCCTCACCATTTCACCCACTGCTTCAGCTGCCCTACTAGGTATAAATGTGTGCTCCTCCGTATCCCTAATTCTCACCACAGGACTGGAGCACCTGCCCCAGAAATATCTCCCCGAAAGACATTTTTACTGTAAAAATAGCACATCTATATGACTACGTGGAAAGTGCTATACCATACTTACCATGAAATAAGAGCTAAGGAAGGTGGTTTTCAAATCTAGAAAGTAAAATGTTTTCTTCATTCATTCAAATTGTAATGTCATAAACAGTAGATTGAAGAGATATTTATTGATTATTACCTTTCAAAATGTCCAACAGTGGTGCCAATTGAGACTAATGGGGACTGTTTTGGGGAACCATTTTTTTAAATTATTTTAAAAGAGTTGCTTATAATAGGGTTTCATTTCAAAATTAAAGATTAAGATTAAAGAAGGAAAATAATGCTGTTTAATAACTCTCAGCACGTTCAGGATTTTTAAAATATCCTAACAGGCAATGAAATTTTAATTTTCCCCAAACCTATTTTCATAACAATACACAGCAGATCTTTTTTGTCTGATGTTGTATTTTACATGGTTTTAACTCAAACACGCACGATTGTTAAATGTGCTCAAATGACAACAGTATATAAAACACAGCCATCTTCCAGCCTCACTTACCTTTGCTATAATCACAAGGGTGCTGAGAGATGAGCCATGGTCCCATTCTTCCTCTGGATTTAGTGGGGATGTGACATGTGGTGGAAGATGTCGATTATATTTTTACAGTTTGAAGCTGTTTGGTGGCCTATGCAAAAATACACTGCTCACAATTAGGTCCCCAGTCCATTTTGTAGAAGTCAGTGCCTGGACGTGCTGGAGATACCTGGCATAAAAATTAACTCTCCTGTACGCGCTGTTAGAACAATCATGGGATGTTTTACTGTAACATACACCATAATCACAATAAGAAATACTGGCATGAGATGTTACAAATAGAATTTCAGCTCCAGATTGTCAAAACTAACAATAATTTATGTAATTATTTTATATTAATTATAGGTCATCTACTAATATCTTTAATTAATTAATGCTGTAATATGATTATATAATCTATAGTTACCATTGAAAAAAGTTAATTTGTTAAGAAAGACACTCAGTAAACAGAATGTTATTAAAACCCCATATAAAACATTCAATTCAAAACTTGAACTAACCATAAAGAAACAGTATAAAGAAATAAACACCTAAACATCTATGTACACACACCCACATACCTATTGCAAGTACATAAACCAGTTGGATTTCTTAGTTGTTTTTTTCTTCCCTTACAAATGAGACAACTGCAGTTTTTATTTTTGTTTCGGTGGGAATATTAATCTTAAAAAATTAATTTTCTGGGCTCTTGGAGGAAATAATTTCTTTTTGCAATATTTTAGCCAAAGGAATTATTTTTAATTATATTTAAGTTATTCTTGTGATTTCATTTACATGGCAAATTGTTCTTGTTGAGGACAAATGTAAACGAAAAGATAAGTAGTTCTGTAATCATGTCAGTAACATTTTTATAAACACAGTTTAAAATTAAAGTCTTTGAAATGTAAGCATTTTTTTCTTTAAATCATGTATACCTTTCAAAGATTTTGCAATTTACTTTTTTATCAGCTCTAGAAAGTCTTATTTAGCACTGTCTTGGCTGAATTTCCCAATACCACAAGGTTTAGGAAACAAGAATTACCTTCAGTAGGATTCACAGACCATTCATGGAGGTCCTTTCCATGCTCGGGGTGGGCAAAGAGAGCTTTGAGCCCCTGAAAGCCTTCAGATCCCCATTCTCCTGGTGTATCTTAGAGCAACTGTCAGGTTTCTTACATCTCTACTTGCTGCTGGATCTTACAGACTATTTTATGCCTGAGTAACTTTGCTCAGCAGAACATTTTTCTGAATTCACTTGAATTGCTCTTATTTATTTAAGAGCTGACAGCTGCTGAAGTTCTTGGGAGTTCTTTGAGGCACGTTGCTTCTTCCTACGTGCTTGTGCAGAACCAAGGGCATTTTGAGCCAGGACAGTCATCTAAACCATAATGACTGAGGCAAACAACTGACAAAAATCATACAATTGAAAGCCACAATATTAGATGGGTGTAGTGGGATCAGAATCCATCCCTAGTGTTCATTACTGGCATATGCTATAATACCATCAAATTATTTCAGGAACCTGATGTGAGAATGGGGTGTGGGGTAGAAATTTGCAGATGGTAACAAGGGCAAAAAATGCCAAATGAATTTTAAATCTGTGCAGCGTAACATTTTAGCATCAAAGTGAGCATTTAGTACCAAATACCATTAATTAACATTTCCATGGGCTTTTTATTAAATGCTTGCTCAGCAAGTCAAGTGTCTTTCAAGCTCGGAACAGCTGTGAGTGTATAAAAATATATTGACACAGATATATTCATGCATGCAAATAAATGTATTTCTTTCATTTGTTGTGAATGATTGTTATTATATTACAGGGTTTTAACAAGTTAGAAACTAATTTGCATTGTCAACCTGAACAGCTGAAAGGAGGTCGTACATTAATACCTGTCTACCTGTTTGTAATCACTCTGTAGCATCTGGTCCCAGCTAATCCTTTCTGCTTCCTACTTGTTAGCAGCTCACTCCAAGGAAAAGGTTATGGGCACTAGATTTCAATCCCAGCATCTCTTTTAAGGCTACTCAGGTACTCATTTAATAATGGCTTTCAATCCAAAAAAGAGTCATTCAATTCCAAACAAGAAATAAAAAAGGCATAAATTAAGTTTAAAATCATGCATTGCAATTAACAGTTCTGCAACTAAGTGCAGCTCTTACAGCTTAATCATCATACAGCTTGCTAATGCCAGACCCAGTTAGCAGTCACCTGATAGCTTTTGTTTTTATCCTGTGATAGTAACTAAATTAATTTGTTTCTAATAAAATATTTAAGGATGTTGAGAAAATACAGATAAGTAGACAGAATCCTTATTAGGATCATCAGTATTAACATAAAATCCTTTTGTGCTCATTAAAAAAAATACAGTCAATTTAATTAATGCACATTAATCCCTAGTTGACATTAAAATCAGCTAAAAAACAACACTGATATAGATTATTAAAATGAGACCAAAAAAAGTGTACAAGGTGGCCCCTATAGGAAGAAAATCATTACTGAAGACCTAGGTTTCCTTTTTTTTTTTTTAATGGAAAAATGTAATCCAGCTGGAGCCATAGTTGCCTTCCCATTATGCTAAGGAAAGTTTGTACCCACCAGTCATTTGCCTATGGGACTCGAGCAGAAAGGCACAAAATCTGTCCCATGCAATGATGCTGTGGAAAAGCTCTAGTCATTCTTACACTGGTCCCTGTGAGAAGTGTAGTGATGGGTTTTGCAGAGGATACTGGGCTGTACTATTTTCAGGACTGTTGCTAAGCTTGAGAAACTGCTTTTCACGTTCTTTATCCCATACATGATTTTTGTACTTTTGCTGCCTTGACCATGATCCAGCAGCGTGTTAAGACATCGCATGGTCTCTAAGTGGGTGAGTGATCTCATCCTTATTCAGCAAAGCCCTCAATCTCACATTTTCTTTTAGACACAAAATGTCTCAATTAAGTCTGTGAGATCCCTCATGTGGCATCAGTTAAGTAGGTGCTTAAGAGTAGTAGTATAAAAAATGCCTGAGTGACTCAGGTGTGTCAGACATTTTTCAAAGTATTGTAGGTGTTTAGGCACCTAAATCTCATAAGCCATATACGTGTGTTCAAGTGTGTCCTATGCCCGTGTGCGTGAGTGCACATCAAATGCACTTGCTCTGGGAACAATGCTGGTATTTGAGCCCCACCTGATTAGAAGCTGTTTGCTGGCACAGGTCCATGCTGGTGTGACAGTACCAACCATGGGATGGGCGTTCTTGTTTGCTCAGGGATCTCTAAACTCTACACTACTAAACACTACAGTGAGCTCTGCAGGAAGGCTATGCCAAGATCAGGCTCCTCTGAGTGAATTTCCAGTCCATTCTCAGGGATCTGTCCTAGTACCCAACATGGACTGGGAATCAGGGAGCCATTTAACATCCAGTCTCTTTCCCTTAAGAGCTGAAATAACATGAGGAATTGAGAAGTTTCAGGGCTGGGGTTTGCTGCAGCAATGCTTTAGGTGCCTGACTTCACAGGAGACCCCAGACTCACCAGGTTCACCTCCACTTCCCTGGTGCCTGCTCTAGCCACAAAGATACAGAGCCACGCTCATACTCACATTTCTTCTGGCCCGATTTTTCTGCAAAGTGGAACCGTTTCATGACAACTGGTGAAAATGTAGCCCATTTCTCTCCATCTTCCAGCAGAGGTGGGGCAGGGGCTTATGTTCTCTCAGATGGAGGAGGACCTTGAGAGTAGATCACCATCGCTCTGGGGCTAGTCTAACCCCTCACAGGCTAGTGGAAGGGCAGGAAAAGTACACCTTCCAGGAGGGAAAAAACAGCAGGTCAGTCCTCTTATCTTCACCCAGTTTGTTTTAAAAGCCTGAGAACTCCCTGTGGACAAGACCCCTTGGGCAAGCACAGAGGCCTCATTTGTGAAGGGCTCAGAGAAAAAGCAGAAAACATCAAGCTGTTCAGCACTGCCAAGGGACAGAGAACCTTAGACCTGCCCAGAGGCAAATTCTAGGCGCTTGCCAGGCTTCAAGGAGGAAACCTGCGATGCCTACAAACTCTGGGTTTATTCTGACCAGCAGCTGCACAGGCATTTTGAGAAGCCACATTTTGGACATAGGTGTGTAAGTGCCTTTGAACACCTAACCTAAGTTACCTTTGAAAATCGGTTTTAGATGGCTCTGCAAATATTATCTTACTATTACTTTGTTGAATGGGGACCGAAATCATTTGCTTGTGGAAGGTGTGTGTTGACAAGAGATTGATCTTCAATGTGTAGCTTAGATTTCAACTGAAGACGGCAGAAATGTTTCCTGAAAGAAAAATGTAATAAGTTCTGGTTTAGAATTCTTGTGTATATAGCAAAAATCAATTCATTTTTATAGAATGTAAGATCAATAATATGTATCTGTGCTCCTGGACACCAGTATTTCTAAAATACCATTCAAGTCACGGCAGGCCTTATTTAAGTTAATGAGAGTTTTGCCATTGATTGTTTGGTTACATTTCACTTTATATTTCTTCATTGGTACCTGGTAGCTTTATTTTACACAGTTTTAACTCCAGAGTGACAATCTTTTTCTTTTTCTCCAAGGTTTCTGTCCTCTATTAAAAGCCTATGCACCCCTTTCATTATTGATTATACTCAGACTCTTATCTTCAGCTTAAAACTTATGTTATTCACTACTTTATAGGTGAAGATAAAACATGAAAAAAAGGAAAAAGGGAATTGTGTGATTATCCCACGAACACTGCATTTTTTTGAAAGTGTATCTGGTTGCTAACAAAATAGAAGAACTTTTTTATTTTCTTAAGGCATGACATGTTCCAAACTATGATAAGGTTTTGGGCTAATTAAATAAGAAGTAAGGTTTGTTAATGCATGGGTTTTATGATAGATGTTAGCGTGTCGAGACTTTCATTTATTTATTTTTTTTGCTTCATATTTTAAAGTTTCCTTTTATGTATGTGAAAAATGAGTAAAAGTGTCAAGTCTTATCACACCTGACCTTGCTTTTTGGCTAGCCTCTTTCCCTTATCTATCAAACACATTACTCTCACCATCATAACGTGGTAGTGCAAACATCGCAGCTGGCCAGCAAACATGACCAAAGCTACCTTTAAACTACCTCTAGACTCTTTAAACTCAACTAAAAGGCTGATTAGGTTCCACCTCTTTGCTCATTATCTCATTTCGATAGCCACGCAATGAAAAAGCAATCTAGTAAAAAGCTGTCTCATAGGAAAACTAGTTAAAGTGTGTGCTTGCTTAGGACGGTATACTTAAAGAAAACAATTTATTCGTTCGTCAAAATGAACTGTGTAAACTAGTTTAGTTGTTTGCCGAGGCTCGGAATGAACAAACGTTGTTGTTTTCCTCCCAAAGTTCCTCGGGGAGGGTCGAGGAGGGGTAAGGACCGGGCGCTTGGCGGGTCCCGGCCGCGGCGCTCCCGCTGCGCAGGGGCGGCCAGGGCGCAGGCAGCCTGCCCGGCACCTCGCCAAGGGCAAAATCCATATCCAACCGCGCAGCCCACCAGCGGGATACCTTAATCCCCTTTGTGGGCAGGTAGAAGCAACCCCTCACTGAGAAAAGCGATGGAAAAACCCGATCGCGCTCCATCTCTCTTGTCTATAGAATGGGACGCTCGCCCCGCGATTGCCTGCGAGGTGCGTTAACACCCACCCCCTCGCTGTTTGATCCGTTCTCCCTCCCCACCTTCCTAGAAATTATCTCTTTAATTTTTTCCTTTTCTAAACAAATTTAAAAGGAAGAGATTAGGAAGGGGAGGGAGGGGTTGGCTGCGAGCGACAGGGTGGGGTGCGAGGCTGCAGGCGGCTTGTGTAGGAAAACCACAAGGCTTTCTCGGGCGGTGTTTGCTCGGGTTTCTTTTGCAAGCGCGGTACAATGGCAACTATTCAGGAATCAGTCAATATGACCTGGCATTAACAAGCCCTAAAAACATATATGCCTCATTCTCACAGAGCCTAGGCATCACGTTATTGAGTGGGATTTACTTTACTTTGTCAATAGAGCAGGTAATGTGGGAAGTCCCTGCTGTAGAGTAAAAACGCTCACCGTCTCCTCCGCCAAAAGAGACCATAAAATCACCTTTCCTGGCCAGCTGAAGAGGTCCCAGCACAGGTGGGACCGTATAAAAACAAGCTGGAAAGGAGAAATGCCTTTGGAAATGCCCAGGCAATCCGGCCGGCCTCCCTCGGGGGAAGGGAGGGGCATCCCACGCCGGGCATCACCCACCGGCGGCTGCCCAAGGGATGAGCGGGGCGAGGTCACACGTGTGTCCGAGAGGGTGGGCAGGGAGAGGGGGCTCGGCCACGAAGGGGTTACGAACCCGGCAACTGGAGCTATTCGTCACCGGCACCCACTAGCAGAAAGAAAAAAAAAATAAATAAAAAAGAATTACTGATTAACATGATCTGTCAATACGCCTTTGCCCTGCGGGACGGGAGCCGATCTATTACCTGGCACCTCCTTTGCCATCTCCCTCACCTTGCTAAGCCTTTGCATCCCTTGCCTGGCCCTGAGTCATGAGTAAACACCGCCGGGTGCCAGGCTGCGCCCGGGGTACCTGCTCGGGGCAGGCACCTCCCGGGGCCGGGCGAGCCTCCCTGCCCCGGCGCCAAGCCACAGGCTCGACCTCGGGGCGACCGAGGGCTTAGGCTGGGCTTGGGGGCTCCTGCGGGGCAGGAGTGCAGCCTTCGGAGAGCACATGAGTGAGCTCTACACTTCTCCGAGGTGCATAGAGGGGGAAAAAGAAAAATAATCACCTGCAGGCACGGAGAGCCAGCTGCGGGGGGCGAGGAATTTCCCCGGAGCATCCCTGACTGCGGGATGAAGGGGAAAAAATAAAAATATTATTTAAGAAAGAAAGGAGTTGGGAAAGTTTATTTCCTGCAGCAAAGCGTGGCTACACGCAGGGAAAGCATGGGAAAAAAAAGTGGTACCTTAATTAAACCTGTCCAGATGCATCAGCCCGGACCCGCACCCCACCCGGGGCCGCACCTCTCCGGGACCGCCGCTCTCGGGCTGCCCGGGAAGAGACCAGCAGCCCCGCTGCAGGGAACACCCGCCGGGAACCAGACCTCCTTGCGCAAATTAATTCATCACAGAGCTTGTTAAACAATTTGCAGGGCGGGAGTGTTGGGGGCGAGGGTTGCTTTTTGGGGGTTTTTTGGGGGGGGCGTTTTTTTTAATTCCTCTGTGGGAGCAAACAGCAGCTGGCAGCCAAAAGACTTTCTGAGCTGTTTCATCTGGAGAAAGTGAGGAGAAAACTGGAGAAAAATGACGTCTGACTCTCTCCGTGTTTTAAATATGCTTGGATATAATTGATCGACCGCCGCTATTGAGCATTTCACGTGACTGCTGGTGCTGTACTCAGGTGCTTTGAAAGTCCCAGAAATTGTTCATTTGCAGGAAGAACTTGTTAAAAATAAAGGGCTTGGATTAAATTAAGAGGCTAAAGACATTTGTTGGTGCGACCGTTCGCATCATGATTGTGTAAGCACTCCTCCACCTCCCTCAGTACATCAAATTTTTAGTTCAGAAAAGCCTGGTAGCTGTGCGGTGCTAGTTCATAGAACCCCCTCACTGTATTTCCCGAAAACCTCGGCTGTGCTGTAGGACCTGCTGTGTTAAATTATGATCCAAAGGCTGTGGGGTGGGAACAATCAATCAGAATACCTGGGGTAGTGTGTAATGTGTGTGCTCTTGCCAGCAGGAGCAAGCCGCCCCTGAACACAGTCCCCCAGCAGGTTAAATAAATATGATACTATAGACAAACCGAGAGGATCACATGGCCGCATCAATCAGCTGTTGATAAAATACAATCTTCCTTTAATACACGCTGGGAAAGTTATTTAACACTTACAAAACCTGAATCCAGTGCTGTTTCTTTTAGTAAAAGGGGAGAAAAATATTCTTTGAAAGTGCAACTCTTCTTAAAAGGCAAGGAGAGGTGACAGTCGCATTTTCCTGGGGGATATAATAGAAAGCTTTTAATGAAGCCACAGACACTGTACAAAGTACGTGAGCCACGGTGCTGGAAAAATACAGAAGCTGTTAAAAGAACAAGTCAATGTAGAAGTGGCCGGAGTCGATTCCAGGCTGCGCATTAGGGTTTATTTCCTTTTCATTCATGATTTCACAACCCGGGTGGCTGAAAGGCTCCCGAGAACTGTTTCTTCTTGGCACGCAATTAGGGACGAGCACTTCCAAGGAGGAGGCGGCTCTTCCCTCCCAGTTCAGCATTTATCCCAGCTGCTGGACACACACGGATGAGTTTTTTTAATAGTTTGTCAGTGATTAGAATTTTCTACAAGAAATCAGTTCTCCGGGGGATTTATTGAATCAAAAAAGTTGTTGGTAGTGGATGATAGCGGGGGTTTTGGGTTGTTTTTTGATTGTTTGAGGTTTTTTCGCGGCCGGTAGGAAGGAGTGAGGCTATCGGGGTGCAATGGGCTTTCCCCGTCTCAGGTAAGGGAGAGTGGAAGAAGTTTTGCTTACTGAGATAAAAAAAGCTGTCGCCCAAGTACGCTTTGGGATTCTGGCCCGTTCGTTACCTTCCCCCTTTCCACTCACTTACATGCGCTTTTTTTTTTCAATTACCATCACTGCCTTGTGCCACTTTTACCCAGGGGAGACCCCGATCCTGCTCGGCTCTCCCCTGCGGGCTGCAAAGCCCCAGCATGTTTGCAGGGGTGCCGGCAGCAGCGTGGGGTTAAACACCTTCCCTCTCTCACCGAGCCCCCCTCCCGACTACCTGAAGCTCCTCAGTCAGGGGAAAAGTCAGTACCAAGCCTGAAGGAGATAAGGCATGAATCACTGGGCAGCCAAAACCTCCAAAGGGAAAGGCAGGAGGAAATTCTGACAAGGCTTCCCCTAACAAATGAAGATTAATGCCCACTGTAGAAAGGAAGCTGTTGGAAGTGATGTTTATACAAGAGAAATCCTGGAAAGAGGGGTAAAAATAAAAAGCCCGGGAGGGTGACAGTCCCGAGCTGGTGTCGTCCCAAGTGATGAAATCCGTGGCTCATGAGCCAAAAAAAGCGCCTGGCGCCCGGCGCGGCTGCAGCTGGGGGACACTCGCGCTCCCCGGGTGCCCCGTGGCGAGTGGGTGCCCCGAGCCCCGCGGGTGCCGTCGGGGCACTTCGGGGCGGGAGGAAAGCGCCGGGAAAGCACGGCTCGGGACAAGGGCAATCCACGCGTGGACGCGGAGCACGGGAGGGAGCCTCGGGCCGGTGCCCCCCGGAGGCGGGGGGAGGCGGCGGGGTCCCCGCAGCCAGCCCTGAAGGAGTTGCGGGCCCCTCCGCTCCTCTAATCTGTTTGGAAAGTTGCGCTAAAGAGCTCTTTACCTGCAACAGACACCCTTAAGCACTCTCCAGGGGCTTGTTGGGCAGATGTAATGGCAAGGCCAGGGGGTCTTGTTTGGCTAGACGTAGGGACATTTGTCATGGCTGACCTGTGAACTTCAGCTTCTGAGCCCAGAACTGTAAGGAGAGTCTCGGACTAATGTAATAAAGCGAGAGAGACAAGAGGAAAGGCCTATCTTGCCCCAGGGCCACCACATGTTCACTCCGTTTTACTGTCAGTGCTACATGGAAGCTGTGGCTTCATTTCATATTCCATTAATATTTACAGCGGCGATTGAATTTCCCATTACAAAGTTCACCATACACACACTGCTAATATGAAATATTAATAGTATTGTGCACATTATGAAAAGTCTTATTATTAAAAAAAATATACATCTACTGGGCAATCTGCACGGGTAAATTCATTTACGGCGTCCACCTGGACCAGGGGACCCGCAGCCCCAGCATCGCGGGGTTGCGCGGAGGTTGCGCGGAGGTTGCGCGGTGGACCGCGGGGGCGGAGCGGGGCCGCGCTGGGAGCAGCCCCGGAGCCCCGGTGACACCGCAGGATGCAGCATGTCCCTCGCAGTGTCACCTCCATCCACGGAGCTGAGTCATTTGCTTTTGAAGGGTCACGTTTTCCATCTGGTCTGGAGCATCTTGAGATGCACAAAGCGGCTTTTCCCAGCACAGGGATGGGGCTGAGGCGGGGGGGTCAGGTGGATCCGATGGGGACAGAGGGGTTGTAGGTTTTTTGACCCCTTTTCTCCCAGCTCGATTTTTCGAGCGGGTTTGAAGCACAAGCAAACCCTGTGCGTCTAAAAGATGAGTAATCGGGCATCAGCTTACTCTGCAGACCACAGCTGAGTCACTTCTCAGGGCGGACAGAGAAATCCTATCCCCCGTGAGAGGAAAATTGGCCGCCAGAGTCCCAAAAGTGCCCCAAAGATCAACTGAAATGAAAGTAAGCCGGTAATTTCCAGATCGCGTGGAAAACAGAGCAGGATTGAATTTAACTGGTGCAAACTTAGACCGTCAGGAGGACCCTGTCCTGGAGCACTCCATCCTGCTTTCATTTTAGAGAGGGGCTACCCAAGACTATTCTGCTCTTTTAAAAAAATTCCGAGCACAATCAATCATTCCTTTCGATACACCTCAAATCTGCACCTTCTTGGGAAAATATAAATTTACCACTTGCTCGTGAAGAGAAACGAGCGAGTTTGGGAGAAGCATCCGGAGGTGTTAAAATTATTGGGAAGAAAGTGGGCATAACCTGGGAATTGTATACCTTCTTATTTTCTTTTTTTCCCATTTTTCTTTTTCTTTTGTTTTTTTTTTTTTTTTTTCCCGAGATAACACTTTAATTACACTGATGCCGGTCTGCAACTCAGATTATTTAAAAAACAGAAACAGAAACAAAAACAAAAACCAAAAAAACCCCATGTTTTCCGTCAGGAGCTGGACTTTCTTGATGTTCACGGGTATTTACTTTCTGCTGATCGCAGTAAGTGAAAGATGCTGTAGAGTCACTCTCTTCACCTTGAATCTTTGGTGAAGGTTGTGTTTGAACTTCACGGGGTGTTCCACCTCCCTGATCTGCCAAATTTAACGGTTTCCTATAGGTCTGTGCCCTGGCTGAACTGTGCCTAGGGCTGATTTTTCCCTGCCAGATTTTGATCATGAGGAGTAATCAAAGCCAGGAAGAAGTCCCTGGCCAGCTATAGGTGCTGCAGATGTGGGTATAGATAGATCTGCTAGCGAACAGATCATGGTGACTCCTCTGTTTTCCCAAAGCTTCCCTCACGCACAGGGAATAGAAGCTATTTATGGCTCTTAATAGATCTGGATTAAGGTAATTTAGGGATCCTTAGGCTCGTCTCTCAGCTCGGGAAGATGACAGGCTCTANGTGTGTGTTTTTAGAGAACATTTGAATAAAAGGCTCGATGCCAGGTATTGGTGACACAGTGGGTGGAATTTGCAGCCTTTCCACAAAGAGTTGGAAGCCTCCATTTGCATAAGGTCAGGGTACAGCTTCTCACAGAACTTTAGCAGCATCTCTGTCTCTTAGCAACACTCTTGCACTCTTGGTCCCTGCATTAAATTGACTGGTCCTTTCCTTTTCTTCCTTTCATAGAGAGGCTTACAATAAAATGTCACCCTTCCAACCTGTGCCTGTCACCCAGTAGGTCATCTGTTTCTCTTACACCTCCTTCGCCCCCCCCCCTTCATCTCCAATTAGAGGATGAGATTATTCATTTGGTGGATTCCCAAAACTGCTTCATTTTTTATTTTGTTAATTAATATTAATAACATTTCTTCTTTTGTATTAATAAAAAGGAGCCCTCATAAACAGTGAGGAGATAAGGAGCAAATTGCAGGCACCTGCAAAACAATGGGATTGGAGAGGGGTAATAAGGCGAGTGGAGATAGAGAGAGCAAGGTTTAGGTCATCCTCTCCACCCATTTAGTTGATGCAGGGTTGAACTCAGCATGGAAGCCTTCAATGTGCTCAGAATATTAGAGTCACCCCTCTTGGCTCCGGCATGGGAATTGGTGACAGAATACAGATGCTGATAGGTGGTGTTAATGGAGGGTCAGGCTTGGACAATAGTATCCATCACTTGCCTCATGGCTCTGCTGTCAGATGGAGTCATTTCTGACTGCTCTATCACCAAGATTTGGGAGAGATTCAATTATTACATTCAGCTTGGCAGCGGTAGATACAAATCTATGCCCAAAGGACCGGAAAAATCACCTCCCTCTCTCTCTCTTCCAGAGTGGGTTTTTCCCCTTTCTAAATTAGAAAACAAAATATAATAAAATAAATGTCCGTGCCATTCAATATGTCCCTGGAAAAAATCAGCCTCCTCATTGCTCGGCCTGAGAGTTACCCCGCAGTTACATCGGCACTGTGAAACTTTGGTAGGGAGGATTACTGCGGACCCTCTAAACTTTGAAGCCTGTACCTCAACCCCCAGGACTTCAGGGCGGTGAATCCTGTCTCTGGGTGTCAAGGACTGAGCGTACCCGCTGCCGAGCCCTGCTCCGCCCGGGGGGGGTGGGGAGATTATTTATCAAGTACCCAGAAAGTGCCCTCATTAACTTTAAGGACGAGAGCAAAGGACAAACTAACCACGGGAAAGCTCTCCATTTCGCCCTTCCTACTTTTAAAGGTATTTAAGTGGTGATGGCCGTTTTAAATTCAGTCCGGATTTTATTCCCCGGCTCCCTGTGGCGAACTGATCCACTTCTAAGGAGGGATGGCTTGTTTTCTCTAACACGTTATCCATCTCTTGAGTGGTGCAAATGCTAAGGTGAAACCTGGTGCTTTTCAGCGGTATTTCTTCAAAACTGTTATTCAAACGCTTCCCTCCCTCCTCTCTGCTCCTCCCGAAGCTTTCAGACACTGTAATTCCTGAAAGATAAATTCTCAGGTAATGGGTTCTGAGAAAAAGCAACAGAGGTTAGGAGTCAACTGCCTCCTCTTTAATAATTCACATGTCATATTTCTTCCACTTTGTCAAGTTGGCTAAAGAAGATGGGCAGGGCTGAGACAGGCAGACACTTGAGTTTATTATCTGAGGGCTGGGGGAACCCAGCGATGTCCCCTCTCCCTCTAGAAGAGGGGCAGATCCTGCTGGCCGACTCCTGGGTTATCATCTGCTCACCCATTGCCCAGAGACCTCGCAAAGAAACGCGATTTACCTTTGAAGCTGTTAATCGTCTATTTGCATATTTTACTACTAAAACAAAATCGACAATTTACAAATAAACCTAAGCAAGAGCCCATACTGTATTTTTTTTTTTACCCAATGCAGCCTGGTAGGACTCTCCCTGAGTTATAATACTCTTCCTCGTGGGATAGTTCTCTGTTCATGTTTCCAAAAGTTTCGAGGCTCGCTAGATAAAATTCAAGCAGTTTTGGATAACCAAAGGGGAACTGGAGTTTATCGGTAAGGTGAGAAACCTTGGGATTGGGCCGTGTTCTCCAAAGCTACAAAACACCAGCGATCACAGAAGTAGGCAAAAACTTGCCGCTGAAATAGAAGATGCAAACTGTTGACTCTTCCGAAATTTGTCACCCTTCCCTACATGATACAGGTCCTCGAAAAGAGTACAAGATTGATACATTATAATCCCAGCATTCCCCACTAACTTGTCTTTTCGGTTCGCTTTTAGAAAAAACTTCCAGGATTTTCTACATTTTTCGCTTTCTTGCCCCGTCCTCAATGCACACTTCCACCACATTCCCCCGAACCCATCTTCTAGTGTGAGTGTGGAATGATGTCAGGTACCTGTGAGCGTGTTGCCTGCATTTTGAAATAATATGTAAGAAAAAGAGAAGAGAAGCAGCTCCCTGAGCCACACCACCTGCTCTCTGAAGCATGAATACAGGTGAACACACGAGTGACAGAAGAGCGGAGAATGTCTTTATTCTTCTGGGAGCTGCCTCTTTTCTCTTACTATATTATGATTTTCCTCATGTTACGGTTTAAAGTAAAACACTTTTTCAACAATCTTTCTTAGAAGTAGCGGCACATTTTAACTGATCTTTTGCAGAGTAGCCTCTTATGTGTGGCTGCAAGTCTTATCCAAAAACAGTAAAGGCATATGCCTTTATCTGTTCGATTTTGGTAACTTTATACATAGAACGGAAGAACAAGCAACTTTGGAGGATTTAGCAAAAGGACTTATCAGTGTAAGTGAGGATAAGAGCAAACCCTGAGGCCCATGGGGAGTTTGCCCTTGTGATACTGGTCAGGGTTTGTTACATTTTTGTTTAGAGGCTCATGACTTTCACCCTTTCTGCAAGCATCATTTCCAGAAACAGGCAGCTCCGGTTCGCGGTGCAGATTGCTCTGGGATTTCGTTGGGATTTGTTTATCCTTCGGAGGAAACCTCTCATGTTACTGGGGGTTCAACACTTCAAAAATAAAAATAAACCCGGAGTAAGACCCATGAGCCAAAGTGAAATAACAAGCGTTGACAGTCACCTGGCCGGCNGGGGGTGGGAGGGGGGAAGAGATGCGGAGGTGCTGGGGCGCTGCGATTTGTGCCGAGTGCTTCTGCCCTCGGTCCTCCCGATGAACTCCTGTGTGGCTCATGGCTTGCACAGGGGTGTCAGGCTGGCACAGAGGTCACCCCTGGGCTCATAAAGTACACGCGTGTCCTCAAATTGTCTTCGCGATTGTCGCGTTTGTCCCCGCCCTGAGGGGGATGAGGGGCTCCCCGGGCGGTGCTCACCTGCCATAAGGCATAAAGTTACCCGTCTGAAACTCTTAAATTTACGCTCTAGCACTACGACACT